>CM042697.1:331431461-331913257 GCA_023614405.1 Avena insularis
GATCTCCAAGACTTTGGGGTCTTCTAAAAACATTAAGGATATGTTGCATCGTGACGTTTCTCCCCACGCATCTCCCGCCATCGCCCCTGTCACCCCTAGCATCCAGCCTTCGTCCGCTCTGACAATCTATCAAGCCAAAGAAGCATATGGCCCTTCCGCCATGGAAGTGGACTCAGGTGCCTCCATCGAGCTTGCTGTTGTCGACGAATAGGCGAGGCGGGAAAGTGCCGCAAACCAAATCGCTGAAGCTCTGGCTAAGGATGCCATCGGTTGCGGTAAGGCAGTGGTGGTAGGTGGTACGTCTGTCGAAGGCGGCACCTCCGCACCCAAGAAGACCATAGAGTTCCCGAAGATAGTATATCCGGTGCTTATGCCGGATAACACTGCTCTGGTTCCTGGTGCGGCACCGACATCTCCAACGTGTGGCCTTGAGGAGCTTCTCCGGCAAGCAGAAATCTTGCAAGGAAACTGTTTGTCCTTCGGCAAGTTGCTTGATGAGATTGCTACAAACCTCAAGATCATAGCACTTGTAAGTTTTATTTGCCTTTTGCTTTTCATATGAGTATCCCACTGTAGCCCCCGAGGATTTAGACGGAAAACCTTAGGTCTTTGCATCTAAATTCTCTAAGAGTGACTAAGCTAGAAAACTTCTCACTGTAGCCCCCAAGCATATAGTTTGAATGAATCATTCGGACTAGATGCTTTCAGAGTAGCATATGCAGTGTTTATAAATTTCGATACTGTAGCCCCCAAGCTTCTAGTTGTAACTGAATTAGTTCCGACTAGATGCTTAAAGAGAAGCTAAGCATATGACTGAGTTAAAAAAATTATACTGTAACCCCCAAGCTTCTAGTTGTAACTGAATTAGTTCTGACTAGATGCTTAAAGAAAGACCAAGCATATTGTTAAGTTAAAAACTCTCGCTGTAGCCCCCGAACTTCTAGGTGGAAATTTTCTGGCTAGATGCTCCAAGTAGACCAAACAACGTATAACTTTATTCTTTCCATAGAATGAGAATGCTCGGAGGGGTGTCGCCAACGACAAGTACCAGAAGATGCGCACATACTTGGAAGCTTATAAAGGCTAAAACTGCCTTCTTGAAGGAACAGATCATCAAGAGCAAGCGTCTATTTTTCCTTTCTTTTTCGTATTCCAGCTTGGTCTTGTGCCAACATTCTCCGAGTACTTACTGTGTACTGTTCTTTCTCCGACTTGCAGAAACCATTTCCAAGGCTAAGGATATTGTCAAGCAATCCAAGCACATTCAGCAGCTGGATAGCGAAAACAAGATCCTTAAGAAGGAGAGGAAGGACATGCTGAAGATGCATGAAGACTCAATGAAAGCCCTGCAAGACTCCGCTAGTGAGGAGATGAACCACTTGAAGGAGGAAATCGCGATCTTAAAAGATTAGAAGAAAGCTGTTGATGAGCAAAATCAATGCCATCATGAAGCGTACAAGATCCTCCGACAAGAACGGGACTCCATGCGGAGACTCTCCAGCAAGCTGAGATAAGCATCTTCAGTAAGTGATTCTCCGTCTTGGACTTCTGTAAGCTGAATACTCTGAATTTTTGAACTCATGCGCTCCTTTGTCAGAAATTTGCAGCTCCTATGGTTTTAACCCGGTTGCCTCCTCCGCCAAAGGAATGTATGGTCCTTTTCGGCAACTTTATCAACACCGCAATCAAGCAGGCCAACGAGATAGCCAAACCCCTCCAGATTAATATCAAGGCATTGGACTTTGTGGCGAAGTTCTCGGAGATCCTGCGCCGAGCGCCCGAGCGTATCTCAAGCTGGAAAGCTTCATGTGCACGGGACGGTGCAAGGATGGCCCTGTCCATGGTCAAGGCACATTACAAAAATGCTGACATCGACACGGTGACCTCCGGTATCCCCGACGTAGACGATGAAGGCTAAAAGATAAACCATGAGTCTATCTTGGCATCACTCGCAGGTTATGACAACAGAGTCGCCGAGTTGGTCGACATTAATGTCTTTGTGTCCATGAAAACCATCGATGGCGGCAACCAAAGCTCCTCCGAGTCCCTCAACACTGCCGACTTCATGGAAGGTGACTCTCCTGCTGCCGACGATGCTGCCTCCAAGTCGTCTGCGCCAGAGGAATAAAAAACTATCTTTAATATTTGTTTCCTCTGTAATGTGTATGCGGAAAACTATGTGTTAACTTAAGGCGGAAAACAATGGTTGTTATTTCCTACTACTCAAGAACTGGTTCCAGCATGTATATATTTTTTAAGCAAGTGTTGGCTTATCCATTACTCTGGTTTTTATGCTTGACTTTTTGTGAGTCGGAAGACTCGTTGTCGGAACCATGCGCTCAGGTGATGATGCCCAATGGCACCGTCAATAACCTAAGCACAAAATCACCGACAATAAGTGCCAAAAGTCACTATTCCAGAATCCACATAAAAACGACAAAGAACGTGTAGACCAGAAAACTTAAGCTAATGCCCGAAGGCAGAATTTTCACAAGTGTAATCGCAAAGCTTGTGCATAAAAGTTTTTATACGATCAAAAAATGAACACTAAAGGAGGTAAAAGACTCATAAATATGAGTGAACCAAAGAGCTTTATTTCATTGATCATATAAGAGGTACACAATAGAAAAAATGCTGAGTGTCGAAAGGACGTAGCTATGCTATGTTCCATGGCCGATCAAGCTCTGGGTAGTCATCATCCGGGTCACGTCGCTTACGCTTATGATCCTCGTTGGGTCTATCCTTCAGTTCACGATTGTCAACGAGGTAGTAAGACCCATTGAACAGCGCCTTGCTTATGATGAACAGTACTTCCCATGACGGGGATAATTTTGTCACTTTTTCTGCTTAAGTCGGAGCACTAGATCCTCCTCTTTAAACGAGCGATGCCGGACACGACGACTATGGTAGGTGCGTAGCTTCTGCTGGTAGATGGCGGATCTTTGTCATGCCAAAACGTGCTCCTCCTCGAGAAGGTCCACATCTAGGCGTCTGGATTCTTCAGCGTCATCTTCGTCGTAGGCGGCAACTCTTGGTGCATCATGAAAGATGTCGGAAGGCAGGATGGCTTCTGCTCCATATACCATGAAGTAAGGGGTGTAGCCGGTGGATCTGTTTGGTGTAGTTCGTAAACTCTACAACGCAGATGGCAATTCTTCTGCCCAGGCTCAAGCTACTCTATGTAGCGGTGCCTCATGATGTGGCTTGATTCCCTGTAGAATTAATCCATTGGCTCGCTCAACCTGACCATTGGATTGTGGGTGTGCCACAGATGCAAGGTCAAGTCAGATGCCCTTCTCCCAACAATAAGCTTCCACTTCTTCGAGTGACAAGTTGCAGCCATTGTCGGTGATAATGCTATGTGGGAGACCAAATCTCACCACTAGATCCCGGACAAACCTAAGGGTAGTTGCCCCATCGAGCTTTCTAATGGGTTTAGCTTTTATCCATTTGGTGAATTTATCAACTGTTACTAGAAGATACGTAAACCCACATGGTGCCGTCTGCAACGGACCAACCATGTCCATCCCCCAGACTGCAAATGACAATTTATTGGTATTGTTCGCAATTCTTCAGCAAGAACATGTGGTTGTCGGGCATAATACTGGCATCCCATGCATGTCTCCACCAGCTTTTTGGCGTTCACCTTCGCGGTCAGCCAGTAGAATCCTTGCCGGAAGTCTTTCACGACCAAAGATCGGGGAGCGGCGTGATGCCCGCAATCTCCGACATGGATTTCGCGTAGGATTTCAATACCTCCTTGCTGGGAAACACACTTAAGGTATACACCAGTAGTGCTTCTTTTGTAGAGATATCCATTGATTATGGTATAGCCCTTTCCTCGACGTACTATTTGCCGTCTTTTGACTTCGTCGTCGGGCAAAGTTCCGGGTTTGAGATATTTCATGAACGGTTTTGTCCAAGCCAGAGGGATCTTTGCCACCATGTGGACGAAAGAGTCTACTATGTCCGGGTTGTCGATGTCTACTCCCTTCATGGATGGTGCCCGTAGATGCTCCAGGAAAACTCCAGGCGGAATTCGTTTGCACCCTGATCCAAGATTAGACAGTAGATCAGCCGCCTCGTTTTGCTCCCTAGGTACATACTTGACCTCGTAGCCCAAGAAGCTCTTGGATATCTCGTCCACTTCGTCTCGATATGCCGCCATAATAGGGTTCCGCGCATTCTAGGTGCCAGCCACCTGCTGGGCAACCAAGTCGGAATCTCCACAACAAACTATGCACTTGATGCCAATATCCTTGGCTACGCGTAATCCATGAATGAGTTCTTCATACTCAGCCATGTTGTTCGTACCTCGAAGTGGATTTGCAGAATGTAGTGTAGCTTGTCTCCAGTTGGTGACTGTAGCAATACACCAGCCCCCGAGCCGTTGAAGAGATTTGATCCGTCAAAGTGCATCACCCAGTATTTTGGCTCCGGCAATGGGGTAGCATCTAGCATCTCCGTCCAATCTGCGATAAAATCCACCAAGGCTTGTGACTTGATAGCGTCGCATCTCTTGTAGGTGATCTCAAAGGCGGCGAGTTCAATGCCCCACTTCGCGACCCTTCCTGTAGCATCGCTATTGTTGATAATGTCGGATAGTGGAGTTTTGCTCACCACTGTGATGGGGTGCTCCTGGAAATAGTGCCTCATCTTCCGAGAAGCAAGGAATACTCCATAAGCTATATTTTGGTAGTGCGGGTAACACTGCTTGGACTCCGTCAAGACCTCGCTTACATAGTAAACTGGTCGTTGAACTCCATACTCATAGCCTAGTTCCTTCCGCTCTACCACGACGACGATGCTGATTACCCGGTTGGTGGCCGCCATGTAAATTAACATGGGTTCTCCATGCTCGGGTGCTGCAATGATAGGCGCTGAGGAAAGAATCTTCTTGAGCTGCTTCAATGCTGCATCTGCCTCGTCCATCCACGTGAATTTTTCCGCCTTCTTCAGCAACTTGTATAGCGGCAAAGCCTTCTCTCCAAGTCGGCTGACGAACCGACTAACTGCTGCAACGCAACCTGTTAGTCATTGTATGTCTTTTAGGCATGCCCGACGGTTTATGTTTAATATGGCCTTGATTTTCTCCGGGTTGACCTCGATTCCACGCTGGGAAACGATGAAGCCCAATAATTTGCCGGCTGGAACCCTGAAGACGCACTTCTTAGGGTTAAGCATCATGTTGTATTTCCAAAGATTATCAAAGGTTTCTTTTAAGTCGGAGATTAAGTCATTTGACTTTTTAGACATCACTGCTATATCGTCCACATAGGCGTGAACGTTCTGACCAATCTGATCATGTAGGCAATGTTGCATTGTCCGCTGGTACGTAGCACCTGTGTTTTTTAGCCTAAAGGGCATTGTGACATAGCAAAACGTGTCGTAGGGTGTAGTGAACGAAGTGGCCAATTGGTCTGACTTCCTCATCTTGATCTGGTGGTCCTGAGTATGCATCGAGAAAACATAAAAGTTCCGAGACAGCCATCGAGTCAATGACTTGGTCAATGCAAGGCAAAGCAAACAGATCTTTGGGGCATGCTTTGTTCAAGCCGGTGTAATCAACGCACATTCTTAATTCTTTGGTTCCCTTTTTGGGGACAAGTACAGGATTGGCCACCCATTGGGTGTGAAGGACTTCTCGGATAAAACTAGCCTTAAGTAACCTAGCTATCTCTTTGCCTATGGCGCGTCGCTTCTCATCTCCAAAGCGTCGTAGAGGTTGCTTCACTGGTTTGCATTTTGGATCAATGTTCAAGCTTTGCTCAACAACTTACCTAGGTACACCTTTCATGTCGGCAGGTTGCCAAGCAAAGATGTCCCTATTCTCATGGAGGAACTCGACGAGCACGCTTTCCTATTCGGGATCCAGGTTCGTCCCAATGGCGGTGGCCTTGGAGGCATAGCCTACCACAAGTTCCACCGGCTTGGTCTCGATGGCGGCCTTGAATGCTGGAGCAGAGTCGAAAATCTGTTTCTTCGACATGGGCATCTCCGAGGCATCGACCTTGCTCTGGATCTCCTTGAATTCTTTGTTGTAGAGGACAGCTTCCGCGTAGGCTGCTTCTCCAATCTAGCAGTGCCTAGCTTTGGCAAAGCTTCCAGATACGGTGATGACACCCTTTGGTCCGGGTATCTTGAGTTTGTTGTAGACGAAGCATGGCTTGGACATGAAGGTGTGGAATATGTCGCGGCCGAATATGACGTGGTACATGCTCTTGAAAGGGACCACCTCAAAGGTCATGCGCTCTTGGTGGTAATTATTAACATCACCAAAGGCAACCTGAAGTGTGATGCACCCAAGGGACCGAGCCTCCCGACCAGGAACTACGCCGTGGAAGATGGTGTTGGTCCGCCTTAGGTTTTCCTCCGTCAAGTTCATCTTTTCCAGTGTATCCAGGTACATGATGTTTATGCCGCTTCCACTATCCACCACACATTTGGTGAACTCATTGTCGTCAATCAATGGGTTGATGACCATGGCGTATTGGTTCTCCGTAGGGATGAGGTCTGGGTGATCCTTCCTTTCCCAAGTAATTGGAATCTCCGACCAGCGCAGGAACTGGGGAACTACGGGGGGAGAGTAGCCATCAGTATCCTCATGGAGGTTTTCTGTTGTAGGATGGTGGGGGTGCGAAGGAAAGTGTGGAAAACTGACGCCTTCTTCTCAAAGGGGATCTTGCCTTTGCTGTCGCTCTTGGCAGCGTGCTTGGGGTCAATGTCCTTGTCCATGTCACTTGAATCCTTGGACTCCTCCTCCTTTTTCTTCCCCTTTCCCTTTCCTTGCGGTCTGTTCTTCCGACTTCACTTGTAGCCGGACTCCGGGTCCTTCTTGAGATCGTTGACGAACTTGTAGTGGCGATTGGTGTGGGTGGCCTTGCCGTTGGCTTCAAGGTGTATGAGGCACGGCATATCGCGGTACTCCTCGTAGGTTTGGGGAACGCGGAGCGCTGCCGAGGTAGTTTCACTTCCTCGCTGCTGCCCACGACCAGCTCCCCGTCCTCGGCCATGCTGTCTGCCATCACCTCGTCATGCGAAGGTCATAGCGACCATGTTGGGAGTTTACTTTTCTTCTAGCGCGGTTTTCCGCTTTGTGCTGCTGTTCCTCCGAGCTTGAGGTAGGCGCGAGATGTCTCATCTTTCTCTTGCACGCACCGCTGTAGATCGCCAACAGTGCATGGACGTTTGTACGTACCCTTGAAGTTCTTAGTGAACGCTTCTTGCATGTCCAACCAATTGCAGATGGATTTCTCCGGTAAGTCATCAATCCATTGACGGGCCGTTCCCGCCAACATCAATGGGAGGTACTTAACGGCAACGTTGGGGTTACCCCCGGTGATCTCCATCGTGTTGTCATAATCCTGTAACCATGTAGCTGGCTTAGCGGTGCCTTCATAGGGCTTGATGGTCTTGTCAATCTAGAAACCTTTGGGGTAAGTTGCGGACCATATTGCAGGTCCAAAGCAATGTGGTCCCAGGTATGGTCCTTCCCAGACCTCGTGGTTCTTGTCTATCCGCGAATGTGCGTCGTATCGCTCCGGGCTTCTTTTCTTATTGTCCACGGGGGATGGGCTGCGTGAACAACACTGGCCCCCTCCGCCATGGTGGCTGCTAGGTGAAGACGGAGGCGGAGGTGGCGGTGGGTTAGCCTTCTTGCTGTTACCCACTTGTGATGCCCCACGCTTGTCACAGTTGCTTGTCGGATGCGGAGGGTCATGGCGCTTGTGTCCTTGGTTGCGCTCTCCGTCATGACGGGTGTTCTCTGTGTTGTCGCGGATGACGATGACGCCCAGCCTTGGCGGGGGCATATCCGTACGATAGCGATCCTTGGTGTCTTCGCGATGTCGGGGGAGCGGGGCGGTGGCGATGGGCGACGAGGTTGGGCTTTGCCTCCGTGGTTGCAGGATATGGGGATAGCATCCTTCCTGTTGCGCGCATCCCTCCGTCTTTGTTCTGATGAACCTGTCTGAGACCCGACATCAAGAGGAGATATGTCCCTTGGTGGCTTATGCTAGCTAGACTGGCAAAACGATGGGTCAGACTCAAGCCTCTAAGAGGTGGTCTTTTCCTGTTGTTTTACCGCCTTG
The DNA here is from genome assembly GCA_023614405.1 of Avena insularis. Taxonomy (NCBI): domain Eukaryota; kingdom Viridiplantae; phylum Streptophyta; class Magnoliopsida; order Poales; family Poaceae; genus Avena; species Avena insularis. Next base: position 331,439,552 of record CM042697.1, read on the forward strand.
GCCACTAGGTCATAGACCTGGTCCACCGCCTCAAGCGATCTATCCTGCTCTATAAGGGTCTTGGCGACCGTGAGGCTAAGGAGAGGACTGGGAATCACCTGCCTGCCTTCACTGTCAACATATGGCTTGGCTTGTGCCGGCTTCGGGGGAGCCCATCCTAGGTTTCGCCGTACACCAGGATCATTGATGACGCGAGCCGGAGCTTTCTTGGCCTTATGCTGCTGCAGCAGAGTTTTGTACTCGGCCTCCATTGCTCTAGCTTTCTCTATGGATTTCCGCGTGTTGACCAGATCTTGATCTAGCTTTGCGCCTTACTCCGTGATGGCCTGCGCTTCCTCCAGCAGCTGCTGGCGCTTCTCATCAAGCTGGGTCACGTTCCGGATATGAGCTACGGTCAGTGGCTCGACAAGGAGATTGTCGTACATTACTCTATCAGCTAGAGTAAATTGGGCAGCGGCAGACGTAGATGCTAGAGTTGGCAAGTTTGCGGTGTTGTTATTGCTCGGGCCAGTACCGAGTTCCTGCGGCTGTTGCACTGGGTTACGCGGAGGGGTCATGGCCTTTGCGCGATCATTGTCGGCAGCAATAGGTGGTCCCTTACCCTTGTCCAGGGCTGTAGGCGGAGCTCGTGCTGGTTGATCTTCATCCATTGCCGTCCCAATGGTGACGAACACCTCTCGGGACGTGATGGAGTTGTTGGCCTGCTCGTCGCGCTTGTACTCCTCCTCCATCTCCTGCATGACAGAGTCTAGCTCCTCCAGGCTGAAATCTATCTCTTCTGAATCTGCGACAATGACTGGAAGGGGTGGCGCTACTGCGGCGATGGCGGCCGGAGGCGGTGGTGGCGGTGGCTGAGGCGGCGGCGCTCTGTCAATGAGCGCAAGATCCGCCTGAGCTGCCCCCTCGGCCTCCGCATAGCTATTGATGGTGTTCACCATAGTTTCGAAGGTGACACGTCATGAAGCTTGCTGCCGCCTTAAAGAATGCCGGAGAAGCGTACCATGGTCCAGTCCTTCCACAAAGTGATACATGGCATCATCATTGGGGTAGTGTGCCAGATCGGCTCGTATACGGAGCCACCTGGCAAGGTAATCGCGGGGGTTTTCGCCCTCTCTCTGAACGCAACGCGCCACATCAAAGATGGTAACCACGTCGACGAACTTGGATCTCTGATGTCCAAACGCACGGACGAAGGCGGACTTGGAGTGATCTTCCACCTTTATATCCTGTAGTAAGGCGGTTTGGGTGGGCCTTGAATTTTTGTGATCTTTGCTAGAAAACTCCGAAGAGAGATCCGACATTGATCCTTCCATGAACGTATCCTACCCGTAGGTGGTCCGTGCGGGTCTTGATGCTCCTCCGACTCCCAGGGACTAGTGCCCGAGTCGGTTTCGCCAATGAAGAGGTGGATGTCTCCGATGGAGACGATCGAGCATCCCGTAGGGTTCGTCTTTGCTGAGATCCAGAACTCGTCAGGAGGAACAATCGGAACGTTGCCAGAGAAGAGAACACGACCGATGGCTACGGTTTCGCCGATTCTCGCGAAGATCTTGGTCCTCGCCCGCTGAATAGCCTGAAGCGCCTCTTGCCCCACGGTAGGCGCCAACTGTCGTGGTATTGCCGACGAGTACGCCATGGAGGAGTCCTCACAGTGCGTGTTTAGAGCCATGGGGGAAGGAGGACGGTTGACGGGTACGAGGTAACACAGCTTACCCAGGTTCAGATCCCATGATGGTGGCGAAATCCTACTCCTGCTATAAATCACTATAATGTCAATACGTCGAGTTACAGGGATTGATTCACTGTGCGAGGTATGAGTTAATTGGTGCCCTAAAGGCTCCCATAGGCCCGACTTATATAGTCGCCAGGTCCTAGGGTTACATGGAAAAGTCCTAGCCGGACAGGTTACATAATCCTACACTGTATATTACTAGTCTAGCGTATTTTGCACTCCAAGGCTCCAGGTACGTCGGTGAATCCTTCGTAGCCTTCCTTTAACTGGCATGGGCCTCCCTTCTGGATCCATCTAACTGAGCCGCCCAGCAGGACATAGGCCTTGCTACCAACTGTGGGCCACCCGGGTTATCTGGATAGAGGACATGCTATGAGGATACCGTATTGCATATCCCCAACAACGGCCTAATCCGTGAAGAAGCAAAGCACTAGAAGAAACACTGGATGAACTATTTAATACTATGGAAGAAAATCAGACATGATGCATGTATGATATATGTTATGGATGCGATACAATTAGACAATATTAAATGGAACCGGGGTCCCAAAAATTAAATATAAGGTTCAAGTTGTTTAGATAACCGCATTTTAAATGTTGGCTTAACGAGGCAAAACATGTTGCTTTACTACACAAATTTAAATGGACCCCATGTAAGACTAGAAAAGCCCGCATATGGTCTCCATGTTTAATTATGAGGTGAAACGGCATATTGCCCCCAAACCACATGATATGTGTGCAAGCATGACAATTAAATGCAACAAGTGGATATAATATATTATAAAAATATGGATGTTAGAAAAGGGGTCACGCATCAGATCGACGATCTTGGGGTTCGGGTCTTCGAACTCCTGGATCAGGCTTCGGGTCCGAGAGGAAGAAGAGCGCTAGGTTTGGTCTGCGGGTTCTGTGAAGGAGAGCTTCGGGTCTTTGGCTTTGGGTAGGAGTCCTTGGCATTCCATGTCGAAGGCCTAAGGGTTCCGGCTTCATTGGTCAGCGAGAAAACTTGCCAAAAGTACAACACAGATTTCCTTATGCCTTATCGACATCCGTACCAAGCAATGCAAAAGAGACCCCGAATAGCAGCCATAGCACGACATAGTCGGCCCATCATCTTGAGGTTGTGGCTGAGCAGAACAGTACTTAGACGCCACACAACATCACAGAGACAAAACAAAGAGAGGAGAACTATGTTGAGGCGGCATCATCGTGGCTAGCACAAGACAAAACCACGCAGGACAAGGTCTGCGAGTGCTGGCTCTACGTGGGCATTTTATTGAGCACTCTGCAGGCTCGGCGGTACTACTGGTTGATGGGAAGGCTGGGTGCCTCGGGAAGGGGATGGGGTGGGCAGTTTGCTAGCGTGGTCGGGTGGAGGCCGGCGAGCGGGATACGGGCAAGGACGCGAGGAAGAAAGGAGGGGTACGAGGTAGGGTGAGTTGCGCGGCAGCGAACACGAAGCTCATGACCTGGTGGCAGGATCAAGAAGAGGGGAGCGTCGGTTGGGGAGGGAGTTTCAGGCTGGTCATAATGCATAGTAACTTAGACTAAGTTACTACCTTTATAGTGGAAGTAACTTAGTATAGTAACATAGAGTATTGTTTTGTATGCTCATTCGTATGGAAAAGTGTGATGTGATGGTAACATATTATGTTACTCCATTTGTCTCTCTCTTCATTAATTTCTTGCCACATCATCATTTTAGTCTATGTGGCATCTATGTTACTACTCATGTTACTCCCACTATAAGCAGCCTCATGGGAAGGCTGGAGAGAGGCGTTTGGTGGGGCCAGGCTCACGAAATCGGGGGAAGGGCTCGTATCGAGGGCGACACGTGGGTGAGCGGACACGGGGCTCACAGGATGGGACACGGACACTGTGGCGGCAGGCGTGTCAGGTGGCCAAGGATGGAAGTGTGCAGCGTCGCATGTACGCGGGGTGTACACGGGGAGGTGATGTGCGCGTGTTGGAAAGAACATGGGTGGTGGCAGGGTGGGTTCCTAGGAGTGGGGTAGGTGGGATTAGGGTTAGAATTTGCATCTGGTGGTAGGCTGCTGCCAGCTGGTCCTTTGGGCCTGGCCGGTGGTGGCCTCCCCAGGTATTAAAAATAGGTTTAGTTTTAACCATTTATTTTCTTTTAAAAATAAAACATTTCCAAATAGGTTTTTAGAAAAACAAACTATTCCGGACAATCCTAGGATTTTGATTTGAAATAAAATACAGGGATATTTAGAATATAGGTTTTTAGAAAATAGTTTTAGACAAAGCGTGCATGCAAACATGAAGATGCTCAAATCCAATGTGGCATGCTGACATGAGCATGCGGTCATGATGATGCACAACAACGAGCAGTTTTGTAGTAGTGGTTTTACCCGGCGTGCTACATGGGCTATGCATTCTTCAAAGGTTGATTTTATTCTGAAAAGTTATGTCCGTCAGCCTTCACAGGTTTACCAGAACTTCGTGGAGCTTCTTTCCTACCTCATTCGTAACTCCTTCCCGGAATAGGGAGTGACATGTCACAGTTTTGTACACTCTGCGGAGGTGCATTACTTTACCCATAAGAGATCAAATCCATGTTACACAACTAGGCAGCTTACCCGTCCACACTTCCTATGGTGTTGGGACCAATATATGATCCAAGCCGATCACTACCCTTATCCGTGACCCCACATGCCAACATGATCCTCTAGGAAAGCCACATCTCTGTTAAGCCTCCTTTTGGGCAAGCTACAACTCTTATAGGCCCCTAAAGACTCCAGTGAGCAGATCATGTCCCTGGCAATGCCCACTAAAGTTGCAGAAATACCTCCGATAGCCCCTCAAGGATAATCAGGATACCAATATCGCGGGAAAGTGAGGGGTCCCACCCATATGCTAGATCCGCGCAACAAATCTACAGCCTCATGATAAGGTCGTCTGTTGACACATGAAATGAAGAAGATCCAGCTAAATTATCCGTCCCATTCCAGATCTCATGGTTAACGCGTAATATACGAAGGAAGAATCACTAACTACATTGGTTGTTAAGTCCTAGGTATTATCTTCCTTTACCAATAGAACCTTCATAGTATGTCATTACCACTTGGTAAAGGACCCATAATCATACCATTATGAAAATAGAGTTTTCTGACCTTTTTGAAATGCAGGCGATAACAATTGTAGATTACAAATACTTGATAGAAAATAACCAAAGGACATGAGAAAGTGTGAACTTTCCTTTGTGATCACAAGATTATGCAATCACGGCCTTCGGGAGAATAGAAGATCCAATATCTAAAAACAACATCATTGGTACGATAAGGACTAATGTTTAAAGAAGCAATATGCTACTATGCATAAGTAATTCTATGCATTTTATAAAATTCCCAAAGTGAATCCCCAATATTATAAGTGAATTGAACTTAGGTGATTTCTTTAATATTTGGTTTATCTTCAATTTTACTTCGGTAGCAAATATATCCATAAGTAACTTAAGTCTTAACATATAATATGTTAGGTAGAGTACAAATTAATGTAAGAATGAGGTCAATTGTCATCTAGTAACTATGATGAAAGTCCATGTGTTGGGTTGTTAAGAGTTCAAGGAACTATTATAGAGTTGTTGTAGTGGGAAAAAGAATAACCTTTAAAGAAAATGTTATTTATGTTAAGTGTATCAATCTAGAAAGTTGTTAGAACTAAAACTATGGTCTTTGATAGAGTACAATTAATGTTGAGTTATTATATTTTTGGTGGATTTTAAAATAGACCAAAGTTGACTATAAAAAACAATAGGAATGGACTTAAGGTGTAATGTGTCTAAATCATTCACTTTCAATTTAAGAGTGTGAGATCATTCACTTTCAATTTAAGTGAATGATGAGTTCAAAATTTGGTTTGATTTTATAATCCTAAAAATAATATGTAACTTATTGATGGAAGCATAATTAGATGATCTTATGAATTTGTTAGGGTTTGAAGTATTTATGCAAACTTAAGAGTTAATTCTATTATATAAAGAAATAGCTTTATATAAGTTCTATATGTTTAATTCTTAAATAATTACATTCTTTGTTTTAATAAATCACAAGTATTCCATTAAAGCTAATATTTTAATAAAAGAAAAGGACTATAAAGTCAATTATAACATTTATTTATTTATAAATCCTAAAATGAATTTGAATTTTAGAATCGGTATTTTTATAAAATAGTCGATTTATTTATATATATATAAATGATTTTTATTCGTTTTTAGGACTTTCCTTTATTTTGTTATATTTCATTGAGGATTTTAGTGGCTTTATTATTTATTTGTATTTTATTTTACTAAAGTAAGTAAAGTTATATTTTTCCTAGGTAGAGATTTTTTTTGATCATTTTGATATTTTGTATGTATTTTTAGGATTTTCTATATTTTTTTAGAGCTAAAATAATCTCAGGGGTATTTTGGTATTTTTCAATTTTACTTTTTTCATTATGATTTCTTTTTCTTCTAGGCTTGACTGTAACACCCTTGCCTGATAAGGCTGAGTTCATGTGTATAGTGCCAATCCCTGGATCGATTCACTGGCACACACACTACAAAATGATACCAAATATAACTGTACATCATAAATACAACGAATAAGATCCAAAATTTACATTATATGACAGCGGAAAGCAATACAGGGTAGATCTCCATCCTTCAAATGTTCCACAGGTGAACAATCATTGAGTGGAGTCTCGCGACCTATAACGATCACTCGTAAACGATAAAACCTGCAACATGAAAGGTTGCAGCCACGAATGGTCAATACTTTGAATGTGTTGGAAAGTGTCACTAGTATGTGGATATGAATGGAACCTATCAATTACATGCATATTTGGCTAAGTGGAGTTTCAGGCTCATTTGCATAAAGCAATAGTTTTATCCTAACATTTTCAAATAGTTTTAATCCTTTCTGAAAATTGTATGAACACATTGGCAAACACCAATTGCTCATAATCCCTTGTTCAAACCATCAAATTGGAATGTCAAGATCATCCATAAGCTTCGGGCCTTAGTAGCTCAATATTGTCCATAACCGGGGACACGGCTAATCGATTAGATTTATATATTCAGCAAAAGTTGTACACTTTACCCACGCGAAGCAATCTCGCCTTGACGCCACCAGTGGCCGCTGGTTTAGTACACACCAATTGGTATACCGGAAGATCGAGAATGTGACGAAGTCTTTCCATAGAAGTCCTCCTAATACACAATACTAGCACATCTAATAGGCACCAATGCAAGGATATAACCTCCAATACACAATTCTAGTTAATCTAAAGATATACCAATGCAAAGGGTCTTCCGCTATGTAATTAACCAAGCCACAGTCCATATTAGCATGTGGCTGTACTGGAAGCTACTGTACGAGAAACATGTTCAATCTCTAAAATGCCTAGGTGGTCTTCTTCTAGTGCACACACGGGAGAGGTAGCCAAAGATACGGTCCCCTTTGTTGCCACTTCTTCCAAACAACAATAATATTCCACCTAGGTGATTCATTAAGTGCTTGTTTTATTATATAAATACATAACTTTTCCAATACCTCGTATAATCATAACATGATATTCCACCCGGAATCTATGCAGGGCTAAGCATACTAGATCTACTATGTTTCCACTAAGCAAGATACAAAAGGATATCCTAAATAGGACATAGCATAGAATAGCACATAGTGCAAAATATTCCTACACATGCACTTCTACTAAAAACAACTACAATGCATAGGAAAATAATTAGGACATTTATGATAGTGGCACTTGCCTTTAGTTGATGTAGTCATTCAAACGATCCTCACAATTGCAATTGTTGCACTCGTCACAATCACAAACATTGCACTCCTTGCAATCTATCGATCAAACAATTGCACAACAAACACAGCAATAAAAACGATGCAATAATGCACAATACAACAAAACAATGATAAACAAATGCATGCACGATGAGTTAATATGTCACAACAGTTGTAATAAGTTCTTTGAATATTATTAGATCATATGATGCATGTAAGAGATCATTTAATGCAATAGAGTATTTATTATTAATCTTTGATTGCCAATATAGGGGTTTAAATAGTTCCGTTGAAACTTATGTTCTAATTGTAGTATTAAATTTAGTTCTGGAGTGTACTGGATAGGTAATGTTAATACGAACCAGTGCCAATTGGATTCACCTTAATCGGAGTTATAAATTTTTTTTTATGATTTAAAAAATGTTTAATGGAGTTTAAATCATTTAAACAATTTATTTTGTCTAAAATTCAAACTAATGCGTTGGCTCGTTCTGTGGCTTGACTTGAGCTAATGCGAGGCTCGGCTTCAGCTTGGCTCGGAACGGCTCGTCTTGATGCGATCTGGGTAGTCAACGTCAGATCGAACGGCTCTGGCCGACGCTGGAGAGCTGGCGGTGGCGACGACGATGGTTGGCGCGACGGACAGCGTAGATGGTCGTCCTTGCTAGTGCTGCGGTGCTCTCCAGCGACGTAGGATGAGACGACGGGATTCCTCTCCTCCTCAGGATCTCGCTCGTCTGCAAGGCGTCAACTCCGCCTTAACAGAATGTTGGTGAATGTTGGCTGGTGCTCCGCGGCTCCGGTAGTTCAACGATGACTAATTCCCGGCGGCGCTGTGCTCTGAAGAAGGGGAAAGTAAGACGAGGAGACGCTATCGATCTAGGGAAAATAATAGAAGGAAGAGGAGGGCTCGGTGCGGCCGGAAACCTCGCATGCGTGGCCGACTTTGGGTTGCGGCGGCAGCGGATTCCGACGAGATCGGAAGTCGATCTGGGGCTATGCTAGGGTTTAGAAGATCGCAAAAATCTGCACAGAAGCTACGCGGGAGAGTTTTATAGATGATTAGGAGTGAAAGGGGGCAATACAGGGAACAGAATTGGTCGAATTTGACGGGATTCCGTTGGGGATTGGGAGTGTTCGTGCGCTGCTCGATCTTAACTCGTGGAGGAAGACGATGGGGGTGGGGCCCACTCGTCAGCTAGCGGGAGAGGGGAAAACGGGTTGCTACTGCTAGGCCGGCCTGCTATGTTGCTGGAATTGTGCAATGCGCGCTGCGAGTGCGAGGGGGTGGCGGTAGTTAGGTTAGGTGGGTTGGTCCCCACCGGGTTAAGTTTAGGCTTAGTTTTTTTCCTATTTAGTATTTATTTTCTAGTTTTATTTTTATAACTCCAAAAGGAGTGAAATAAGTTTCTAATTTTTTGTAGAATTAAAACACACTCAATAAACTTTATAGAGAGGACAATTTTGACTAGTGACAAGGTTTCAATATGCCGTTTGCATATAATGCTTTATATGGCAATATTTGAAAAGGCAAAATAGGGTCTTGACACAAGGTTTTTAATCAAGATTTTTCATGAGATGCAATGATGAATGAAATGCCAATTTTTTTTGGAAATCCAAAATTCTAAAATCCTGGGATGTTACATTGACCCATGAGCGAACCTGGCTCATAGGCCGACTCGGCCCACTTTATCCCATTTAGTTGGGCTATCCCTAGCCCAACACACCCCTCACTCTCTCTCACCATACTCATGTCCACACGTACCTTCGTTTCCCTCCTGGTTCTACTCGATGCCGCCGCTCGCCAGATTCCGGTGGTGCAGGACATTGCACCCGCCGTTGTTAGCCACCAGAGCTCCACTGTCGTTGGCTCTATCGCTTACCTCCCTTCGATTTGGTCGCCACTTCTTCCCTTGGCTGCACTACTCCCTTCACTAGAGATAGGATTTGGTGCGATGGTGTCGCGGTTGATGCAGCCGATTGTGAGTGGGCGTAGGTGTAGCTCTTGGTGCCCCTATGTCTCCATGCCGTGCCCTCTGCCTCCATGTGCTTAATCATTATTGTTTGCTCCTTCTCCAGTGAGCTTTAAGCTTGTCAAAGGTAGGTGACTCTAGTTCCATGCCCTCTTCTTTTCTACCTTGACCTACTGCTGCTTCCTTCTCTATGGTGGTGTGGTACTGCAGCAGCTATTGCAACCTACTATAATTTCTGGTGTCGGAGGGATGGCAGTGTCTGACACACTGGTGCTGACTAACCTATCTATTTCGGTTACTATGTTATTGTTGCATCTTCTTTTACTTTGATCCAGGTCATTCTTTTGTGACCGCCCCTCGAGCCATCAATTTTTCCTAGATGGATTTTAGGTTGTTGGACATTTGTCTCAATTACTTTAGGTAGTTGGTCTTATTGATCCTGTAGTTGATGTAGTGTTGGTTATTGACGTTCTAATCAATCCTAGAGTTGATTAAGTGGTTGCTAGATGTTTTGGTGTACATGTTAATCATCAATAACTTTTGAAGAATGATCTTTGGAATGGTGTACTGACTAAATTTTACTCTGGCTAGTCCATTTGTGAGGTTGTAGTTTCCATGACATGTGATGGTTTTGCAAGTGTTTGTTTATATTTTATTTAAACAAAGTTCCCTTATGAACCATTGGTTTAACGCTTGGTTTATGAAATTTAGTGATAAGTTTCTAAACACTCTATACTTTTGTGTAAATATATGATTACTTCACCTTGGTTTCAATGACTCTAATTGTGTTACTTTTCTTGAGCCTGTCCTTTACCACCAGTTGTAATCATATGCTGTGATTGTCACTTGTTTGCTTAAATGAGGTTCCATAGTGTATATAGATAAACAATTATGGCATCATCAACTTGTATAATTAAGTATCATATGTTTATTTCTTCTTGTGGTATGCAATTACAATCATTTGGTAGCTTCATACTAGATACACTCACAAGTTATTGTTTGGATGAGGTGTTAGAATGGTTACAAATTTCTTATTGTGACCAGTTGGATGGATGAGTCTATACATAGCAATAGGCATGCCATGCTTTTAATCTTGTTATTTATTTTTATATAGATGCCATGCAAAAAGAACATGCTTTTATTTGTTCTGGACTTGTTGCATATGTGTTGTGCATTATTGTTGATGATATGGGGTGGCCCGATCTACTCAGTAAGCAAGGTTGGTAGATGATGATAATCGGTGTAGATAACTTATATGATGCTCACGAACCTCTCGATCAATCGCTGATGCCAATGCAACAGCTGACCCTTGTAGATATTTGCAACTTCACACACTTACACCATAGCCGCTGGCCACAAAGCGGTTATTGCAATCTTATAATCCCCAATGGAATAGAAGATCACACAAAACTTGCAATTGGCTAATTCCCAATGGAACAACTAATCACACTTGATTGATAGTAGCAAATACACCAAATCGATATGAATTGGTGTATGGAGTCAATTGGAAGCAAGTAGCAACTCAACGGATCTAGGGTTTACTTTAAATGTGGTCTAAACTCAACTATGGGGGTATCCCAAGGCTTGCATGGGCAGTTGGGACGGCCAGAAATCGAAACAGAAACAAGTCTGACTCATACTAATACAAACCGACTTGGACCAGATTTGGTCGATGGCCGGACACTCCGGTCTGTTTGGGCCAGACATCTCGGTCGGGCTGGACACTCTAGTTGGTTTATCCCAGACAGTCTGGTCCAGGCCGAAACTTCAAAGTTTCCGAGTGGCTTCCGGGTAGCTTCCGATTTGATGTACTGACTTGCTACCACCTTGACGGACACTCCGGTTGGAATCGGCCAAACACTCCGGTCTTTGTTGGGAACTTTGCTTCCTTCTTTGATGATCTCCTCTTGCGACTTCCTCCCGCTCCTCCCTCGCGCATCCTTGGATGATCATCGTGCTAGGATCCTCTTGCAGCCCTTCTCCTCCTCGCTCCATGCTAGCTTTCTCAACGAAACTGATCATACACAAGTGCATAGTCTTAGGTAGTATAAAATTCCCATCAATAAAAACACCAGATTCATTTAGGAGTGAATTCACTTTTTGTTCAAGTAGCTTGGCATGAGGTCGAGTAATAGGTCCAATCCTGATCTCATTGGACTTGTTCTTAGTAGCAACATCGATAACTTCATTAGGAGTTGGAGATAGCAAATCAGTAGGGATGTCCTCATCATCCCCCCTTCAAAAGGCGTCGACCTCCACACGCCAAGGTCTTCTTCATCATAAGGTGTCAAATCAGCAACATTGAAAATACCATTGACATCTCCAAACACATATTGAGGAATATCTATCTTGTAGGCATTATCATTGATATTGGAAATCACTTCAGAAGGACCAGCACTGCGTGGAAGTAACTTGGATTTATGCAACTATGGAAACTATACTTGGGAAAATGTACCCAAACCATATCTCCAGGCTTAAACAACACCTCCTTGCGCTTCTTGTTATCTCTTTCAGCATTGTTCTTGAACTTCTTTTCAATGGCCTCTTTAGTCTTCATATGTATCTTTCCCACAAAATCTGCTCTCTTTGATGCTTCCATGTTAACTCTCTCTTGTATAGGAAAAGGCAGAAAATCAAGTGGCATAATGGGTTTGAAACCATAGACCACCTCAAAAGGACAAAAGTGTGTGGTATAGTGGACCGCTCTGTTATATGCAACACCACATGTGGCAAACACTCCTCCCATTCAGTAAGATTCTTCTTGATCATAGCTTGCAGCAATGTCAAAAGTGTTCGGTTCACCACCTCCGTTTGACCATCGGTTTGGGGATGAAAAGTTGTGTTGAATAGTAACTTCGTCCCTATCTTTCCCCAAAGTGATTTCCAGAAGTAGCTCATGAACTTCATATCCCTGTCAAAAACAATTGTCTTGGGTACTCCATTTAGATGTACGATGTCCCTGAAAAACAGGTTAGCAATATGCGACGCACCGTCGCTTTTGTGGCAGGCAATAAAGTGTGACATCTTAGAGAATCTATTCACTACCACAAAAATTAAGTCATGGCCTCTTTTAGTTCTAGGCAAACCTAATACAAAATCCATGCTTATATCATCCCATGGTGTAGTAGGTGCAGGTAATGGTATATACAAACCATGAGGCTTCAACTTGGACTTTGACTTGTTGCAAGTAATGCATCTTTTGACAAACCTGTCCACATCATGCCTCATCTTAGGCTAGTAAAAATGATTAGCGAGCATGAGTATCATTCTCACACCCAAAGTGACCCATCAAACCTCCAGCATGTGATTCCTGGCAAAATAACAAACAGATCGACGACTCTGGAACACATAATTTGTTAGCACGAAACCAATACCCATCATGGATGTGAAATTTATCCCATGCTTTCGCAATAGCACACAAACGACATGGTTCAGCAAAATCATGTTCAGGTGCATACAAAGCACATAAACTCTCTAAACTGGGAACTTTGATATCCAATTGTGTTAACAACATGTTCTTCCTAGATAGAGCATTAGCAACAATATTATCTTTTACCTTCTTATGTTTAATAATGTATGGAAAAGACTCAATGAACTCAACCCACTTAGCAAGACACCTATGCAAGTTAGATTGAGCTTTCAGATATTTCAGTGTCTCATGATCAAAATGTATGATAAATTCCTTTTGCCACAAATAATGTTGCCGAACCGCAAGAACTCTAATAAGCGCATACAATTCTTTATCATAGACAAGATAGTTTAAATTTGCACAATAAAGTTTTTTAGAAAAATATGCAATGGTACGACCCTATTGCATTAATACACCACCAATTCCTATGCCACTAACATCACATTCAATCTGAAATTGCTTAGAAAAATCTGGTAGTGCAAGCAATGGTGCAGAAGTGAATAATCGTTTCAGTTCATCAAATGCATGATATTGGGCCATGCCCCACTCACACCTTTCTTATTTAGTTAATTTAAAGGTGCGGCAATAGTACTAAAGTCTTACACAAAACGCTTATAGAAACAAGCTAGACTGTGAAAACTCCATACTTGACTCACATTCATGGGAGTGGGCCAATTTTGAATAGCTTCAATTTTAGATGAATCTACCTCAAATCCATGTTTAGAGACAACATAACCCATAAATATGACCTTATCTTTGCAAAATGTACACTTTTCAAGATTACCATACAGCTTAGCATCGCGTAATTGCAAAACTTGTCTAATATGATCACTATATTCATTTAATTGTGGATGTAGATTAATATGTCCTCAAAATACACAACCACAAATTTTCCAATAAAGTTCCTTAAGACATCATTCATTAATTTCATGAAAGTACTAGGTGCATTAGTTAAACCAAAAGGCATTACTAACCACTCATATAAACCAAACTTAGTATTAAATGAAGTTTTCCATTCATCCCCTTCCTTCATCCTAATTTTATGATAACCACTATGCAAATCAATTTTTGAAAAAGCAACAGCACCACTCAATTCATCTAACATATCTTCTAAACAACGAATAGGATAATGATATTGAATAGTGATGTTATTTATAGCTCTACAATCTATACATGTGCGTCATGTACCATGTTTCTTAGGAACTAAAATAATAGAAACATCACAAGGTCTTAAGCTTATACGAATATACCCTTTGTAGACAAGCGCTTGTGCTTGTTTCTAAATTTCGTTTGTCTCTTTGGGGTTTGTGCGGTATGGTCCATGGTTGGGCAATGACGCTCCAGGAATCAAGTCAATTTGATGCTCAATACCTCGCAATGGTGGAAATCTAGCAGGTACCTCCTCCAAAAACACATCGTTGTATTCCTTTAACACATAGAAACACCAAGAGAACCATGGGTCATGTCGTTAGAAACCAAGACCTCACCCTTGTACATGAGCCCACGAGGCATGGCATTAGGATCCTCACTAAATTCTCTCATGTCTTCTTTGGTGGCTAATATGAGTAAGTTGGGAACTCTCTCACTTTTGGTTATATCACTCACAACTGTAACATTCTCTTGCATATCTAATGTAGGTGCATCCTCTAGATTTACTTCAGTTTTTTTACAAGACTCATTAACAATCTATTGTGGTGACATAGGTTGTAAGATGATCTTTCTGCCCTTGAACTCCAAGTGATGTGTATTGGCTCGGCCATTATATTGCACATAACGATCATAGAGCCAAGGCCTACCCAACAACAAGTGACATACTGTCATCGGAACCACATAAAACTCAATGGAGTCTTTGTATGGACCTATCTCAAAATTAACATGCACCATGTGGCTAGCTTTCATATCACTATTATCACTTAACCACTAAATATAATCTGGGCGTGGGTGCGGTAGATACTTAAACTTTAGTTTGGCACATAATTCTTTGCTTGCTAAATTCCGGCAACTTCCACCATCAATAATTACATTAAAAGCTTTTGTTTGGACCAACAAGTGCCTTTGTTTGGAACAAATTACAATGCTGGCTTGCAGCACTAGACTAATGAGTAATGTTGAGATCACGCTGTGACACAACAATGGTAGGAGCACGTATAGGAAACGCATCAAGACCATCACTAGTGTAACCATCATCATCTGAAGAATCTGGATCGGCATCATCTCATGTCTCATACTCATTATACTCATTGACAACCATTACCTTTATGTTGGGATAGTCCCTCTGGAAGTGGCCCTTGCCACCACATGTATGGCATTCCATGTCATGATTGCATGTTGTATACATATTGGAACTAGTACCACTAGATGTAGGTGCAAGCTTCCTTGTGTTAGACACGTTGGAAGAAGGTTTGGTTGATGTAGAAGGATGTTCATCGGGACGGCTAGTAGATGAAGGATAAAACGGTGCCGACCATGAAGAAAAACATCATGTAGAACGAGCCTTGAACTGAGCTTCTTTTGAGGCTTCAAATTCTCTAGCATGATGTAATATCTCATTCATATCATTATAAGTGGGATGCCTAACAATGACTTTCATGTTATACTTCAAACCAAGGAGAAAACACTGCATAATCTGCTCAATCGATTCACGGACCCTTGCACGTTGTAGCAATAATTCCATCTCCATATAATATGCATCAACTCTCATGGCACCTTGTCTCAATAGTGTTAGCTTATCATAGAGGTAACGCAAATAGTTGGGTGGAACAAAGCAAGCTTTCATCACCTCCTTCTTGTCTCTCCAAGTGATAATAGGATCACCATCCTCATATCATGCATGATACACACCATCCCACCAACTGTAAAGTGTAACCATGCAATTTTGAAGAAGCAAGCTTTACCTTCCTGTCTTCAGTATAGTCATGTAAATACCACAATTTCTCAATCTTGAGCTCCCATGTAAGATATTCTTCCACATCAGTAGATCCCTCAAATTTGGGAATTGAGAACTTTGGCTTATACTAACCGTCATCTTGTTGTGGTTGCATCGGAATATGTTGGGCACCAAGGTGATGAAAACCACGACCATGACTAGAAAAACCACCTCCATGACCAGCGGCGTTAGCAGCAAATGGAGCATGAACGCCAAAAGTATCAGCACAGACACTAGCATCATCATCCCCGTCATCATGATGTTGTGGACATTGTTCTATAGCAAGTTGCAATGCTATCATAGACTGTGTCAAAGCATGGAGACTTGTTTGAATATCCATGACCCATTTCTAAAATGCCTTGACAGTCTGATTACTTTCACCCATCTTCAAGTTCACACCTTGGATTTGTGAATTAAGGTCATCATCTTTATGAGAAATCATCTCCTGAAGGTTATGACGCAATCCTTCATGATTGCTCCAAGTAACAGTAGCATTATCATCTTGTTTGTGTTGCACATTAACAGGACTAGTAGACATGATTAGTAGATTAGTGCATGAAATCAAAATATTTTGGTGTCTCACTCCCAACTCACTCATAACTTCAAGAAAAGGAAATCTTACTGTTCCAAAGTGAATAGAAAAGCTTACTAGCTTGGATAAACAACACGTCCACATATGTGATGAAGTGAATACCAAGGGTACAATAACAATCACACGACAAAGCAGGAGTATGTAGTGGAGCTTTAGGTATAGAGACCTAACTACACCAAAGAAAATCCTAGTGCTGATTGTGTGAAAAACACCCAGAGAAACACATAGTGGAGATAAATGTGGCAACACAATTTATTAATAGGGATATTGCAATGCACAAGAGAGATGCCAGTAATAGCTCAAAATAAACAAGCACAAGATTGCTCAATCTACAAGTACTATGATCAATTAGGCCTCCAATGATGCACACTTGGATATCTCCTTTGTCACACTTGTAGCTCTTTTATCTTTTTTCAATACTAATTCTCTTTTTTCAACTATATGACTCAATGCAACACGAATGTAGTAATTCAGAACAAACTGGCCGGATAGTCCAGTGAGCTACCGCCGGAGACTCCGGTTGTGCCGAATAGTATGGGTGATGTTGGCCGGATAGTCCGGTCTGCCTGGTCGAAATTTTTTGCACATTAAAACCCTAATGAGCAGCCTGTCAGAACAAAGCAAATATGTTGTAGATAGGCTGTAGCTATGGTTGAACAAAAAGTATGCTATGTGGACTCGAAAAAATATATGGAAACTCGTGGAAACGGTGATGAACGACTCGAAAATGAAGAACAATGACACCAAGGAAAAACTAGACACTACTACTAGTACTGGAAGAGATCGAATCAAAGACACGACAACGAACAGCAACAAAGACTCAATTCTGATGCAATCTAGTTTATGGAAAAAATGAACCCATATATTATTGTATGGCTTTTTCTGTATATGACGAAAAAACAACTTGAATATGGATGGATTTGTGGATGCTTACCGAGGAAATGGTGGAATCTGATACCAAAATGATATGGGTGGCCCAATCTTCTCACTAAGCGAGGGTGGTAGATGATGATACAAAAATCCCTGATGCCAATGCAACAGCTCTCGACCTTTGTAGACATTCGCAACTTCACACACTTTCCCACGTAGCCGCTGTCCACAAAGAGATTATTGCAATATTCTAATCCCCAATAGAACAACAGATCACAAAAAACATGCAATTGGATAATTCCCAATGGAACAACTAATCACACTTGATTGATAGTAGAAAATACACCAGATCGATATGAATTAGTGTATGGAGTTAATTGGAAGCAAGTAGCAACTCAACGGATCTAGAGTTTACTTTAAACATGGTCTAAACTCAAATATGGAGGCCTCCTAGGGCTTATATGGGCAGCTAGGACGGCTAGAAACCGAAACAGAAAGAAGTCTGACTCAAACTCATACAAACTGACTTGGACTAGATTTGGTCGGTGGCTGAACATTCTAGTCTGTTTAGGACAACATTCTAGTTGGGTCGGACACTCCGGTTGGTTTAACCTGGATAGTCCAGTCTGAGTGGAAACTTCAAAGTTTCTGGTTGGCTTCCGGGTAGCTTCCAATTTGATGTACTGACTAGCTGCCACCTTGACGCTTCTTGGGTAGGCCAGATAGTCCGGTTGGAATCGGCCGGACACTTGGTCTTCGCAGGGAACTTCTCTTCCTTCTTGATGATCTTTTCTTATGCCTTCCTCCCGCTCCTCCCTCGCACATCCTTGGATGATCATCGAGCTGGTCTCCTCTTGCAGCCCTTCTCCTCCTCGCGCCATGCTAGCTTTCTCAACAAACCTGATCACAAACAAGTGCATAGAATTAGGTAGTATAAAATTCTCATCAATAAAAACACCAGATTCATTTCGGAGTGAATTCACCTGTTGTTCAACTAGCTTGGCACGAACTCAAGTAATAGGTCCAATCCTGATCTCATTGGACTTGTTCTTGGTAGCAACATCGACAACTTCATTAGGAGTTGGAGATAGCAAATTAGTAGGGATGTACTCATCAGCTGATATCCATACATCATCTTATTGTCCTCTTTTTGTGTGGTTAGGTTGTGAGCTCCTAGTTACAATAGGGATCACCAGCTCATCTGGTTGATCTATCTCCCCTCTCTTCTTTTCTTACTATCTCTCTATATGAACTGATAAGATCATATATTATGCTTTATTTTATTGGCTTGGCCTATGATGCAAAGGCTGAGGCCTAGATTTATTGGTTCATTACTGATTTAGAACCATTACTAATTAGTTTGGTGTTAAAATGATATGATTCCTAGTTGAATAAACTAGGAGAATGATTTTAGAGATTTCATTTGATTACTGATAGAGGAAACTAAAACATAGTGTCTTAATAGTCATGTTACCAATTAATTAAGGGGCTTTTGCTTCTATAAAATTATACTATGGTGCCTCAACTAAGTGTGCATAGTAGTCAGGTATAGCAACATGATCTACTACTTGATTACTAACTAAGGATGGCACTTTGGCTTCCATTATAGCTCTAATCCAAGGCTTCTATTCTGAAATAAGAAAAATAGGTACTACTGATGCCTAGAAGTTCTATGGTGATACAAGCATAGCATCCCTATGCCTATCTGAGAACAATCTCAAGTCTCCCAAAATATTTTCTAATGAAACTGGTAAGAATAGATTCTAGGTCTAATTTTATCTATGTACTTACCTACAAATGTGTGGATTTTGTACTATGTCTTGCCTTCTAATTCTACTAGTCATTAGATTGAGAATCTATTGTGGTGTATCTTCTCCTTCTGGTATTTCTGTCTTACCCTTGATCAGCTTGTTCATGTAAATCTTGTTTATCTATTGCTGCTCTGGTGGCCTTCTCCTTCTTGCCTTCACCTCTCAGCTCCTGCTGCTGACTCCATCTTATCCTCCTAGAACTTGATATGATTTATATTCCTTCTAAGAAATCATTGGAATGGTGGTGGTTTTCTTGGAGGAATTGGTGTTCTTGGTTGTAGCAAGCTGATGAATAGCCTAGTGTAGTGTCCTGGGTGGTTTTGATGCTATGGATAAATAGGTGATGTGCTAACTAGTGGTACTAGTGAGTGCTACGGTTGTGCTCCATGTGAAGATTCTTGTGTTGACAACACATTACTTGCATGTTGTGACAGTTCTGCTGTCAAGTGGGACACTTGGGGTTCAAATTTCAATAGAGGTATCTTTATTGGGATGGATCATCTCGGCTGGCTTGCTATTGTCTCAAGTTTGACTTTATTTCTGTGTTGTATCTCTCATAGACTTGTATTATTAAATATTATGGAATTATAATATCTGTTCTTTCTTTTGTAAGTTCCCCTACTCCTGTAATATATATCATTAACTGTGATTTGTAAAACAATAAGGCCATTATTTGTAATAATAATATTTATTGCCCTTATTTATATTCTCTTGATTATTGAATTGTTTGAGTTTTGAATTCCCAATTCAAATAATCTTTTATTATATAAATTTTTTATTGAATTCAAAATTGTTTCCCTCAAATCAAAGAAATTAGAAGAAATCATGTCTAAATGCATTGCACTCACTCTGGTGACTTAAACCCTAGTCATCAAAATAAGAGGTATCTCGATCCTTCTGGATTTTAAACAAAAGTGCGAAAATTCTTCAGATTTTCTATGCATGAATGCAATGCACACACATGTGTTCTCTCTATTTATAGCTGCTAAATCTGGGATGTTACAACCTCCCATTTACACTGAGTACTAAGAGGGTAGACCTAGTCATCTGTGGCTCACTAACAGTTGCAGGAACTGGTGATCCAATAACAGTTGCATGTGAGAATTACTTATGATTAGGATAACCTATATCTTTTGTCATGACATATGTGGAGGTAGTTTCATAATAGGATGTTCACCAACAAGTCTCGTGAGCAAGCCACTTCTACGAGTCATGTGATGAGGTCATCTCTAAATAACCACTATGATGCTTGTGAGCAAATCACTTCTACATACCACCACGATTAAGGGTTTCTGTTGGAGATATGCCCAATAGGCAACAATAAAATGGTTATTATTATATCTTTGTGTTTATGATACATGTTTACATCCCATGCTATAATTGTATTAACCGGAAACATTAATACTTGTGTGTTTTGTGAACATGGAAGAGTCCCTAGTAAGCCTCTTGTTGAACTAGCTTATTGATTAATAGATGATCATGGTTTCCTGATCATGGACATTAGATTTTATTAATAAAAAGATCATGTCATTAAGAGAATGATATGATGGACACATTCCTATAGTAAGTGTAGCGTAAGATCAAGTCATTTAATGTTTGTTTGCTACAAAGCTTTCAAATACATAGTAACCTAATCCTTCGACCATGAGATCATGTTAATCAACATCACCGGATGAATGCTTTGATGACATCAAACACCACTTCCATAACTAGGTGGTTATAAAGGTGGCATTAGGTATTTTGGAAGTATGTGTTGAGGCACATGTATCAAGAGTGGGATTTGTCCATCCATATGATAGATAGATATACTCTGGGCCCTCTCGGTGGAATGTCATCCAATTGGCTTGCAAGCATGTGACTAGGTCATAAGGGATGTTGTACCATGGAACGAGTAAAGAGTACTTATCGGTAACGGGGTTGAACTAGGTATAGAGATACCGACGATCAAACCTCGGATAAGTAAAATGTCACGCGACAAAGGGAATCGGTATCGTATGTAAAGGGTTCATTCGATCATGAAGTTATCGTTGAAATATGTGGGAGCCATATGAATTTCTAGATTCCTCTATTGGTTATTGATCGGACAAGTGTATCCATCATGTCTGCATAATTCACGAACCGTAGGGAGACACACTTAAGGATTCATTGTTGTCTAGAAGATATGGAATATGATTTGGAGACGGAATGTTGTTCCGAGTCTCGGATTGGATCCAGGACATCACGAGGAGATCTATAATGGTTCGGAGAATAAGATTCATATAAGGGAAGTCCAATTCCGGGATTCATAAATGTTTTCGGTGTTTTCATCGGAATCTTCTGAAAGGTTCTAGAAGGTCCACCACCCCGGAGGTGTCACATGGATGCACCATGCCCTAGTGGGGCATGCAATATAGTGCGCTAGGTCTAGTCGGCCAAGACTAGGAAGTGGGAATCAAACTTTAGTTTGAATCGTCAAACTCTAATTCGAAAAGTCAAATCCCAATTTGGAAAGTCAAAGTCCTAGTGGAGGAGGGAAATTAAACCCACAAAGGAGAGGTTTCCCTCTCCCTCCCCAAGCCGACAGCCCCCAAGAGGAGTTGGGGGAGGACTCGCCCCCCCCCCCTTGCAGCCTCTCACACCCATAAAAGGAGGGGTGGGGCGCCCCCTTGCCACCACCCCAAACCCTAGGCTGCCGCCTGCTCCCAGCCGTCGGCGCCCTATCCCTAGATTCAAGGCGCCAGGGCCACGATTCGAGACACTACTCTGGAGCTACTCCTATCAGGAGAGCTGGCCGCACACTTGAGAAATTACTAAGGTAACTTCACCTCGACATTATCTTCGAGTCCTACGTCAAGTCTGCGACTCCACTACGGACTAGGGCGCTACTCCCATAGGGAGCATTCGTTGAGCATCCAAAAAACTTGTGTCCTTCGAACCTATACTGCAAACGCCTGAATTAAAGTCTCTACTCGAGTCTACAACTCGAACAGACACTCGGGGGCTACTCCCATAGGGAGCGCTGGCCGCGCACCCTATTAACTCTTTGACTATGATCCTTCAGGTCAAATACGACAAAATATTGTTGGCAACTTTTCCCAAACCAACGATAAGTGAGAAGTTGTCACATCCCAAGATTTTCCAAATCTTGTAATGTGAAAAATAAATAAACAAAATAAATCTTTGTTGAAAATCAGGGTGAAAAGAAACTTTTGTTTCTAAAAGGAAACTTAAAATCCCATCTTGAACAAACTTTGGCTAAAGTTTGAATTCAACAAAATCCAAATCAAGTGAAATGCATTCCTCAATGAATGTATCTAGAAATTTAAACATTTGGAAAATAAATCCAAAACCCTAAATCCTAATGGAATAAAAATCATTTCCCAAGTTATCTCCAAATCCATGGATTTGATCCATACCAAAATTGGTCAACAAACATTCACAAATGATCAAGAAAGACAAATAGAAATAAAATAAAGCCTTAGAAGTTGGTTTCACTCAAAATTGGAACCATAAACAAAATCTTAGGATTATAATGAGATAAGGAAATTGAATTTCCAAAGCCATTAAAGCCCTCATCTAAAATCCATACCAAGTGGTGAGCATTAAATCCTAAAAGGATTTAAAAGGATAAACAAATAATAAATAAGATTTCACAAATTGGAATCACCAAGTTTGGATCTATAAATAAAAAGATATGGATTTTTATAAGACAAAGATAAAAACATTAAGTAAAGAATATTTAAAGACCAAATCAAATCTTGGCCTAATCCATTAAGTAAATGGAGTGATTTTAATCCCTATCCAAATAAAATAAAAGGATAAAGAATATTCCAAATAAAATAAAATGGCAATAACCATTCTATCCCTATCTTAATAAGGACAAATCTCTAAATAAGAATACATGAGAAAATGATATTTGGAATTCACCCAAGTGGAATAAAAGTTGTTTAATCAACTTAAATAAATTAAAACCTCCAAATAAAAATTTGGGAATTAAAACTATATTAAATTCCATTGGAATTAAAACAAATACCCAATCTTAAATGATTAATAAATCATATTAGAATACTTTCCAAATAATTCAAGATGAATTATTTGAACCAACTAAACAATTAAAAACCTACTAAAAGGAATTGGGAAATTCTATTAATTAAATCAAAACCCTATTTTATGAAATAACTAAAGATCCATTTTATTTAATTATTAAATGGATCCTAAAATAAATAAAAATAATAAATTATTTTGAGATTTGGATTATGTTGAAAAACAGAACCAAATTCAAAGTGCAAAGTTGAGTGATTGTTTGAATTGTTTTGAATGGTTTGATTGTTTGAATAATTGTTTGAAAATTCAAACAGAAAAAGAAATAGAAAAGGAAAAAGAAAACAGACAGAAAAAAAAATAGGAAAAGGACAGCCCAGCCCAGCAACCCACTAAGGCCCAGTAACCAGCCCAGTTCCCTCTCGCGCAGAAAAACGTTTCGCACCAATTAGTGAACCCACTCAGTCACAGACAAACGGGACCCACTCCTCCTCTCTCTCTTCCTCACTGCCAGGTAGACCCCACGCAGCCAGCTCATCGTCTTCAACCCCGCGATGACCACGCCTTCTCCTCGCCGTTGCACAGGTGCTTTGATTTCGCGGCTTGAATTCGCGTTAACCACGGCCTTTACTCCCCCTGCGACGATGCCTATTTAATCGCCTCGCTCTCTCCTCCGTTTCCCCTCAGACTCCTCCCCCAAGCTCGCCCCCAGGCCGCTCCAATCTCTCTCTGTACCGCTGCTGCTCCGACGACCCTCCGCGAGCGATTCCGACCAGCCAACGTTACCCCGAGCCTCCCTGAGCGCGCTAGCAGCTTCCCCACTCTCAGGCGCATCTGCCAGTGCATCAAACTCGCCCGCGAGTGCCCTGCAGGCTCGGCAACGACGACGACCACCGTCGCCACCGTCTGCTCCCTCTCCGGCGAAGCCCACAGGTAGTTTCCGGCCGCCCCTCTACCTCTCGTTCATGCACTCGACTTCGCCTTGACCCTGTGAATCTAACCGCGTCATCATTTTGTCTCGAGGTGATCCACAACACCATTCCCAACCGCAACCAGAGCACGCCGTCGCCAGAATGAACTCCGGCGAGCAATCGCAGCTGCCCTCGAGCGCCCCTCGCCCGACCAACACCTCCTCGAGCATCGCCGTGACCCCCTGAGCCCGGTGAGCATCTCCTCTTTCCCCCTCACCTCCTGTAGCGTCGCCTCCGTCGTCGACCGACAGCTCCGCCGCCGCTAGCCACCATCAGCGCCGCCAGTTCTAGGTCATTAGTCTAGGACCGTTGGATCTTGATCCTGAGGCTTAGATAGAATCACTTAAACGCGAATGGGTATGTCCTCTGGACCGCACGATCTAGTTAGATCCAACGCATAGCGCTGATCCACACCGAACGATGCAGGCGAATAAGAATATGACACGTGGCTCTGCTGGTTTGATATAAAACAGAATTCATCTAATTGATGTTCAATTTTGTAAAATCCATAACTCTGGATCCACACGTCCAAAAATTACAAATTTTATGTCGTTGGATTCAGGAGAGAAAGACCTAGCCAACCATACCCTTGGTTTAGAAAATAGTATTAGTTAGATTGCTTGTTTTTGCAGATTCTTTTGTGTGCTTGCTAAGACTAGAAAAATTGTTTGAAAATGTTTTTAAGGTTAAAACCTTTGCAAATTGGTTTGTTGTGACCTTGCTGACCCTAGGAACCAACCCATAGTTTGGAAAATGATTTTGGAAAAGTTTAGAATGGATTAATTGGTTTAGTCCATTTCTAGCTAATTAAAACTTAAGATTTTGGTTACAAAAAAAAATGTTTTTGTAAAAGAAAACTTTGAGAAAATGGTTTGGACCAAACCTACTGACCCAAACACCAAGTTTTGCAATAGCAACTCATTTGGTGAAACAAAATAAGGAATCTTTGATTTAAAACCATTTCTAGTCAAATAGAAATGTGGTTTTAAATAAAAATGGCTTTTGTAGTGAAACCTTTTGCAAATGACTTTGCCATTTTGGTAAATGACCAAATTGGAACCTACAAAGTTTAGAACCCTAGTGGAGACCATCCTTACAATAGAACCAACCTTTGCATGCTTATGCATGACTTAGATCCCATTACTTTGTGTGTGAGAAATTGTTTGTTTGACTTTGGTTTGGAATGTGAATTGAATTGTGTTTTCTTGATTTACTTGTAGTGAAGTGTGAGACTAGCAAGATCAAGGAGTGAACCTATACCCCCTACCAAAAAGGCAAGTGATGCTTCATATCTTTTGTCCCATTATTTTCACTATGCATTAGTGTTTTGCTAAGAAAAACTTGCATGGATTTTATTTTGCTAAGTATAGACCTTGCTATAGGAAACCTAGTAGATGAATCCTCAGTAGGATTTTCCTAAGCTAAGAATCCTATTACTATCAAGCTTAGCCTAGCTAATAGAAAACATGGGTGGAATATATATTCACACTATGGAAAAATATTCTAAGTCTAAGGACTTATGTTTTGTTTAATAAAACAACAAAGTTAATGAATCTCCTGGGTGGAATGGGACTTGCTTGGTGGTTTTTGGTTGAGTGGTTCACAAGGCCCATTTTTATGGTTTACCTTAGTGTATCTCACTTGTGGATGGCCACCCAGGACTAAAGAGATTTGATATGTCAAATGTTGAGAAGCTTCAAGTGCAACCACTTGGCAAAATGGGCTCTGCCATGATCATATAGGTTGCAAGAACTTAGCCATATGGACAGTTGGTGGTAGTGTTTGATAGGTTGGAACGCGTCCATGATGGTCTAAGGGAAGGCTTCTGAAAGATCTTGTCTTGGGAAACCAAGTCTTGTGGGGAAAGTGCACCACCTCTGCAGAGTGTAAAATCTAAGTACTTAGCCATGTCCCTGGTAAAGGACAATTTGAGCATCAAGACATGGAAGCAATCAAGAATCTCATCATTCCAATTTCTAAATTAAAACTTGTGGGTGAACAAGGGTTGTTTGAATTCTTCAATCTTTGATTGAGAGATGGCTTGTTTAAGGATCTCCAATCTTTGGTTAAGAAAATGATTTTGACAAAACTTCAATCTTTGATGGAAAGATGGCTTGGTACAAGAATCTTGAAATCATTGATTGAGGAAAAGTGATTTTGCCAAGCACTTCAGTCTTTGATTGGTAGATGCCTTGGGAAAGTGTTTTGCCAAACAAAAACTTTGTGTTTTCAAAAATGTTTAGGAAAAATCTATTTTGAGCAATGCAAGCCTCAACTCCACCTAGCCAAATGCATATAGCTGATAGACTCCACTATACTACCAAAGTATCACTTGCCAATACAATTCAAATGTATTGACCCCTTGTGGCTGTAACTTGTAATGTTGCAGGTTTGATTGATTTTAGTGAAGATTGATTGATTAGGATTACAAAGTCTACAACCAACATCTGCCTGTGGCACTTTGAAGATGAAGGACCCCATGCTTATAGTTATTCCGCTGCAATGTAATGTAATAGCCAAATGAGCTATGTATGATGTAATAAAACTATGTTATTCCTGGTTATAAAGTTATATTATGACCTTTGTTTCTTGATATCACATCTAAACTGTGGATGCTAGCTATTGATCCAGGGACTAGCATTGTAAACACAGGGGACCCTACCTTATTAAAGGCAAGGGATGTTACAGAAGTAGTCTCCTAAACCACCCGAAACACTTCCGCGGTGATAAAACTTCGGATGTTGTACCTGCGACACAAAGATAAGCCCTACAGATATCATCTAATGGCCTGGTAACGCACCTGACTGCGCTCTGCCAGTAAACTTCCGTGTCAACAGGCATGATGAAAATCCCGACGGACGCGTTCGTTACATCACTTGAAAATCACTGGGATTTGACTCCTGTAAGACCACAATGTCCTGAGTCGAATCACTCTAGCAATCATACCAAATTTGACTCCAGAGACTCGAGTTTGACAAAGATCGTGTTGTTTTGTCCTATGACAGTTAACTGGCCCTGATCCATCGGGTGAGCCAGGAACATGCATCAACAATCCCTATGAACTAAACATTTCTCCTTTAAAAGCAGGCTCAACTACATAGCACCTAAAAGATTGGAGAGTCTCCAGCCGAATCTATGATTCGACTGAACACTCGGGGGCTACTGACATGGATATACCCCACGGGTACATAACATTGGTATACCTGGTCCAGCCCAAGGAAGGCCCACATCAGGACACGTAGCCCATGAAGACTTTGGGTGGCCCAAGCACATGACGTTTTTGAATCCTTGGAGAACAAGTCTAGATTAGATAGAATTTCAATGGGCATCAACCCTAATTTGTAACCGACTCGACCTAAGCCCGGGACCTGCCTATCTATATAAAGGCCAGGAGGGTACGGCGAGAAGGATCTCTCTCTCTCAACTCACCGCATACGCACCTCATGCCAGATTGCATCGCGCACCCCTGTAACTTTCGATTCTGCCATAATCAAGAGCAGACAAGCAGGAGTAGGGCTTTCCCTCCGCTGAACTGAACCTGGGTAAACCTCGTATCTCTGTGTTGCTTGTCTGTTAACCGTTCCGCGACTTCGAGCATCCCCATCTTCTCCAAAACCCAAGTCCATAAAAATGGGCATTGACGAGATCGAACCTCGTCACCCTAGCCCTAGCTCCAAGACTCCATGGCCTAGCCCTCCTAGCCATCGGCGCCTCCTCCCTTCAGCATCTATACCCTAGCCACTGAGGCCCTCTCTAAATCCACCATACCTGCTCGGGCTTAGGCGAAGCTGCTGGGAATATGCCCTAGAGGCAATCATGTATGATGATATTTCCCATTGTATTCATAAAGATATTAAGTTTTCCTTGTATAAACATCTGATGTGTATCATTAATATGTGATTCGATTGTGGAACTATACATTCATGTTGTTTGTACTAAATATCCTTGGTCATTGAGGTTGTGCTGGACACACAACTTAGACCAATGTGAAAGTTGGCTTGATGACTCAGTTTCACTTGTCATGGGCATGGAGATGCTATTCCAACTTACACAGATTCGTCTAAAGAGTTTAGCGAGTCGGATTGACCCATACTGAGGTACAACGAATAAGTTGTCATTTGTATATCTCAATCAATGTAATCCTTAGACTTGAGGTTATTGCATAGTCCGAGTTGAGGATCACCGACTTAGGTTCTATCAAACGCTGATCCGTAACTGGGCAGTTATAAAGGCAGAGTTCAGGTTGACTAAGAATCAAGTTGCGTGATGTGAATAACCAAGATGGGATTTTGCCCCTCCAATTGGGGAGATATTCTCTGGGCCCTCTCGGATGATATGATTCGGAAAGCATGGCCATGCACGACTCGTATAAGTGTTAACCGTGGCGATCGACTAAGAGTTAGTTGGGTGAATCACTTATCTTGGATCGAGAAGAGAGTCGTACTATTTAAGAGATGGCAAATATCCGCCTATAGTCTGACAAGGTATATCTTGAGGCAAAAGGGACTCGGACGTAAGTCGCATTGGAAAGGCAAGTCATCATGACTCATTGTTACTTGGGAGTCGGCACGTTATGCTAGGAGCCACTACCGACTAACCGATTGAGAGTTGGACTCTAATCGTGTCCAAGTAGCCATGAGCCTGCGGGGTCACACACTTAAGACCGGGAGCAAGTTCGGATTGGATCTGAACTGGAAATCTGGTTGGGTTGGACCCGAGCCTGATTTGGACTTAGTCAGTGAGTCGGACTCACAGGGACTAATATTATATGGGCTTTAGTGAATGGGCCACGCGAGCAGAGCCCACGTTCATTTCATATATATAGTGGAGCACTGTAACCCAGAAGGGTTAATCGTTGATCGGTTAGGTCATTCCATGTGTTGGAAACCTTAGCTCCACAGCAGTCCTACCGTCGATACGAACCTAGCAGTTCGCCGCCGGTGCTCCTCCTTGTACGTGTGGATACTAGCAGAGGTGTTGTACGATCAACACCAAGACAACCGGATCGCAAAGGACTACACTGCATCAACTGACGCGCTTCATCAGTAATCCGCAACTACGCGTCTAGTGGTAAACCTCGTGGCCTTCTACCTTGGCTAGATCTTGGGATCACCACGTTAGAGGAAAAAGTTTTGTTTTATCTCTGCGTGGCCCAACAGTGGTATCAGAGCGATAGCTTCTGGTTTTAGGATCGAGATCTCGCATATGTGATATGCGGTTGGCTGTAGATGAGATCTATGTGCTATTTTGGTGGTCGATCTATGAGATAGATCGGTTTTGTACGAGGTTGATTGGATCAACTATACTCGGGGAATGGTAGATCTGATTTCCGTGATCATACTGCTGAGGTCGTGGAACGACATACCCCTACCGGTCGGCTTCCGCCATCGGAGTAGACTGTGACACGTAAATCAAGATGCGGTGATCGAAGATCAAAGAGATTGATCAAGTCGGAACGATGGTCGAAATCCATGATCGGATCGTAGATGAGATCTATGTTTTCAGAAAAATCGTCGGGACCGCCGGCTTCGCCCTATCGTAGCGCCTTATATGTCGTTGCGAGTTTCACAACGCCAGTAGATAGCGTATCTATGCATAACTTGTTTTTGCAGGAAGTTGTGAATGGTATGGTTCATGTGCATATGATGTATGTGTGTAATCCATACGTGATGTGCGAATCACGGTTTTTGTCAGCCGGTTGGAGACTAGGTGCTGTCATTTTATTGTATAACGACTGGTGTGTCGGATTCTCCATGTAATTTACTTTACTAAGCTAGTCTAGCTGTATGGAGAACCTAGATGGCGTGCAAGGCGATGTACATGTCGACGACATGGAGTAAGACGACAAGTGACAAGAGTTGGCACGAGTCGGACTACAGGCTTTGTGGAGATGGAGATCACCATGAAGAGGGACATACCATTTCACATTAAATTTCTTTATTTTGTGTTATTGTTATGTCTCTATTTTACCTCTATTAGATAGTCGGTAAAATTTAATCCCTCAAAGAAGGTCTAGTCGGTTTCCCGCCAGTGTTTGCACCATCACAAGTCGGACATTTTTGGTAGTGGGCTCATAAAATTGAGGTGCTGCCAATTCTTTCTGACTAGGTGGGTTCGAGTCGGAATCTTACTGCGGAAACACTCGGTAAGCTAGACGGGTCTATCACAACGGTTGTGGGGCTCGGGGAAAGGACGGATGGGAGCCGGGGCATGTGATGCCACCCGTCAAACTGGTGTCGTATGAGATGCGATTGACAAGGAGTTGTCTACCTAGATCACTTGGAGGCTAGCGGTGATGCTAAAGCTCAATAGCCGACTTGCTTATTTAGGGTCCTGAATCACTAAGTAACCATCGGAGGGGTGTTGGTTCTAGTGCAAGCATAAAATATTAAATTGTTTAATATGCTTGCTCTTTTATGAATACATGTCTTAAGTGTTTTGCATATTTTCTGTTGTAGATCATGGCACCAAGTAGCAGTCACTCTCAGATATCCGGTTTTGCGTTGAGAACTATCCTTGAGAAAGATAAACTAAACGACACTAATTTTACCAACTGGTATCGAAATCTGAGAATTGTTCTCAAACAAGAAAAGAAGGACCATGTCCTAGACAACCCACTTCCAGATGAGCCGAATGAGAATGCGACTGTCCCTGCCACCAATGCCTACCGTCGGGCTAAGGATGAGTCCACGGATATTAGTTGTCTTATGCTTGCTAACATGGAACCGAACTTGCAAAAGCAGTTCGAGCATGTTGAGGCCTACGATATAATCGAAAGCCTCAAAAGTATGTTCCAGGCTCAGGCGAAGACTGTGAGGTATCAAGTCTCTCAGGCTTTGCTGAGTTGCAAGCTTACGATGGTGATCCACTAAGCCCACATGTGATCAAAATGGTTGGTTACGTGCAGTCTCTAGAGAGGCTTGGCTACCCCATTAGTGAAGAGTTCGCTACGGATATAATTATGAACTCTCTTCCTAATGCATATGGGCAGTTCATTTCGAACTACCACATGCATGGTATGGATAAGAAGCTCACTGAATTTCATGGGATGCTCAAGCAGGCAGAGGCGGATCTCAAGAAGGGCGCCAGTCAAGTGTTGATGGTGCAGAATAAGGCTAAGTTCAAGAAGAGTTCTTGGACTAAGAAGACGGCTAAGTCAGGAGGAAAGCAGGCTCAGGACCCGGTCCCAAGCGCTTCCTCGGGGACTAAGCCATCTCCTTCAGCCGGATCCACTTGCTTCTATTGCAAGGCGGATGGCCACTGGAAGAGGAACTGCAGCAAGTATTTGGCTGATAAAGCCAAAAGTGGAGGTATGACTTCCGACTCAGGTACACTTATTTGCAATGTTATAGACATATATCTTGCTGATGCACCTAATAGTTCTTGGGTATATGATACCGGATCAATTATTCACATCTGCAACTCGTTGTAGGGACTTGTAAGAACTAGGAGCATAGCAAGAGGCGAGGTTGATATTTGAGTCGGCAACAAAGCAAGAGTTGCTGCGTTGGAAGTTGGCACGATGCAACTTCATTTACCTTTCGTATTCATTATGGAACTGAATAATTGTTAGTATGTTCCAGTGCTCAGTCGAAACATTATTTTTGCTTCATGTTTGATGAGGCAAGGCTATGAGTCGAATATCAAAAATAATGGTTGTTCTTTGTATTTGAATGATATGTTTCACGGCTTTGCACCCGTCCAGGACGGGTTATTTATTTTGAATCTTGATGGTGGGTCGGTTTATAACATAAATGTTAAAAGGTTGAAACCAAATGATCTAAATATGACTTACTTTTGGCACTATCGGCTTGGTCATATAAGTTGGAAATTCATGAAGAAGCTCCATGATGATGGACTCCTAACTTCATTCGACTTGGATTCATTCGAGACATGTGAATCTTGCCTACTCGGCAAAATGACCAAGACACCTTTTGCAAAGAGTTGTGAAAGGGCGTCTGACTTGTTGGGACTAGTACATAGTGATGTATGTGGACCAGTGAGCACGTCAACCAGGGGTGGTTATGAGTACTTCATTACCTTCACTGATGATTTCAGTAGATATGGATATATATACTTGATGAAACATAAGTCAGAAGCCTTTGAAAAGTTCAAAGAATTCCAGAATGAAGCACAGAATCAACTCGGCAAGAAAATAAAGTTTCTTGCCGAACCGAGGAGGCGAGTACATGAGCCATGAGTTTGATGACCATATGAAAAGTTGTGGAATAGTACCCCAACTTACTCCACCAGGAACACCGCAAAGGAACGGTGTTTCAGAAAGGCGGAATCGGACCTTGTTGGACATGGTACGATCAATGATGAGTCGGACAGATCTTCCTTTATAATTTTGGGGTTATTGTCTAGAAACAGCGGCGTTCACACTAAACAGAGTACCATCAAAATCGGTAGAGAAGACACCGCATGAGATGTGGATAGGCAAAAAGCCGAGTTTGTCTTTTCTTAAGATTTGGGGTTGTGAAACATTTGTCAAGCGACTTCAGTCAGACAAGCTTACAGCCAAGTCGGATAAGTGTATTTTCATGGGGTATCCGAGGGAAACCTTGGGTTACTACTTCTACAACCGAGAAGAGGGCAAAGTTTTTGTCGCTCGGAACGGTGTCTTCCTTGAGAAAGAGTTTCTCAGTCGGGGAGTAAGTGGGAGCACGGTGCAGCTCGAAGAAATTTGAGAGGAACCGTCTAGTAGTGAGTCGGCAAAAACCTTGGAGGTTGAGCTGGTCGTGGTAGCTGAGTCGGCAGCAACACCTGTACTACGAAGATCGGCAAGATTACGAAGTGTTCGTGATGTATTATTGTTAGATAGTGATGAGCTGGCAAATTATTCGGAAGCGATGGTGGGATCTGATTCCGAGTCATGGCTTGGAGCCATGAGATCCGAGTTAAAGTCCATGGATGAAAATCAAGTTTGGAAATTGGTTGATCTGCCAGACGGTGCAAGACCCGTCGAGTGCAAATGGGTCTTTAAGAAGAAAACTGATATGGATGGAAATGTTTCCGTCTATAAAGCACTCCTTGTTGCGAAGGGGTTCCGACAAGTTCAAGGAGTTTATGACGAGACTTTCTTGCCTGTAGCGATGCTTAAATAAGTTTGGATCATGTTAGCTATAGCAACCTATTTCGACTATGAGATATGACAGATGGATGTCAAAACGGCTTTCCTTTACGGAAATTTAACCGAGGACATGTATATGATACAACCCGAGGGTTTTGTCGATCCGGCTAATGCTGACAAGGTGTGTAAACTTCAGAAATCCATTTATGGGTTGAAGCAAGCATCTCGGAGTTGGAATATTCGCTTTGATGAGGTAGTCAAATCGTTTGGCTTCATCAAGAGTGATCATGATTCTTGTTTATACAAGAAGTTTAGTGGGAGCAAAGTAAACTTTCTAATCTTATATGTGGATGACATATTATTGATTGGAAATGATGTCCAGATGTTGCAAGAAACCAAGGAATCATTGGAAAGGAGTTTCTCAATGAAAGACTTGGGTGAGGCAACATATATCCTCGGAATCCGGATCTATAGAGATAGATCAAGACGGCTTATTGGATTGAGTCAGAGTACTTATTTGGACAAAGTGTTGAAGAAGTTCAACATGGAATCATCTAAGAAGGGGTTCTTATCGATGTCCCATGGTGTAAAACTTAGCAAGACTCAGTGTCCTTTGACAATTGATGAGAGAAGTCGGATGAGAGCGATTTCGTATGCTTCTGCAGTAGGATCCATCATGCACGCCATGATTTGTCCTAGGCCGGATGTTTCCTATGCTCTAAGTGTTGTGAGCAGATACCAGGCTGATCCTGGAGAAATCCACTGGATAGTGGCTAAAAATATCCTAAAGTACTTGAGAAGGACTAAGGATATGTTCTTGGTTTATGGTGGTGAAGATGAACTCAGTGTAAAGGGTTAAACGGATGCGAGTTATCTTACCGACTCTAATGATTCTCGTTCGCAATCCGGATACGTGTTTATTATAAACGGAGGTGTTGTGAGTTGGAAGAGTTCCAAGCAAGAGACTGTGTCTGCATCTACAACAGAGGCTGAGTATATTGCCGCCTCAGTGGCAGCAAAGGAAGCTGTTTGGATGAGGAATTTCCTCTTTGATCTTGGTGTGGTTTAGGCTCGTCCAATCCGTTAGACATGTATTGTGACAACAATGGTGCTATTGCACAAGCCAAGGAACCTAGACAACACGAGAAGAACAAGCACATACTCATGCGGTACCACCTGATTCGCCAGTTTGTGGATCAGGGTGATATCAAGTTATGCAAGGTACACACGGATGCAAATATTGTGGATCCATTGACAAAGCCGTTACCACAGCCAAAGCATGAGGCGTACCTAAGATCCATGGGCATTAGATGCTTAGACATGTGATGTCGAAAGTTTGACTCTAGTGCAAGTGGGAGACTGTTGGGAATATGCCCTAGAGGCAATCATGTATGATGATATTTCCCATTGTATTCATAAAGATATTAATTTGTCCTTATATAAACATTTGATGTGTATCATTGAATATGTGATTCGATTGTGGAACTATACATTCATGTTGTTTGTACTAAATATCCTTCGTCATTGAGGTTGTGCTGGACACACAACTTAGACCAATGTGAAAGTTGGCTTGATGACTCGGTTCCACTTGTCATGGGCATGGAGATGTTATTCCAACTTACACAGATACGTCTAAAGAGTTTAGCGAGTCGGATTGACCCATATTGAGGTACAACGAATAAGTTGGCATTTGTATATCTCAATCAATGTAATCCTTAGACCTGAGGTTGTTGCATAGTCCGAGTTGAGGATCACCAACTTAGGTTCTGTCAAATGCTGATCCGTAACTGGGCAGTTATACAGGCAGAGTTCGGGTCAACTGAGAATCAAGTTGCATGATGTGAATAACCAAGATGGGATTTTGCCCCTCCACTTGGAGAGATATTCTCTAGGACCTCTCGGATGAAATGATTCAGAAAGCATGGCCATGCACGACTCGGTTAAGTGTTAACCGAGGCGATCGACTAAGAGTTAGTCGGGTGAATCACTTATCTTGGATCGAGAAGAGATTCGGACTATTTATGGGATGGAAAATATTCGCTTATAGTCTGACAAGGTATATCGTGAGGCAAAAGGGACTCGGACATAAGTCGCATTGGAAAGGCAAGTCATCATGACTCATTGGTACTTGGGAGTCGGCACGTTCTGCTAGGAGCCGCTACCGACTGATCGATTGAGAGTTGGACTCTAATCGTGTCCAAGTAGCCATGAGCCTGCGGGGTCACACACTTAAGAGAGGGAGCAAGTTCGGGTTGGATCTGAACTAGAAATCTAGTTGGGTTGGACCCGAGCCTGATTTGGACTGAGTCAGTGAGTCGGACTCACAGGGACTAATATTATATGGGCTTTAGTGAATGGGCCGCGCGAGCAGAGCCCATGTTCACTCCCTATATATAGTGGAGCATCGTAACCCAGAAGGGTTAATCGTTGATTGGTTAGGTCATTCCATATGTTGGAAACCCTAGCTCCACAACAGTCCTACCGTCGATACGAACCTAGCAGTTTGCCGCCGGTGCTCCTCCTTGTACGTGTGGATACCAGCAGAGGTGTTGTACGATGAGCACCAAGACGATCGGATCGCAAGGGACTGCACTGCATCAATTGACACGCTTCATCAGTAATCCGCAACTGCGCGTCTAGTGGTAAACCTCGTGGCCTTATACCTCTAGATCTTGGGATCACCATGTTAGAGGAAAAAGTTTAGTTTTATCTCTGTGTGGCCCAACAAAAGCCCTGCAGGATCTACTCCTCCACCACCACACCGTCGTGCTGCTAGAATCACAAGGAAATCTACAACCTCCACTGCCTGCTGAACAAGGGAGAGGAAGGTCTTCATCAAGTATCGAACGTGTGACCGACTGCGGAAGCGATGCTAGAACGCGGCACCTGAAGGATCGTCCTCGAGATCTTGAGATCGGCAAGTGAACGACTACATCAACCACGAGAATCCGATCCCGTTAAATTCTTTGGATCTTTGAGTGTTGGTACTCTATGAACTTGTCGCATCGATCTCATAGATTAGATCTTGGCTTTTATGTGTTCATGAGATAGAATTTTTTTGTTTTTTATACTACGAACCCCTATAGTTTTCCCATGGATATCGTTATGGTCTTAGTGAATCTCTCCTTATCCTCTTTGACTGTGTAGGTTATAAGCCAATGCTTGCAGTCACAAAGTAGCACCAAACATACTCCCATATGCGTCCAAAGGATAGTTCCCTCTCTCTAGTTCCGAAGATAAATGCTATGTGGTCGACTTCACATACCATCTATATATATATAACACAATATCATAGATCATGTAAAGACCAAAGACCAAAGTTATAGATCATCTTTATTTCATTTCATAATAGTTCTAGGGTTTCTCCATCTCCCCAAGAACAAAGGGAACTACTCACGCATGGAGGCAATCAACAACATCATCATATTCAACTACCCACGACGACTGGGATTTTGTTTCGCCGCCATAGTCAGACGCATGGTCGCAGCAATTGCTAGTAGTGCTTGGTAAGACCTTTGCTCCTGCTCCGCTCACCCTAATCGATTCGGTTCCCGTAATTTCCTCGATATTGCAGGGGTAAATTAGGCTTCAATGTATGGTCGTAGAAGGTACACCGGCGAGGTTAGGGATTCGATCATGTCGTGGCCATGTTCTCCTTCTCCTACCACGTCGGAAGTGTAGGTAGCTCCTTATCTTTGTACTATCGTTGAATTTAAGCTGCCGCCATGGCCTGTCGGACTGATTTTATTTGGGTTTGTTTTGGGACTATTACAGTTGTGCTATGCAGGCCAATGATCCATGGTACATTGCATACCAATATGAATCAACCTAGTGGTATAGCCAGATGATGGATTCGGAGGAGATGGTTGCCAATTTAGGTGATGAATTGGCTCGTAAACCTATTCATATTAGAGCTGAAGCTACTATCGAGGAAGAAAAGAAAAACTCAGAGCTTATTCAAAAAGAGAAGTTAACACTTGAGGCTGATCTTACCGTATCTGATCAAGTGGTCGAAAATCTAAAATATGAACTTCAAGTGAAGGGGGAGCAGAATAGTAGATTCATGTGGGCAGTTTTAGTAGTTGTCATCCCCATCCTAATAGTTGCAGTATGGGGTGTGGTGAAGGTGGGACGTATAATGATTAGTTGAATTGATAGCTAATTTAGAGAGTAGAATTGTTATTCAATGGAGGTTGTGAGTTCCTGCTAATTTAGTCCCTTTGCGGTCCCAAAGTTGTCAAGAGAATGCATTGTGGGGCCCAACTTTCTTGCCATTGGATCTAGCTGGCCATAGTTGGCGTGCCAAATGCCTAGAGGGTCAAGTTGGGGGCCCTATCAGTTATGACTGTTGTGTCGCTGCAATCATGGCTGCCATGTAGACTT
The DNA here is from genome assembly GCA_023614405.1 of Avena insularis. Taxonomy (NCBI): domain Eukaryota; kingdom Viridiplantae; phylum Streptophyta; class Magnoliopsida; order Poales; family Poaceae; genus Avena; species Avena insularis. Next base: position 331,477,113 of record CM042697.1, read on the forward strand.
GCAGCATTGACGGCAGCATCCATTCCCTGTTCTTCTTGACGCCGCATTCTTCTTCTCCAGAGAGGATATCTGTCAAATAAAGTACTACTCCCTCTGATCCAAATTAGTTGACTGAAATTCTTCAACATACGGATGAATCTAATACTAATTCATGTCTACATACAATCGAATCTAGACAAATCTAAATCAACTGATTTGGGTCAGAAGGCGTACTACTTATGAATCTGTTTTAGAGCATATCCCTCCAATCCATATTACTACTTGTCACTGAAATGGATGTATCTAGACATGTTTTAGTGCTAGATACATCCATTTTAATGAAAAGTAGTATGAATCAGAGGGAGTACCAATTTTGATTCAAATGATATGTATTTCGATCAAATTTATACATGCCCACCAGAGATTGTTAAAGCAAGTACTGCTACTTATGAATTAGCTTTAGAGCATATTCACCAGTCTCACAGATCAAATACATACTCTCTCCGACCCATATTAGCACTAAAACTTGACTAGATACGTTCATATCTAGATGAATCTAAGTCAACTAATATGGGTCGGAGGGAGTATCAAATTTTTTCAAATCATACATATATTTTAAGTCGCAGAATTTTGGTTCAAACTAGGCTCAAATTGTCCCAATATTAAGTGGATGGTGAGCTAGCCGCCCTCCCTGCCGCATCCATCCGGCCATGAGGTACATCTGACCTTCACCGTTGAAGTGCACCTCGACGTGCGGGCCACGGCCGTGGCCTGCCTCCCATATCATCGGTTCATGAGGGCTTGATCTGCACCGTCGCGGTGATGTTGCGGATGATGGCTTCAATTAACGTCGCATCAATGACCACTGGCGGCACCATCGCTGCCTCGATTTATTTCATCAGCAACAGATCTAAGGAGGTGAACACGAGTGAGATGGACAAAGACAGAAATTTCCGACCCTTAGATCCACACCGCACGTCGTTCGTACCGCCATGCTTAGAACCGCACTGCCATATGTCGATAGGAGGGGAGGAATATGCGACTGGTATATGTGCAACAGGAAAAGGGAGGGAGAGACATCCAGCCCGTCGGGCTCTCCTTTGTGTATAGGGTAGGTGTGCCCATCGGGAGAGAGAGACCTCCAGCCCGTCGGATCATGATGTATCCAACGGTGGTTGGCCAAGATCCGTGTGACATACATCTCGACCAATCAGAGCGCAGTCGAACTGATGTGGCTACTATACGTGCGGCAGGGAAAGGGAGGAAGAGACATCCAGCCTTTCGGGTTCTCCTCTCCGTACAAGGTAGGTGTGCCCATCGGGAGAGAGAGACCTCCAGCCCGTCGCATCATGATGTATCCAACGGTGATTGACCAAGATCCATGTGACATACATCTCGACCAATCAGAGCGCATCAGCCAAACTGAGCGCAAGTTGAGTTGTTGTGAGGGTTTGAGTCAGGAGAGAGGGGAAAAGTGAGGAAAATTTAGCGGAGGGGAAAAGTGAGGAAAACTTTAGCGGAAGGGGAAAACTGACTAGAGCTGCAGAAAACAAGGGCACTCATATAAAGAAATGAGTAAGGGATATTCAAGCTTTTGGCATAAAAAATGGAAAATGTGTTATTTGAACAAAATAATTCATCTTGGCTGATATTATATTGTTTGCAACTCAAAGATACACAAGTGTTCCAAATTTGGCCTCATTTAGACAAAGTATGTTTTGGGATGGATTATTTTGGAGGTCGATCGAGTAGAAGGCCATGCATCTACATAGCTAGTAGCTCATTCCAAAAAGGGTTTAAGAAGTGGTTTAGGGGATAAGTCCATTACTCTTTATTTCCTTTTCCTTTATTGTTCATGCTAGGTTGTAGGCAACATAACAAGACTCCATTTGAAGGTTGTACTATGTTTTGAATTTTTTTGAATTAAACTAACCCTAAAACCATTTTTAATTTAATCACTTAGAAAAATAAAAATGCAGATGATTACAAGTTAATCCAAAATTTCGAATTTCATATGGTAAATCAATCCAAGATACACAAGTGTGCCAAATTTTGGATCAATTGGTCAACGTATAAGCCATGAACTAGCTAAACCCCATGTGTTTACCACATGTCGAGGGCAAAACTGAGCAGTGCTAAGCAAATAGGTGCATGGCCATAGAAACTTGCAATAACACATACATTATGGGATTATCCAACATACAAACTTGGGAGCGTACTACTAGTTTGAATGTAACACAAACATTGACAGTAGTTCAAATTTATCATACAAATTCAAATCCATTTTTCCTTGCTCCTATTTTTTTTGTTGGGTTCACCACCTTGCTCCTGGTGATCCTAGCTGGAATATTCTCAGAGTCCACCATTAGCTTCTTCCGTTTTTTCCCTTTGTTCTTTTTCTCTGCATCCAATGAATCAAGTGCTTCAGTCTATCATAGAATTGGTTCAATCACGTTTCGATCCTCTGGTTCATACGGTTCAAAAAGCTTTGCCTCCATTTCTTCAATATCCGCTCGTGTAATTCCATTATGTTTGAACTCTGCTTCAATCTCCCATGCAGTTGATGTAATATCTTCTCGATCGACTGGTTCAATCTCCCCTGCATTTGGTTCAATATCCTCTCGATCGTCTGGTTCAATCTCCCATGCATTTAGTTCAATCTCCTATGCATTTGGTTCAATCTCCTCTCAATCCATTGGTTCAATCTCCCCTGCATTTGGTTCAATATCCTATACATTTGGTTCAATCTCCTCTCGATCTGTTGGTTCATTCTGCAATGGATCCATTACTTCATTCTCCTCTTGTTCAAACACTTCATTCTCATCTGCATTTGCTTCTCCCGCCTAATCGTCCATTCCATAAGCTGGGTCCACTACATTTTTACAAAGCCTAGCAATGTGCCCTATGATCCCACAATGTTTTCACTTACGTTGTCGAGGTGGTGCACCACCCTCTACACTAGCTCTTATCCTATTCTTCCTTGGCCCACCTGCTGGACTAGTAAAAACTGGAGGGTATAGCTTGAAGCCTGGATCCACTTCCATCCATTGGTCTTTTCCCAACAAGGCTGGAACATTCTTATCATATTCTTCCCTAAGATTGGCAACAAAGAAATAATTCGAAACATACTGATCAACTTCACCCTCTTGACCTCCTAGAACATCCATAAAAACAATGCATGTATGCAGGGTTTCCCACGGAGCTGCCATTGCCTGCAATAGCATGTCCTATCAACCAAACTCAATGGATACGTCCATTGCCTATCTTTACTATCTGTGTATGTTACGTCATCCTCCATTCCTTTTCTAAGGCATTTCATCTTCAATTGTTTTGCACTGTCACGCAAAGCCTTAATCAAAGATGGGAGCATGAGATGGCCAACATATACTATTGATGCAATTCTTTGACGCAAATCGATCTTTATCATGATCATCTGCCTAATATTATCAAATATTTTCCACAGCATAAGCCCTTTCAATGACTTGACCTTTGCATTGAAACTCTATGCAAGGTTACCCGTTACATAGTCTACCTTGCAAATTTCATTAAATCGGTCCTGGGGATATACTTTCCGGGTATACCCACAGGACTCGCTGACCAGGGTGGCCCACCAACGGGTTAGAGCTTTGCTTCACGGGCGGCCCAGTCAGAGAAAGAGGATGAGCCAGTTTCGGCTACAACAAGGATTAGAAGACTTACCGACGTAAGGCCTGTAGTATTAGTTGTAGTTCAAGATGTATCTAGTTACCGACTCTGTAACGTAGCCGGATGGGTCTCTCCTGTAACCCTAGGTCTTGGTGAATATATAAACCGGCCCTATGGGAGACTTTAGGGCACACAATACCAACAACCACAATCACAACTCGCACATGCGAACCTCTCTTGTAATCCGCTATAACATCCGGCTTACGCCGATATATTACTGGGTTGCTAGCAGGAGTAGGATCCGATCACCGCAGTCGGATCTGAACCTGGGTAAACTTGTGATCACCACTCCTGGAACATCCACGTCTCACACCCCATCTTTCCAATGCCACTAGGACCCCCTATGGCGTACTTGTAGACAATCCGATGATAGTTGGCACCCACCGTGGGGTAGGTGACCTTTGGAGCTTTGTTCCAGGCAGAATCTGCACGTGCAGGAGTGTGTTGATCTTATAAGAATTTGTGTTCTGTGATAATTAAGGCAAGTTTTCCATAGGTTTTGGAGCTACAGGTGCCGGAAGCAGTTCTGTTAGTTAAACGTTTTCTACTGTTTGAACATATTTCTAACAAAATTAAGTTTGAGCTAAATGTGATGTGTGAACCTAGTGACAAGAAACTTAAGTTCCATTCTAGTCAGGTTTGAAAAAAAGGTTACTTTCAGATACAAACCTTATTTAGGCTTGTAGCCATCAAAGACAACTATCAATTTCACTTATTCTTTCTCATGTTGTAGCTTGAAGACGGGAGCATAGTCTGTTTCCTGAAGCCATCGGCTTGAAGACCTTGAAGATGGTGATACTCAAGTGCTCTATCCATATGTTCCTTCTTTCTTGGAGTATTTTCATAATAATTGGTGGGGGTAGTAGGGCATTCCACAAAATCCGATTTGATCAGTCATCCGATGTTTCTTGCTATATATACAACATTTCTTACTGTACAACTATCCATGTTTTTCTATATTGTCAAAACAGAGACATTTCTTGCTGTATATACACCATTTTCTGTCCAGATGTGCAACTATTACACTGATATTATTTTTATTAATGTTGACATGCATCGTGGCATAGTAATAAAATAGTGGCTCATAATTCATATAGGTGGTGTCAAGGCGTTATTTGACTTTGTCTTTGCTTTTGTATATGCTTATATGAGATATAATATGAGACATAGGATATAGATTTAACTAGATGGGAGTTTCTGCAATAGCTAGTTTGCAATTTTTGTAGTTTAGTCCATATTATACATATAGAACTCTTTCAGGTGATTCTACTTGACATTCCCTCAATATTCATATAAAATATGGAGGATTTTTTCGATGAATTACTATGCTTTGATATCTGTTGATTCCAATAATGATGTGGCTGACCATCCCAACGAGGCCAAAGCGACAAATTTAGTAAGACGGGTATGATATTCTGAATGGACCTATTCAAAAGATGAAGTTCTCATTTAACCATTTGAGCTACTGATTTACCAGTTTGGTTTTGTAAGGTATCAATTTTCCAAATAGCATACATTTGCCCTTTGACTAAAACAAGCATTATTCAACGGAAGACAATTTCTTTGGGAGAAAAAGAATTTTCCCCATGATCACAAGTCGTACTTACATACATTAAAATGTTATATACAGTATTTTTAGGCTGCTCTTGAACATAATATTGTTGGTGCATCTGGCATGTTTATTTATATATCATACATGAGACTTACGTAGCTCCACAATCGGTCAATACTGATGTTACCATTCTAGAGTTAATATACATGCTTGAGATGCCATCCTATTTTCATGCTCTCGTTCTTGTTTGCAAAAGCTTGCTAGTCAGTAAATTTTGTAGAAGGTTGATCCGAATATCCATCTCCTGCTGCTATGATAGTTGAAACCCACCTTGTGATAGTTTGCAGGTGGGTTTCTGCTGTCCTCTTCTGTTCGAATTGATCTTTAAACTGAAATGAACACGACATAGGTTCAATTAGATTAGAACCAACATAGGTTGTATGTATTTTGATGTAGTGAGAAATCGGTATGTTTGTATTATTTTCATTCTCACGAAAAAACTTGTCATCTTTGGTCTAATGTTGATGGGCTTGGGTTCATGCAAACAAGAAAGTAAAACTTATGGTTTTTGTTTGTTAAACATGCTTGTAATAAACTAATTTGGTTAGATAAGTTAATTACTAATCCAGCCATAGTCATACAATGCATTAAATATTTTACTTAAATGCAGCTGCTCTTTGATACGCTTATTGAGAATTCTTCATACTCATAGCTTTATTCATGCCTAAATACTCGCTCTCCAATATCTCAATGTCATTCATACTACATGTAATTTTAATGCAGGATTTTCTCTGGAAACACTTGTTCCGCAGAACCAAGATGCTGGGTTAGCTGAACTTCCAACTTCTGGTACTTGAAGAACCCCAACTAAAAGTGCTTTATGACCAGACAACCATGAAAGATACCCTCTGAGATCCTAGCAAGCGTGCCTTTGCCTACTTTATTTTGAGTATATTAAACGCACTTCTCAAAACTGATGCTTGGGTTATCTAGTATATGTGCATTCAAAGATGTATTTCTAGGTCTGACATGAAAATATGAGCTACTGTTTCTACTGCTAGCATTGTATGAAATATCCTTTTAATCATGTTGACACTGTGTTCAGGTTAAGATGTTTAGTAGTACTATTATTTCACGTTGATCCATGGTTAGTACAGTTAGCCGCACAGATTGTGTCGTCTTAGCCACACAATTGTAGGTAGTCTACCGATTCAAATTGCTTAGTAGAGCTACATTCCAACATCCGGTGAGCTCCTTGAGGAGCAGCGTCGTCTGACATTGTCTATAAGGAGTGGCCTGCATCAGGCTCTGTAGTGTGTACTACTGTCTAGTTTCTACTGTATTAGGATGTGTAACAATCCTAGTCTAATATTCTAAACTTTCTAGTTTATTTTGTAAACCCATTCTTCAGGCTTCAGGCTTTGTAGTGTGTACTGATGCATATTAATGTATTGCTCTTCCTCAATTTGTAGCTAGTTTCTCGTGTGCCCTTTATTTGCTACTTTGTAGTGTGTACACAGATGTTTTTATTTGCAGTGTGTACACAGATGTTTTTATTTGCAAGTATAATGTTTTTATTTTGTTGGGACTGTTGCAGATACCCTATTGTTTACAGGAGCTGTGGGCTGATCTGGAAGCATGCATAAGTTCGAGAGGATCAAATTGTAGCTAGTTTTTACACTTGCTCAGAGCTTTAGTTGTTGATTTGTAGGTACCAGGTCATCGAGGATTTGATTTCTAAACTAGTAGTATTTTGAATGAGTGGAATTTCATGTGTTCCATCTATTCTGACCAGAATATTGTAATAAACTCATCTTTGCTGTGATGTGTATTTTCTACTTATTGGTACATTTTTGCTATTAATCTGGTGTGATTTGTTATTAATGTGACCCCCTGTCCAAAATAATCTTATTATGGGACCCACTTTGTCATCGATTCGACAATTTGGACCCGCATTTTCTAAACGGATCAGTCCAAAATAAAATGGATAGTATAATGGCTATTTACTGGTGTGACCAGCCCAAAATAAGAAGGCCCAAAGTAAGAATCTGCCCATATAAAAGACCAATGCAAAGAAAAACAATCCAGAATAGTTGAATGAGCCCATGTGGAACCTAGAAATGGGGCTGATTTTGATTTAAGACGATTTAATTTCATCACAATTTTGCCACGTAGGATCGCCACGAGGATCTGACTTGGCGAGGCTAGATGGCCAATGACGATATTGGATCGTCATAGACGTTATGACGATCTAATATCGTCATAGACGATTATGACGATTTTACCAAAAACGTCGTTATAGTTCATTTGCGACGCCCAGCTTTCGACGATCTCAAAATCGTCATAGAATCGTCATAAATGGACTAATATGACGATTTTGTGACGAAAATGGAGGGTCATATATAGCCAGATTCCTTGTAGTGAAAAAAATCGCCATGGGTCGCGTGGTCTACGCCAGTGATGTCCCTCTCGTCCTTCTCGACGAGGCCTGCATTCCGGCTAGCAAACCCGTGACGACCTACACGATCATGTCTATCGGCAAGATCGATATTTATCTTGGTTTCACTGAACCCGCCCAACCCACCCTTGAGGTGATGACCATGGTGGAAGAAAAATCCGGATCTACTTTGTCCGCAGAGGCAGAAGAGTTCAAGATCCCGGAGAAAATCAAACAAACCCAACCCACTCCTGCAGTGGAAGAAGCGGTGGAGGAAAAGTCCAGATCTGATCTCCCTGACAAGATCGGATACACGGACGAAGAATATATCTGCTACGGATCCGGCCCTGCCGATGTCGTAGCAGAAAAAGCACTCTTGAGGAGCAAGATGATGAGATGCCCCTACATCGATTACGAAGAAATCGCCAATATCAAGGAGAACTTTGAGATGGAAGAGGCGGAAACCAAGATGTACCACTACCTCAAGAACATAAACAAAAAAAAACATTGTTTCGTAATGCGACATAAGCCGGATCCGACCGTCCGATGCTACCGGCATTGATTCATTCCTCGATGCAATCGAAGAAAACACCGACATACCTGGCTCTCCTTAGGAGTCAATAACGTCGCAGGAACTTCGGGACTTCGAGAAAGAGATGGAGGAGTACGAAGAAGAACATGCCTCCAAGCCAGCGCAAGGTGAGCCAGAAAATCCCCCTAGTCCATATGATAGCATGGATGAAAGCTACACTTGCAGGATGACATGGACACCAAAGATTCCTCCGAGGTCCACAAGCGAACCACTACGAAAAGTACCGACAGAAATTTATCCCCCGTTACTAGACCAAAAGCCGTCTTTGCCACCGGTACGCATGTTAAGGCTACTGGGCAGTCAAAGAAGAAGAACAACAAAATAAACCGACACGGGCGGACGTCGAGGAAACCAACGAAGAAAAAGTTGATGAAGAGATTGAGATGGAGAATCAGGATGCAGATCCGATTAATACCACTCTGACTAACCCTCCCATGGATGGACACGTCGTCACCAAGGGTGCACGTGAAATTTATGGAGATGCTCTCACAATTCCAATCCCTACGGCTTCGGATCTTACTCTGGAGGCGCTGGAAAAAGGGCTGAGGACCTGGAAAAGCACCGTCTGTTTTACTCAAAGAGGCGGCATGCATCGTCGAGCTTAAGCAGCAGTTAGATAGTGATCCTGCCAAATATCAGTCAGATTTCAAGCGACTATCAAACAAAACAAGAGGAGGTCCGGTTCTTGCTAGTAATAACCCGGATATCCATAGAGATCTATTCAGCGAAAAAACTGGAGAGAAGATCCGAGTCTACAGCATGCCGTTGGAAAACGCTGCTGCAGCTCGAGCTATCCTCGCCAATAATCCGTCTCCAGAGCAGGTCCAGCAATGCGTCGTGTCGCTGGACAAAGGATTGAAGCAGCAGAAAATGGCCGCGTCATTTAGTGGCAAGCTGGCCTCAAAGTCGGAATTTTGCCACACTGGTGTCGACCAAAGCGCTGACAAAAGACCCCGCAGGGATACGGATCAACACTATCGCCCCCATGGAGGAGAAGATAACTCAAGCACCGGGACAAACGGCCACTCTCGCAGGCCGCGATGCGACTGAGGAAGAGTTATTCCGGCTGCGTTCGAATATTCCATCAGGGCAATGGTTCCTCATCAGGGCCATCGTCGGTAAAACAACCGCTATAGAGAAGACCCGGAAGTGCGCCACCAGCGAGAGCAAGATCGGCTAAGGATGCCACCACCGAGCCGTCTGACTGGTAACGCCGAACGAAGAGACGATCCATATCGTCATGAATCAAGTAGGGATGGAGCCCGAAGAAATCAGCATCGGAGTTAGCATAATGAGGCTCCACCACCACCACCGCGTAACCCATCCAGAAACAATCCACCAGGGCCACTATCGCCTCTAGGCAGTGACCATGAAGGATCCCTACGTAGCCATGGAAGCCGCAGGGGTGGACAGTAATGGTGAGAGGAGAAGCAGAAATCCGACTCCGCCGCATAGAAGTCGTGAGCCTCCAAGGCGCAAATCTCTATCACCAAACGATGCTAGCCATCACATTGAGTCAAACATAGAGGCACGGTGGTACGAGGAAGAAGATGTGTACGTGGGACCCAAGTGCTTTGGCCCACGCATACGTCAGACAAGATTTCCAGTTGACTTTGGTATCGCCAAACACATTCAACCCTATGACGGCGCGGCTCGGCCAGATACCTGGCTACAGGATTCTTTCCAGGCCTGCTGCATCTCCAAAGGAGGAAACAGCCTGGTTGCAGTCCTATATCTCCCGCTTATGCTGAGGAAGACGGCTAGATCATGGCTCAATGAACTACCAGAGAACTCAATTCATAACTGGTATGATATGCAAAGTGCGTTCTTTTCAAACTTCGAGGGAACATACAGGAGGCCCTTCACAGTCAGAGACTTGCAGCGTTGCACTCAAAGACCCGGAGATACTTGCCGGGATTACCTCGGACACTGTATTGACACGAATAATTCCTATGAAGGAGTAAATGAGCAAACTACGATAGAAGCTTTCAATGCAGGACTCCCAGTCGGACTTTTGCGTCACATATTGAAGGGTGACCATGTCACAGATTTGGGAGAGATGATTGAGAAGGCAAGCAAATATGTTGATGCCGATGATGATTCAGAAGGGCCACTAAATATTCTGGACAATCCCAATGCGGCCAAATAGCCAAAACAACAAGCTCAGAAGCGCAAGAACACCTCGGAAGATAAACTGGCTTTGGACAACGCGGTTGTTAACGGAATGTTCAGATCTGGAGGACGAGGATGACGCGGAGCAGGCCGGGGTCGAGGTCGTGGAACTTCCCGAATCCAGGGTAGAGGAGAGTAGCAACTCGGAAGAGCCTATACCTGGGATGACATTGCCAACAATCCCTGTGTCCACCACTTGGATAGTAACAGAGAATCTACCCACACAAATGTCGAGTGTCGTTTTAACAACCACATCAAGAAAGACGAATCTGCTGGCTACAGGGCCAAGCTACGAAAAGGAAAGAAAAAATCTGAGAAAGGAAAAAATCCCAAGCAAGATTCCGACATGGAATAAGCGGATGCCGCATAGACCAAGTTGGATGGAAAGAAGGATTTTCCGACTAATAAAGACGCATAGGTCTGCTTCCTTGGATCTCAACCAGCTAAAGACAAGAAGGCGGTTCTCCATGAGCTCAATGCCACGGTTCCGAATAGTATGGGTGATGTTGGCCGGATAGTCCGGTCTGCCTGGTCGAAATTTTTTGCACATTAAAACCCTAATGAGCAGCCTGTCAGAACAAAGCAAATATGTTGTAGATAGGCTGTAGCTATGGTTGAACAAAAAGTATGCTATGTGGACTCGAAAAAATATATGGAAACTCGTGGAAACGGTGATGAACGACTCGAAAATGAAGAACAATGACACCAAGGAAAAACTAGACACTACTACTAGTACTGGAAGAGATCGAATCAAAGACACGACAACGACCAGCAACAAAGACTCAATTCTGATGCAATCTAGTTTATGGAAAAAATGAACCCATATATTATTGTATGGCTTTTTATTTATATGACGAAAAAACAACTTGAATATGGATGGATTTGTGGATGCTTACCGAGGAAATGGTGGAATCTGATACCAAAATGATATGGGTGGCCCAATCTTCTCACTAAGCGAGGGTGGTAGATGATGATACAAAAATCCCTGATGCCAATGCAACAGCTCTCGACCTTTGTAGACATTCGCAACTTCACACACTTGCCCACGTAGCCGCTGTCCACAAAGAGATTATTGCAATATTCTAATCCCCAATAGAACAACAGATCACAAAAAACATGCAATTGGATAATTCCCAATGGAACAACTAATCACACTTGATTGATAGTAGAAAATACACCAGATCGATACGAATTAGTGTATGGAGTTAATTGGAAGCAAGTAGCAACTCAACGGATCTAGAGTTTACTTTAAACATGGTCTAAACTCAACTATGGAGGCCTCCTAGGGCTTATATGGGCAGCTAGGACGGCTAGAAACCGAAACAGAAAGAAGTCTGACTCAAACTCATACAAACTGACTTGGACTAGATTTGGTCGGTGGCTGAACATTCTAGTCTGTTTAGGACAACATTCTAGTTGGGTCGGACACTCCGGTTGGTTTAACCTGCATAGAATTAGGTAGTATAAAATTCTCATCAATAAAAACACCAGATTCATTTCGGAGTGAATTCACCTGTTGTTCAACTAGCTTGGCACGAACTCAAGTAATAGGTCCAATCCTGATCTCATTGGACTTGTTCTTGGTAGCAACATCGACAACTTCATTAGGAGTTGGAGATAGCAAGTCAGTAGGGATGTACTCATCAGCTGATATCCATACATCATCTTATTGTCCTCTTTTTGTGTGGTTAGGTTGTGAGCTCCTAGTTACAATAGGGATCACTAGCTCATCTGGTTGATCTAGCTCCCCTCTCTGCTTTTCTTACTATCTCTCTATATGAACTGATAAGATCATATATTATGCTTTATTTTATTGGCTTGGCCTATGATGCAAAGGCTGAGGCCTAGATTTATTGGTTCATTACTGATTTAGAACCATTACTAATTAGTTTGGTGTTAAAATGATATGATTCCTAGTTGAATAAACTAGGAGAATGATTTTAGAGATTTCATTTGATTACTGATAGAGGAAACTAAAACATAGTGTCTTAATAGTCATGTTACCAATTAATTAAGGGGCTTTTGCTTCTATAAAATTATACTATGGTGCCTCAACTAAGTGTGCATAGTAGTCAGGTATAGCAACATGATCTACTACTTGATTACTAACTAAGGATGGCACTTTGGCTTCCATTATAGCTCTAATCCAAGGCTTCTATTCTGAAATAAGAAAAATAGGTACTACTGATGCCTAGAAGTTCTATGGTGATACAAGCATAGCATCCCTATGCCTATCTGAGAACAATCTCAATTCTCCCAAAATATTTTCTAATGAAACTGGTAAGAATAGATTCTAGGTCTAATTTTATCTATGTACTTACCTACAAATGTGTGGATTTTGTACTATGTCTTGCCTTCTAATTCTACTAGTCATTAGATTGAGAATCTATTGTGGTGTATCTTCTCCTTCTGGTATTTCTGTCTTACCCTTGATCAGCTTGTTCATGTAAATCTTGTTTATCTATTGCTGCTCTGGTGGCCTTCTCCTTCTTGCCTTCACCTCTCAGCTCCTGCTGCTGACTCCATCTTATCCTCCTAGAACTTGATATGATTTATATTCCTTCTAAGAAATCATTGGAACGGTGGTGGTTTTCTTGGAGGAATTGGTGTTCTTGGTTGTAGTAAGCTGATGAATAGCCTAGTGTAGTGTCCTGGGTGGTTTTGATGCTATGGATAAATAGGTGATGTGCTAACTAGTGGTACTAGTGAGTGCTACGGTTGTGCTCCATGTGAAGATTCTTGTGTTGACAACACATTACTTGCATGTTGTGACAGTTCTGCTGTCAAGTGGGACACTTGGGGTTCAAATTTCAATAGAGGTATCTTTATTGGGATGGATCAGCTCGGCTGGCTTGCTATTGTCTCAAGTTTGACTTTATTTCTGTGTTGTATCTCTCATAGACTTGTATTATTAAATATTATGGAATTATAATATCTGTTCTTTCTTTTGTAAGTTCCCCTACTCCTGTAATATATATCATTAACTGTGATTTGTAAAACAATAAGGCCATTATTTGTAATAATAATATTTATTGCCCTTATTTATATTCTCTTGATTATTGAATTGTTTGAGTTTTGAATTCCCAATTCAAATACTCTTTTATTATATAATTTTTTTATTGAATTCAAATTTGTTTCCCTCAAATCAAAGAAATTAGAAGAAATCATGTCTAAATGCATTGCACTCACTCTGGTGACTTAAACCCTAGTCATCAAAATAAGAGGTATCTCGATCCTTCTGGATTTTAAACAAAAGTGCGAAAATTCTTCAGATTTTCTATGCATGAATGCAATGCACACACATGTGTTCTCTCTATTTATAGATGCTAAATCTGGGATGTTACAACCTCCCATTTACACTGAGTACTGAGAGGGCAGACCTAGTCATCTGTGGCTCACTAACAGTTGCAGGAACTGGTGATCCAATAACAGTTGCATGTGAGAATTACTTATGATTAGGATAACCTATATCTTTTGTCATGACATATGTGGAGGGAGTTTCATAATAGGATGTTCACCAACAAGTCTCGTGAGCAAGCCACTTCTACGAGTCATGTGATGAGGTCATCTCTAAATAACCACTATGATGCTTGTGAGCAAATCACTTCTACATACCACCACGATTAAGGGTTTCTGTTGGAGATATGCCCAATAGGCAACAATAAAATGGTTATTATTATATCTTTGTGTTTATGATACATGTTTACATCCCATGCTATAATTATATTAACCGGAAACATTAATACTTGTGTGTTTTGTGAACATGGAAGAGTCCCTAGTAAGCCTCTTGTTGAACTAGCTTGTTGATTAATAGATGATCATGGTTTCCTGATCATGGACATTAGATGTTATTAATAAAAAGATCATGTCATTAAGAGAATGATATGATGGACACATTCCTATAGTAAGTGTAGCGTAAGATCAAGTCATTTAATGTTTGTTTGCTACAAAGCTTTCAAATACATAGTAACCTAATCCTTCGACCATGAGATCATGTTAATCAACATCACCGGATGAATGCTTTGATGACATCAAACACCACTTCCGTAACTAGGTGGTTATAAAGGTGGCATTAGGTATTTTGGAAGTATGTGTTGAGGCACATGTATCAAGAGTGGGATTTGTCCATCCATATGATAGATAGATATACTCTGGGCCCTCTCGGTGGAATGTCATCCAATTGGCTTGCAAGCATGTGACTAGGTCATAAGGGATGTTGTACCATGGAACGAGTAAAGAGTACTTATCGGTAACGGGGTTGAACTAGGTATAGAGATACCGACGATCAAACCTCGGATAAGTAAAATGTCACGCGACAAAGGGAATCGGTATCGTATGTAAAGGGTTCATTCGATCATGAAGTTATCGTTGAAATATGTGGGAGCCATATGAATTTCTAGATTCCTCTATTGGTTATTGATCGGACAAGTGTATCCATCATGTCTGCATAATTCATGAACCGTAGGGAGACACACTTAAGGATTCATTGTTGTCTAGAAGATATGGAATATGAGTTGGAGACGGAATGTTGTTCCGAGTCTCGGATTGGATCCAGGACATCACGAGGAGATCTATAATGGTTCGGAGAATAAGATTCATATAAGGGAAGTCCAATTCCGGGATTCATAAATGTTTTCGGTGTTTTCATCGGAATCTTCTGAAAGGTTCTAGAAGGTCCACCACCCCGGAGGTGTCACATGGATGCACCATGCCCTAGTGGGGCATGCAATATAGTGCGCTAGGTCTAGTCGGCCAAGACTAGGAAGTGGGAATCAAACTTTAGTTTGAATCGTCAAACTCTAATTCGAAAAGTCAAATCCCAATTTGGAAAGTCAAAGTCCTAGTGGAGGAGGGAAATGAAACCCACAAAGGAGAGGTTTCCCTCTCCCTCCCCAAGCCGACAGCCCCCAAGAGGAGTTGGGGAGGATTCGCCCCCCCCCTTGCAGCCTCTCACACCCATAAAAGGAGGGGTGGGGCGCACCCTTGCCACCACCCCAAATCCTAGGCTGCCGCCTGCTCCCAGCCGCCGGCGCCCTATCCCTAGATCCAAGCCGCCAGGGCCACGATTCGAGAACTACTCTGGAGCTACTCCTATCAGGAGAGCTGGCCGCACACTTGAGAAATTACTAAGGTAACATCACCTCGACATTATCTTCGAGTCCTACGTCAAGTCTGCGACTCCACTACGGACTAGGGGGCTACTCCCATAGGGAGCATTCGTTGAGCATCCAAAAAACTTGTGTCCTTCGGACCTATACTGCAAAGGCCTGAATTAAAGTCTCTACTCGAGTCTACAACTCGAACAGACACTCTGGGGCTACTCCCATAGGGAGCGCTGGCCGCGCACCCTATTAACTCTTTGACTGTGATCCTTCAGGTCAAATACGACAAAATATTGTTGGCAACTTTTCCCAAACCAACGCTAAGTGAGAAGTAGTCTCCTAAGCCACCCGAAACACTTCCGCGGTGATAAAACTTCGGATGTTGTACCTGCGACACAAAGATAAGCCCTACAGATATCATCTGATGGCACAGTAACACACGATTGCGCTCGCCAAGAACTTCCGTGTCAACAGGCATGATGAAAATCCCGACGGACGCGTTCGGTACATCACTTGAAAATCACTAGGATTTGACTCCTGTAAGACCACAACGTCCTGAGTCGAATCACTCCAGCAATCATACCAAATTTGACTCCAGAGACTCGAGTTTGACAAAGATCGTGTTGTTTTGTCCTGTGACAGTTAACTGGCCCTGATCCATCGGGTGAGCCAGGAACATGCATCAACAATCCCTATGAACTAAATATTTCTCCTTTAAAAGTAGGCTCAACTACATAGCACCTAAAAGATTGGAGAGTCTCCAGCCGAATCTATGATTCGACTGAACACTCGGGGGCTACTGACATGGATATACCCCACGGGTACATAACATTGGTATACCTGGTCCAGCCCAAGGAAGGCCCACATCAGGACACGTAGCCCATGAAGACTTTGGGTGGCCCAAGCCCATGACGTTTTTGAATCCTTGGAGAACAAGTCTAGATTAGATAGAATTTCAATGGGCATCAACCCTAATTTGTAACCGACTCGACCTAAGCCCGGGACCTGCCTATCTATATAAAGGCCAGGAGCGTACGGCGAGAAGGATCTCTCTCTCAACTCACCGCATACGCACCTCATGCCAGATTGCATCGTGCACCCCTGTAACTTTTGGTTCCGCCATAATCAAGAGCAGACAAGCAGGAGTAGGGCTTTCCCTCCGCTGAACTGAACCTGGGTAAACCTCGTGTCTCTGTGTTGCTTGTCTGTTAACCATTCCGCGACTTCGAGCATCCCCATCTTCTCCAAAACCCAAGTCCATAAAAATGGGCATTGACGAGATCGAACCTCGTCAGCGTAGCCCTAGCTCCAAGACGCCATGGCCTAGCCCTCCTAGCCATCGGCGCCTCCTCCCTTCAGCATCTATACCCTAGCCACTGAGGCCCTCTCTAAATCCACCATACCTAATCGGGCTTCGGCGAAGCTGTTGGAATATGCCCTAGAGGCAATCATGTATGATGATATTTCCCATTGTATTCATAAAGATATTAAGTTTTCCTTGTATAAACATCTGATGTGTATCATTAATATGTGATTCGATTGTGGAACTATACATTCATATTGTTTGTACTAAATATCCTTGGTCATTGAGGTTGTGCTGGACACACAACTTAGACCAATGTGAAAGTTGGCTTGATGACTCGGTTTCACTTGTCATGGGCATGGAGATGCTATTCCAACTTACACAGATTCGTCTAAAGAGTTTAGCGAGTCGGATTGACCCATACTGAGGTACAACGAATAAGTTGTCATTTGTATATCTCAATCAATGTAATCCTTAGACTTGAGGTTATTGCATAGTCCGAGTTGAGGATCACCAACTTAGGTTCTATCAAACGCTGATCCGTAACTGGGCAGTTATAAAGGCAGAGTTCAGGTCGACTAAGAATCAAGTTGCGTGATGTGAATAACCAAGATGGGATTTTGCCCCTCCAATTGGGGAGATATTCTCTGGGCCCTCTCGGATGATATGATTCGGAAAGCATGGCCATGCACGACTCAGATAAGTGTTAACCGTGGCGATCGACTAAGAGTTAGTTGGGTGAATCACTTATCTTGGATCGAGAAGAGAGTCGTACTATTTAAGAGATGGCAAATATCCGCCTATAGTCTGACAAGGTATATCTTGAGGCAAAAGGGACTCGGACGTAACTCGCATTGGAAAGGCAAGTCATCATAACTCATTGTTACTTGGGAGTCGGCACGTTATGCTAGGAGCCACTACCGACTAACCGATTGAGAGTTGGACTCTAATCGTGTCCAAGTAGCCATGAGCTCGGGTCACACACTTAAGACCGGGAGCAAGTTCGGATTGGATCTGAACTGGAAATCTGGTTGGGTTGGACCCGAGCCTGATTTGGACTTAGTCAGTGAGTCGGACTCACAGAGACTAATATTATATGGGCTTTAGTGAATGGGACACGCGAGCAGAGCCCACGTTCACTTCATATATATAATGGAGCACTGTAACCTAGAAGGGTTAATCGTTGATCGGTTAGGTCATTCCATGTGTTGGAAACCTTAGCTCCTGACCGTCGTCTGAACCTAGCAGTTCGCCGCCGGTGCTCCTCCTTGTACGTGTGGATACTAGCAGAGGTGTTGTACGATCAACACCAAGACAACTGGATCGCAAAGGACTACACTGCATCAACTGACGCGCTTCATCAGTAATCCACAACTACGCGTCTAGTGGTAAACCTCGTGACCTTCTACCTTGGCTAGATCTTGGGATCCCCACGCTAGAGGAAGAAGTTTTGTTTTATCTCTGCGTGGCCCAACAGTGGTATCAGAGCGATAGCTTCTGGTTTTAGGATCGAGATCTCGCATATGTGATATGCGGTTGGCTGTAGATGAGATATATGTGCTATTTTGGTGGTCGATCTATGAGATAGATAAGTTTTGTACGAGGTTGATTGGATCAACTGTACTCGGGGAATGGTAGATTTGATTTCCGTGATCATACTGCTGAGGTCGTGGAACGACATACCCCTACCGGTCGGCTTCCGCCATCGGAGTAGACTGTGACACGTAAATCAAGATGCGGTGATCGAAGATCAAAGAGATTGATCAAGTCGGAACGATGGTCGAAATCCATGATCGGATCGTAGATGAGATCTATGTTTTCAGAAAAATCGTCGGGACCGCCGGCTTCGCCCTATCGTAGCGCCTTATATGTCATTGCGAGTTTCACAACGCCAGTAGATAGCGTATCTATGCATAACTTGTTTTTGCAGGAAGTTGTGAATGGTATGGTTCATGTGCATATGATGTATGTGTGTAATCCATACGTGATGTGCGAATCACGGTTTTTGTCAGCCGGTTGGAGACTAGGTGCTGTCATTTTATTGTATAACGACTGGCGTGTCGGATTCTCCATGTAATTTACTTTACTAAGCTAGTCTAGCTGTATGGAGAACCTAGATGGCGTGCAAGGCGATGTACATGTCGGCGACATGGAGTAAGACGACAAGTGACAAGAGTTGGCACGAGTCGGACTACAGGCTTTGTGGAGATGGAGATCACCATGAAGAGGGCCATACCATTTCACATTAAATTGCTTTATTTTGTGTTATTGTTATGTCTCTATTTTACCTCTATTAGATAGTCGGTAAAATTTAATCCCTCAAAGAAGGTCTAGTCGGTTTCCCGCCAGTGTTTGCACCATCACAAGTCGGACATTTTTGGTAGTGGGCTCATAAAATTGAGGTGCTGCCAATTCTTTCTGACTAGGTGGGTTCGAGTCGGACTCTTACTGCGGAAACACTCGGTAAGCTAGACGGGTCTATCACAACGGTTGTGGGGCTCGGGGAAAGGACGGATGGGAGCCGGGGCATGTGATGCCACCCGTCCAACAGGTGTCGTATGAGATGCGATTGACAAGGAGTTGTCTACCTAGATCACTTGGAGGCTAGCGGTGATGCTAAAGCTCAATAGCCGACTTGCTTATTTAGGGTCCTGAATCACTAAGTAACCATCGGAGGGGTGCTGGTTCTAGTGGGAGCATAAAATATTAAATTGTTTAATATGCTTGCTCTTTTATGAATACATGTCTTAAGTGTTTTGCATATTTTTTGTTGTAGATCATGGCACCAAGTAGCAGTCACTCTCAGATATCCAGTTTTGCGTTGAGAACTATCCTTGAGAAAGATAAACTAAACGACACTAATTTTACCAACTGGTATCGAAATCTGAGAATTGTTCTCAAACAAGAAAAGAAGGACCATGTCCTAGACAACCCACTTCCAGATGAGCCGAATGAGAATGCATCCCCTCGCCACCAATGCCTACCGTCGGGCTAAGGATGAGTCCACGGATATTAGTTGTCTTATGCTTGCTAACATGGAACCGAACTTGCAAAAGCAGTTCGAGCATGTTGAGGCCTACGATATAATCGAAAGCCTCAAAAGTATGTTCCAGGCTCAGGTGAAGACTGAGAGGTATCAAGTCTCTCAGGCTTTGCTGAGTTGCAAGCTTAAGGATGGTGATCCACTAAGCCCACATGTGATCAAAATGGTTGGTTACGTGCAGTCTCTAGAGAGGCTTGGCTACCCCATTAGTGAAGAGTTCGCTACGGATATAATTCTGAACTCCCTTCCTAATGCATATGGGCAGTTCATTTCGAACTACCACATGCATGGTATGGATAAGAAGCTCACTGAATTTCATGGGATGCTCAAGCAGGCAGAGGCGGATCTCAAGAAGGGCGCCAGTCAAGTGTTGATGGTGCAGAATAAGGCTAAGTTCAAGAAGAGTTCTTGGACTAAGAAGACGGCTAAGTCAGGAGGAAAGCAGGCTCAGGACCCGGTCCCAAGCGCTTCCTCGGGGACTAAGCCATCTCCTTCAGCCGGATCCACTTGCTTCTATTGCAAGGCGGATGGCCACTGGAAGAGGAACTGCAGCAAGTATTTGGCTGATAAAGCCAAGAGTGGAGGTATGACTTCCGACTCAGGTACACTTATTTGCAATGTTATAGACATATATCTTGCTGATGCACCTAATAGTTCTTGGGTATATGATACCGGATCAATTATTCACATCTGCAACTCGTTGTAGGGACTTGTAAGAACTAGGAGCATAGCAAGAGGCGAGGTTGATATTTGAGTCGGCAACAAAGCAAGAGTTGCTGCGTTGGAAGTTGGCACGATGCAACTTCATTTACCTTTCGTATTCATTATGGAACGGAATAATTGTTAGTATGTTCCAGTGCTCAGTCGAAACATTATTTCTGCTTCATGTTTGATAAGGCAAGGCTATGAGTCGAATATCAAAAATAATGGTTGTTCTTTGTATTTGAATGATATGTTTCACGGCTTTGCACCCGTCCAGGACGGGTTATTTATTTTGAATCTTGATGGTGACTCGGTTTATAACATAAATGTTAAAAGGTTGAAACCAAATGATCTGAATATGACTTACTTTTGGCACTATCGGCTTGGTCATATAAGTTGGAAATTCATGAAGAAGCTCCATGATGATGGACTCCTAACTTCATTCGACTTGGATTCATTCGAGACATGTGAATCTTGCCTACTCGGCAAAATGACCAAGACACCTTTTGCAAAGAGTTGTGAAAGGGCGTCCGACTTGTTGGGACTAGTACATAGTGATGTATGTGGACCAATGAGCACGACAACCAGGGGTGGTTATGAGTACTTCATTACCTTCACTGATGATTTCAGTAGATATGGATATATCTACTT
Source organism: Avena insularis (assembly GCA_023614405.1). Classification (NCBI taxonomy): domain Eukaryota; kingdom Viridiplantae; phylum Streptophyta; class Magnoliopsida; order Poales; family Poaceae; genus Avena; species Avena insularis. Next base: position 331,498,351 of record CM042697.1, read on the forward strand.
GATGAAACATAAGTCAGAAGCCTTTGAAAAGTTCAAAGAATTCCAGAATGAAGCACAGAATCAACTCGGCAAGAAAATAAAGTTTCTTCGGTCAGACCGAGGAGGCGAGTACATGAGCCATGAGTTTGATGACCATATGAAAAGTTGTGGAATAGTACCCCAACTTACTCCACCAGGAACACCGCAAAGGAACGGTGTTTCAGAAAGGCGGAATCGGACCTTGTTGGACATGGTACGATCAATGATGAGTCGGACAGATCTTCCTTTATAATTTTGGGGTTATTGTCTAGAAACAGCGGCGTTCACACTAAACAGAGTACCATCAAAATCGGTAGAGAAGACACCGCATGAGATGTGGATAGGCAAAAAGCCGAGTTTGTCTTTTCTTAAGATTTGGGGTTGTGAAACATTTGTCAAGCGACTTCAGTCAGACAAGCTTACAGCCAAGTCGGATAAGTGTATTTTCATGGGGTATCCGAGGGAAACCTTGGGTTACTACTTCTACAACCGAGAAGAGGGCAAAGTTTTTGTCGCTCGGAACGGTGTCTTCCTTGAGAAAGAGTTTCTCAGTCTGGGAGTAAGTGGGAGCACGGTGCAGCTCGAAGAAATTTGAGAGGAACCGGCTAGTAGTGAGTCAGCAAAAACCTTGGAGGTTGAGCTGGTCGTGGTAGCTGAGTCGGCAGCAACACCTGTACTACGAAGATCGGCAAGATTACGAAGTGTTCGTGATGTATTATTGTTAGATAGTGATGAGCTGGCAAATTATTCGGAAGCGATGGTGGGATCTGATTCCGAGTCATGGCTTGGAGCCATGAGATCCGAGTTAAAGTCCATGGATGAAAATCAAGTTTGGAAATTGGTTGATCTGCCAGACGGTGCAAGACCCGTCGAGTGCAAATGGGTCTTTAAGAAGAAAACTGATATGGATGGAAATGTTTCCGTCTATAAAGCACTCCTTGTCGCGAAGGGGTTCCGACAAGTTCAAGGAGTTTATGACGAGACTTTCTTTCCTGTAGCGATGCTTAAATAAGTTTGGATCATGTTAGCTATAGCAACCTATTTCGACTATGAGATATGGCAGATGGATGTCAAAACGGCTTTCCTTAATGGAAATTTAACCGAGGACATGTATATGATACAACCCGAGGGTTTTGTCGATCCGGCTAATGCTGACAAGGTGTGTAAACTTCAGAAATCCATTTATGGGTTGAAGCAAGCATCTCGGAGTTGGAATATTCGCTTTGATGAGGTAGTCAAATCGTTTGGCTTCATCAAGAGTGATCATGATTCTTGTTTATACAAGAAGTTTAGTGGGAGCAAAGTAAACTTTCTAATCTTATATGTGGATGACATATTATTGATTGGAAATGATGTCCAGATGTTGCAAGAAACCAAGGAATCATTGGAAAGGAGTTTCTCAATGAAAGACTTGGGTGAGGCAACATATATCCTCAGAATCCGGATCTATAGAGATAGATCAAGACGGCTTATTGGATTGAGTCAGTGTACTTATTTGGACAAAGTGTTGAAGAAGTTCAACATGGAATCATCTAAGAAGGGGTTCTTATCGATGTCCCATGGTGTAAAACTTAGCAAGACTCAATGTCCTTTGACAATTGATGAGAGAAGTCAGATGAGTGCGATTCCGTATGCTTCTGCAGTAGGATCCATCATGTACGCCATGATTTGTACTAGGACGGATGTTTCCTATGCTCTAAGTGTTGTGAGCAGATACCAGGCTGATCCTGGAGAAATCCACTGGATAGTGGCTAAAAATATCCTAAAGTACTTGAGAAGGACTAAGGATATATTCTTGGTTTATGGTGGTGAAGATGAACTCAGTGTAAAGGGTTAAACGGATGCGAGTTATCTTACCGACTCTAATGATTCTCGTTTGCAATCCGGATACGTGTTTATTATAAACGGAGGTGTTGTGAGTTGGAAGAGTTCCAAGCAAGAGACTGTGTCTGCATCTACAACAGAGGCTGAGTATATTGTCACTCAAAGGCGACAAGGAAGCTGTTTGGATGAGGAATTTCCTCTTTGATCTTGGTGTGGTTTAGGCTCATCCAATCCGTTAGACATGTATTGTGACAACAATGGTGCTATTGCACAAGCCAAGGAACCTAGACAACACGAGAAGAACAAGCACATACTCATGCGGTACCACCTGATTCGCCAGTTCGTGGATGCAAGGTACACACAGATGCAAATATTGTGGATCCATTGACAAAGCCGTTACCACAGCCAAAGCATGAGGCGTACCTAAGAGCCATGGGCATTGATGCTTAGACATGTGATGTCGAAAGTTTGACTCTAGTGCAAGTGGGAGACTGTTGGGAATATGCCCTAGAGGCAATCATGTATGATGATATTTCCCATTGTATTCATAAAGATATTGATTTGTCCTTGTATAAACATCTGATGTGTATCATTGAATATGTGATTCGATTGTGGAACTATACATTCATGTTGTTTGTACTAAATATCCTTCGTCATTGAGGTTGTGCTGGAAACACAACTTAGACCAATGTGAAAGTTGGCTTGATGACTCGGTTCCACTTGTCATGGGCATGGAGATGTTATTCCAACTTACACAGATATGTCTAAAGAGTTTAGCGAGTCGGATTGACACATATTGAGGTACAACGAATAAGTTGGCATTTGTATATCTCAATCAATGTAATCCTTAGACCTGAGGTTGTTGCATAGTCCGAGTTGAGGATCACCAACTTAGGTTCTGTCAAACGCTGATCCGTAACTGGGCAGTTATACAGGCAGAGTTCGGGTCAACTGAGAATCAAGTTGCATGATGTGAATAACCAAGATGGGATTTTGCCCCTCCACTTGGAGAGATATTCTCTAGGCCCTCTCGGATGAAATGATTCAGAAAGCATGGCCATGCACGACTCGGTTAAGTGTTAACCGAGGCGATCGACTAAGAGTTAGTCGGGTGAATCACTTATCTTGGATCGAGAAGAGAGTCGGACTATTTATGGGATGGAAAATATTCGGTTATAGTCTGACAAGGTATATCGTGAGGCAAAAGGGACTCGGACATAAGTCGCATTGGAAAGGCAAGTCATCATGACTCATTGGTACTTGGGAGTCGGCACGTTCTGCTAGGAGCCGCTACCGACTGATCGATTGAGAGTTGGACTCTAATCGTGTCCAAGTAGCCATGAGCCTGCGGGGTCACACACTTAAGAGAGGGAGCAAGTTCGGGTTGGATCTGAACTAGTAATATAGTTGGGTTGGACCCGAGCCTGATTTGGACTGAGTCAGTGAGTCGGACTCACAGGGACTAATATTATATGGGCTTTAGTGAATGGGCCGCGCGAGCAGATCCCACGTTCACTCCCTATATATAGTGGAGCATCGTAACCCAAAAGGGTTAATCGTTGATTGGTTAGGTCATTCCATATGTTGGAAACCCTAGCTCCACAACAGTTCTACCGTCGATACGAACCTAGCAGTTTGCCGCCGGTGCTCCTCCTTGTACGTGTGGATACCAGCAGAGGTGTTGTACGATGAGCACCAAGACGATCGGATCGCAAGGGACTGCACTGCATCAATTGACACGCTTCATCAGTAATCCGCAATTGCGCGTCTAGTGGTAAACCTCGTGGCCTTATACCTCTAGATCTTGGGATCACCATGTTAGAGGAAAAAGTTTAGTTTTATCTCTGCGTGGCCCAACAAAAGCCCTGCAGGATCTACTCCTCCACCACCACACCGTCGTGTTGCTAGAATCACAAGGAAATCTACAACCTCCACTGCCTGCTGAACAAGGGAGAGGAAGGTCTTCATCAAGTATCGAATGTGTGACCGACTGCGGAAGCGATGCTGGAACGCGGCACCTGAAGGATCGTCCTCGAGATCTTGAGATCGGCAAGTGAACGACTACATCAACCACGAGAATCCGATCTCGTTAAATTCTTTGGATCTTTGAGTGTTGGTACTCTATGAACTCGTCGCATCGATCTCATAGATTAGATCTTGGCTTTTATGTGTTCATGAGATAGATTTTTTTTGTTTTTTATACTACGAACCCCTATAGTTTTCCCATGGATATCGTTATGATCTTAGTGAATCTCTCCTTATCCTCTTTGACTGTGTAGGTTATAAGCCAATGCTTGTAGTCACAAAGTAGCACCAAACATACTCCCATATGCGTCCAAAGGATAGTTCCCTCTCTCTAGTTCCGAAGATAAATGCTATGTGGTCGACTTCACATACCATCTATATATATAACACAATATCATAGATCATGTAAAGACCAAAGACCAAAGTTATAGATCATCTTTATTTCATTTCATAATAGTGCTAGGGTTTCTCCATCTCCCCAAGAACAAAGGGAACTACTCACGCATGGAGGCAATCAACAACATCATCATATTCAACTACCCACGATGACTGGGATTTTGTTTCGCCGCCATAGTTAGACGCATGGTCGCAGCAATTGCTAGTAGTGCTTGGTAAGACCTTTGCTCCTGCTCCACTCACCCTAATCGATTCGGTTCCCGTAATTTCCTCGATATTGCAGGGGTAAATTAGGCTTCAATGTATGGTCATAGCAGGTACACCGGCGAGGTTAGGGATTCGATCATGTCGTGGCCATGTTTTCCTTCTCCTACCACGTCGGAAGTGTAGGTAGCTCCTTATCTTTGTACTATCGTTGAATTTAAGCTGCCGCCATGGCCTGTCGGACTGATTTTATTTGGGTTTGTTTTGGGACTATTACAGTTGTGCTATGCAGGCCGATGATCCATGGTACATTGCATACCAAGATGAATCAACCTAGTGGTATAGCCAGATGATGGATTCGGAGGAGATGGTTGCCAATTTAGGTGATGAATTGGCTCGTAAACCTATTCATATTAGAGTTGAAGCTACTATCGAGGAAGAAAAGAAAAACTCAGAGCTTATTCAAAAAGAGAAGTTAACACTTGAGGTTGATCTTACCGTATCTGATCAAGTGGTCGAAAATCTAAAACATGAACTTCAAGTGAAGGGGGAGCAGAATAGTAGATTCATTTGGGCAGTTTTAGTAGTTGTCATCCCTATCCTAATAGTTGCAGTATGGGGTGTGGTGAAGGTGGCACGTGTAATGATTAGTTGAATTGATAGCTAATTTAGAGAGTAGAATTGTTATTCAATGGAGGTTGTGAGTTCCTGCTAATTTAGTCCCTTTGCGGTCCCAAAGTTGTCAAGGGAATGAATTGTGGGGCCCAACTTTCTTGCCATTGGATCTAGCTGGCCATAGTTGGCATGCCAAATGCCTAGAGGGTCAAGTTGGGGTCCCTATCAGTTATGACTGTTGTGTCGCTGCAATCATGGCTGCCATGTAGACTTGCAGCATTGACGGCAGCATCCATTCCCCGTTCTTCTTGACGCCGCATTCTTCTTCTCCAGAGAGGATATCTGTCAAATAAAGTACTACTCCCTCCGATCCAAATTAGTTGACTGAAATTCTTCAAGATACGGATGAATCTAATACTAATTCATGTCTACATAAAATCGAATCTAGACAAATCTAAATCAACTGATTTGGGTCAGAGGGCGTACTACTTATGAATCTGTTTTAGAGCATATCCCTCCAATCCATATTACTACTTGTCACTGAAATGGATGTATCTAGACATGTTTTAGTGCTAGATACATCCATTTTAATGAAAAGTAGTATGAATCAGAGGGAGTACCAATTTTGATTCAGATGATCCGTATTTCGATCAAATTTATACATGCCCACCAGAGATTGTTAAAGCAAGTACTGCTACTTATGAATTAGCTTTAGAGCATATTCACCAGTCTCACAGATCAAATACATTTCTCTCAACCCATATTAGCACTAAAACTTGACTAGATACGTTCATATCTAGATGAATCTAAGTCAACTAATATGGGTCGGAGGGAGTATCAAATTTTTTCAAATCATACATATATTTTAAGTCGCAGAATTTTGGTTCAAACTAGGCTCAAATTGTCCCAATATTAAGTGGATGGTGAGCTAGCCGCCCTCCCTGCCGCATCCATCCGGCCATGAGGTACATCTGACCTTCACCGTTGAAGTGCAGCTCGACGTGCGGGCCACGGCCGTGGCCTGCCTCCCATATCATCGGTTCATGAGGGCTTGATCTGCACCGTCGCGGTGATGTTGCGGATGATGGCTTCAATTAACGTCGCATCAATGACCACTGGCGGCACCATCGCTGCCTCGATTTATTTCATCAGCAACAGATCTAAGGAGGTGAACACGAGTGAGATGGACAAAGACAGAAATTTCCGACCCTTAGATCCACACCGCCGCACGCCGTTCCAGCTGCCACGCTTGGATCCATGCCGCCGTAAGCCATTCCGACCACCTGGCTTAGATCTACGCCGCCGCACGCTGTTCTAACCCCCACGCTTAGGTCCACGCCGGTGCATGCCATTCGGACCGCCAGGCTTAGGTCCACGCCACCGCACGTCGTTCGTACCGCCATGCTTAGAACCGCACTGCCATATGTCGATAGGAGGGGAGGAATATGTGACTGGTATATGTGCAACAGGAAAAGGGAGGGAGAGACATCCAGCCCGTCGGGCTCTCCTCTGTGTATAGGGTAGGTGTGCCCATCGGGAGAGAGAGACCTCCAGCCCGTCGGATCATGATGTATCCAACGGTGGTTGGCCAAGATCCGTGTGACATACATCTCGACCAATCAGAGCGCAGCCGAACTGATGTGGCTACTATACGTGCGGCAGGGAAAGGGAGGAAGAGACATCCAGCCTTTCGGGCTCTCCTCTCCGTACAAGGTAGGTGTGCCCATCGGGAGAGAGAGACCTCCAGCCCGTCGCATCATGATGTATCCAACGGTTATTGACCAAGATCCATGTGACATACATCTCGACCAATCAGAGCGCATCAGCCAAACTGAGCGCAAGTTGAGTTGTTGTGAGGGTTTGAGTCAGGAGAGAGGGGAAAAGTGAGGAAAATTTAGCGGAGGGGAAAAGTGAGGAAAACTTTAGCGGAAGGGGAAAACTGACTAGAGCTGCAGAAAACAAGGGCACTCATATAAAGAAATGAGTAAGGGATATTCAAGCTTTTGGCATAAAAAATGGAAAATGTGTTATTTGAAAAACAAAATTCATCTTGGCCGATATTATATTGTTTGCAACTCAAAGATACACAAGTGTTCCAAATTTGGCCTCATTTAGACAAAGTATGTTTTGAGATGGATTATTTTGGAGGTCGATCGAGTAGAAGGCCATGCATCTACATAGCTAGTAGCTCATTCCAAAAAGGGTTTAAGAAGTGGTTTAGGGGATAAGTCCATTACTCTTTATTTCCTTTTCCTTTATTGTTCATGCTAGGTTGTAGGCAACATAACAAGACTCCATTTGAAGGTTGTACTATGTTTTGAATTTTTTTGAATTAAACTAACCCTAAAACCATTTTTAATTTAATCACTTAGAAAAATAAAAATGCAGATGATTACAAGTTAATCCAAAATTTCGAATTTCATATGGTAAATCAATCCAAGATACACAAGTGTGCCAAATTTTGGATCAATTGGTCAACGTATAAGCCATGAACTAGCTAAACCCCATGTGTTTACCACATGTCGAGGGCAAAACTGAGCAGTGCTAAGCAAATAGGTGCATGACCATAGAAACTTGCAATAACACATACATTATGGGATTATCCAACATACAAACTTGGGAGCGTCCTACTAGTTTGAATGTAACACAAACATTGACAGTAGTTCAAATTTATCATACAAATTCAAATCCATTTTTCCTTGCTCCTATTGTTTTTTGTTGGGTTCACCACCTTGCTCCTGGTGATCCTAGCTGGAATATTCTCAGAGTCCACCATTAGCTTCTTCCGTTTTTTCCCTTTGTTCTTTTTCTCTGCATCCAATGAATCAAGTGCTTCAGTCTGTCATAGAATTGGTTCAATCACGTTTCGATCCTCTGGTTCATACGGTTCAAAAAGCTTTGCCTCCATTTCTTCAATATCCGCTCGTGTAATTCCATTATGCTTGAACTCTGCTTCAATCTCCCATGCAGTTGATGTAATATCTTCTCAATCGACTGGTTCAATCTCCCCTGCATTTGGTTCAATATCCTCTCGATCGTCTGGTTCAATCTCCCATGCATTTAGTTCAATCTCCTCTGCATTTGGTTCAATCTCCTCTCAATCCATTGGTTCAATATCCCCTGCATTTGGTTCAATATCCTATACATTTGGTTCAATCTCCTCTCGATCTGTTGGTTCAATCTGCAATGGATCCATTACTTCATTCTCCTCTTGTTCAAACACTTCATTCTCATCTGCATTTGCTTCTCCCGCCTAATCGTCCATTCCATAAGCTGGGTCCACTACATTTTTACAAAGCCTAGCAATGTGCCCTATGATCCCACAATGTTTTCACTTACGTTGTCGAGGTGGTGCACCACGCTCTACACTAGCTCTTATCCTATTCTTCCTTGGCCCACCTGCTGGACTAGTAAAAACTGGAGGGTATAGCTTGAAGCCTGGATCCACTTCCATCCATTGGTCTTTTCCCAACAAGGCTGGAACATTCTTATCATATGCTTCCCTAAATTTGGCAACAAAGAAATAATTCGAAACATACTGATCAACTTCACCCTCTTGACCTCCTAGAACATCCATGAAAAACAATGCATGTATGCAGGGTTTCCCACGGAGCTGTCATTGCCTGCAATAGCATGTCCTATCAACCAAACTCAATGGATACGTCCATTGCCTATCTTTACTATCAGTGTATGTTACCTCATCCTCCATTCCTTTTCTAATGCATTTCATCTTCAATTGTTTTGCACTGTCACGCAAAGCCTTAATCAAAGATGGGAGCATGAGATGGCCAACATATACTATTGATGCAATTCTTTGACGCAAATCGATCTTTATCATGATCATCTGCCTAATATTATCAAATATTTTCCACAACATAAGCCCTTTCAATGACTTGACCTTTGCATTGAAACTCTATGGAAGGTTACCCGTTACATAGTCTACCTTGCAAATTTCATTAAATCGGTCTTGGGGATATACTTTCCGGGTATACCCACAGGACTCACTGACCAGGGTGGCCCACCAACGGGTTAGAGCTTTGCTTCACGGGCGGCCCAGTCAGAGAAAGAGGATGAGCCAGTTCCGGCTACAACAAGGCCCAGAAGAGTTACCGACGTAAGGCCTGTAGTATTAGTTGTAGTTCAAGCTGTATCTAGTTACCGACTCTGTAACGTAGCCGGATGGGTCTCTCCTGTAACCCTAGGTCTTGGTGAATATATAAACCGGCCCTATGGGAGCCTTTAGGGCACACAATACCAACAACCACAATCACAACTCGCACATGCGAACCTCTCTTGTAATCCGCTGTAACATCCGGCTTACGCCGATATATTACTGGGTTGCTAGCAGGAGTAGGATCCGATCACCGCAGTCGGATCTGAACCTGGGTAAACTTGTGATCACCACTCCTGGAACATCCACGTCTCACACCCCATCTTTCCAATGCCACTAGGACCCCCTATGGCGTACTTGTAGACATTCCGATGATAGTTGGCACCCACCGTGGGGTAGGTGACCTTTGGAGCTTTGTTCCAGGCAGAATCTGCGCGTGCAGGAGTGTGTTGATCTTATAAGAATTTGTGTTCTGTGGTAATTAAGGCGAGTTTTCCATAGGTTTTGGAGCTACAGGTGCCGGAAGCAGTTCTGTTAGTTAAACGTTTTCTACTGTTTGAACATATTTCTAACAAAATTAAGTTTGAGCTAAATGTGATGTGTGAACCTAGTGACAAGAAACTTAAGTTCCATTCTAGTCAGGTTTGAAAAAAAGGTTACTTTCAGATACAAACCTTATTTAGGCTTGTAGCCATCAAAGACAACTATCAATTTCACTTATTCTTTCTCATGTTGTAGCTTGAAGACGGGAACATAGTCTGTTTCCTGAAGCCATCGGCTTGAAGACCTTGAAGATGGTGATACTCAAGTGCTCTATCCATATGTTCCTTCTTTCTTGGAGTATTTTCATAATAATTGGTGGGGGTAGTAGGGCATTCCACAAAATCCGATTTGATCAGTCATCCGATGTTTCTTGCTATATATACAACATTTCTTACTGTACAACTATCCATGTTTTTCTATATTGTCAAAACAGAGACATTTCTTGCTGTATATACACCATTTTCTGTCCAGATGTGCAACTATTACACTGATATTATTTTTGTTAATGTTGACATGCATGGTGGCATAGTAATAAAATAGTGGCTCATAATTCATATAGGTGGCGTCAAGGCGTTATTTGACTTTGGCTTTGCTTTTGTATATGCTTATATGAGATATAATATGAGACATAGGATATAGATTTAACTAGATGGGAGTTTCTGCAATAGCTAGTTTGCAATTTCTGTAGTTTAGTCCATATTATACATATAGAACTCTTTCAGGTGATTCTACTTGACATTCCCTCAATATTCATATAAAATATGGAGGGTTTTTTCGATGAATTACTATGCTTTGATATTTGTTGATTCCAATAACAGTGACAGGCTGGCTGACCATCCCAACGAGGCCAAAGTGACAAATTTAGTAAGACGGGTATGATATTCTGAATGGACCTATTCAAAAGATGAAGTTCTCATTTAACCATTTGAGCTACTGATTTACCAGTTTGGTTTTGTAAGTTATCAATTTTCCAAATAGCATACATTTGCCCTTTGACTAAAACAAGCATTATTCAACAGAAGACAATTTCTTTGGAAGAAAAAGAATTTTCCCCATGATCACAAGTCGTACTTACATACATTAAAATGTTATATACAGTATTTTTAGGCTGCTCTTGAACATAATATTGTTGGTGCATCTGGCATGTTTATTTATATATCATACATGAGACTTACGTAGCTCCACAATCGGTCAATACTGATGTTACCATTCTAGAGTTAATATACATGCTTGAGATGCCATCCTATTTTCATGCTCTCGTTTTTGTTTGCAAAAGCTTGCTAGTCAGTAAATTTTGTAGAAGGTTGATACGAATATCCATCTCCTGCTGCTATGATAGTTGAAACCCACCTTGTAATAGTTTGCAGGTGGGTTTCTGCTGTCCTCTTCTGTTCGAATTGATCTTTAAACTGAAATGAACACGACATAGGTTCAATTAGATTAGAACCAACATAGGTTGTATGTATTTTGATGTAGTGAGAAATCGGTATGTTTGTATTGTTTTCATTCTCACGAAAAAACTTGTCATCTTTGGTCTAATGTTGATGGGCTTGGGTTCATGCAAACAAGAAAGTAAAACTTATGGTTTTTGTTTGTTAAACATGCTTGTAATAAACTAATTTCGTTAGATAAGTTAATTACTAATCCAGCCATAGTCATGCAATGCATTAAATATTTTACTTAAATGCAGCTGCTCTTTGATACGCTTATTGAGAATTCTTCATACTCATAGCTTTATTCATGCCTAAATACTCGCTCTCCAATATCTCAATGTCATTCATACTACATGTAATTTTAATGCAGGATTTTCTTTGGAAACACTTGTTCCGCAGAACCAAGATGCTGGGTTAGCTGAACTTCCAGCAACTACGGCTGCACTGAAGAACCCCAACTAAAAAGTGCTTTATGACCAGCACAACCATGAAAGATACCCTCCTGGAGATCCTAGCAAGCATGCCTTTGCCTACTTTATTTTGAGTATATTAAACTGCACTTCTCAAAAATGATGCTTGGGTTATCTAGTATATGTGCATTCAGCATGTATTTCTAGGTCTGACATGAAAATATGAGCTACTGTTTCTACTGCTAGCATTGTATGAAATATCCTTTTAATCATGTTGACACTGTGTTCAGGTTAAGATGTTTAGTAGTACTATTATTTCACGTTAATCCATGGTTAGTACTGTTAGCCGCACAGATTGTGTCGTCTTAGCCACACAATTGTAGGTAGTCTACCAGTTCAGCTATTTAGTAGACCTACATTCCAACATCCGGTGAGCTCCTTGAGGAGCAGCATCGTCTGACATTGTCTGTGAGGAGTGGCCTGCATCAGGATCTGTAGTGTGTACTACTGTCTAGTTTCTACTGTATTAGGATGTGTAACAATCCTAGTCTAATATTCTAAACTTTCTAGTTTATTTTGTAAACCCATTCTTCAGGCTTCAGTCTTTGTAGTGTGTACTGATGCATGTTAATGTATTGCTCTTCCTCAATTTGTAGCTAGTTTCTCATGTGCCCTTTATTTGCTACTTTGTAGTGTGTACACAGATGTTTTTATTTGCAGTGTGTACACAGATGTTTTTATTTGCAAGTATAATGTTTTTATTTTGTTGGGACTGTTGCAGATATCCTATTGTTTACAGGAGCTATGGGCTGATTTGGAAGCATGCATAAGTTCGAGAGGATCAAATTGTAGCTAGTTTTTACACTTGCTCAGAGCTTTAGTTGTTGATTTGTAGGTACCAGGTCATCGAGGATTTGATTTCTAAACTAGTTGTATTTTGAATGAGTGGAATTTCATGTGTTCCATCTATTCTGACCAGAATATTGTAATAAACTCATCTTTGTTGTGATGTGTATTTTCTACTTATTGGTACATTTTTGCTATTAATCTGGTGTGATTTGTTATTAATGTGACCCCCTGTCCAAAATAATCTTATTACTGGAACCCACTGTCAATCAGTTCTGACAATTTGGACCCGCATTTTCTAAACGGATCAGTCCAAAATAAAATGGATAGTATAATGGCTATTTACTGGTGTGACCAGCCCAAAATAAGAAGGCCCAAAGTAAGAATCTGCCCATATAAAAGACCAATGCAAAGAAAAACAATCCAGAATAGTTGGGCTAAGCCCATGTGGAACCTAGAAATGGGCTGGGCTGATTTTGATTTAAGACGATTTAATTTCATCACAATTTTGCCACGTAGGATCGGCCACGTAGGATCTGACTTGGCCAGGCTAGATGGCCCATGACGATATTGGATCGTCATAGACGTTATGACGATCTAATATCGTCATAGACGATTATGACGATTTTACCAAAAACGTCGTTATAGTTCATTTGCGACGCCCAGCTTTTGACGATCTCAAAATCGTCATAGAATCGTCATAAATGGACTACTATGACGATTTTGTGACGAAAATGGAGGGTCATATATAGCCAGATTCCTTGTAGTGAAAACAATCGCCATGGGTCGCGTGGTCTACGCCAGTGATGTCCCTCTCGTCCTTCTCGACGAGGCCTGCATTCCGGCTAGCAAACCCGTGACGACCTACACGATCATGTCTATCGGCAAGATCGATATTTATCTTGGTTTCACTGAACCCGCCCAACCCACCCTTGAGGTGATGACCATGGTGGAAGAAAAATCCGGATCTACTTTGTCCGCAGAGGCAGAAGAGTTCAAGATCCCGGAGAAAATCAAACAAACCCAACCCACTCCTGCAGTGGAAGAAGCGGTGGAGGAAAAGTCCAGATTTGATCTCCCTGACAAGATCGGATACACGGACGAAGAATATATCTGCTACGGATCCGGCCCTACCGATGTCGTAGCAGAAAAATCACTCTTGAGGAGCAAGATGATGAGATGCCCCTACATCGATTACGAAGAAATCGCCAATATCAAGGAGAACTTTGAGATGGAAGAGGCGGAAACCAAGATGTACCACTACCTCAAGAACATAAACAAAAAAAAACATTGTTTCGTGTACGACATAAGCTCTGGATCCGACTTCGTCGATGCTACAGCCGGCATTGATTCATTCCTCGATGCAATCGAAGAAAACACCGACATACCTGGCTCTCCTTAGGAGTCAATAACGTCGCAGGAACTTCGGGACTTCGAGAAAGAGATGGAGGAGTACGAAGAAGAACATGCCTCCAAGCCAGCGCAAGGTGAGCCGGAAAATCCCCCTAGTCCATATGATAGCATGGATGAAAGCTACACTTGCAGGATGACATGGACACCAGAGATTCCTCCGAGGTCCACAAGCGAACCACTACGAAAAGTACCGACAGAAATTTATCCCCCGTTACTAGACCAAAAGCCGTCTTTGCCACCGGTACGCATGTTAAGGCTACTGGGCAGTCAAAGAAGAAGAACAACAAAAACAAAAACCGACACCGGCGGAGCCGGACGTCGAGGAAACCAACAAAGAAAAAGTTGATGAAGAGATTGAGATGGAGAATCAGGATGCAGATCCGATTAATACCACTCTGACTGACCCTCCCATGGATGGACACGTCGTCACCAAGGGTGCACGTGAAATTTATGGAGATGCTCTCACAATTCCAATCCCTACGGCTTCGGATCTTACTCTGGAGGCGTTGGAAAAAGGGCTGAAGACCTGGAAAAGCACTGTCTGTTTTACTCAAAGAGGCGGCATGCATCGTCGAGCTTAAGCAGCAGTTAGATAGTGATCCTGCCAAATATCAGTCAGATTTCAAGCGACTATCAAACAAAACAAGAGGAGGTCCGGTTCTTGCTAGTAATAACCCGGATATCCATAGAGATCTATTCAGCGAAAAAACTGGAGAGAAGATCCGAGTCTACAGCATGCCGTTGGAAAACGCTGCTGCAGCTCGAGCTATCCTCGCTAATAATCCGTCTCCAGAGCAGGTCCAGCAATGTGTCGTGTCGCTGGACAAAGGATTGAAGCAGCAGAAAATGGCCGCGTCAGTCAGTGGCAAGCTGGCCTCAAAGTCAGAATTTTGCCACACTGGCGTCGACCAAAGCGCTGACAAAAGACCCCGCAGGGATACGGATCAACACTATCGCCCCCATGGAGGAGAAGATAACTCAAGCACTGGGACAAACGGCCACTCTCGCAGGCCGCGATGCGACTGAGGAAGAGTTATTCCGGCTGCATCCGAATATTCCATCAGGGCAATGGTTCCTCATCAGGGCCATCATCGGTAAAACAACCGCTATAGAGAAGACCCGGAAGTGCGCCACCAGCAAGAGCAAGATCGGCTAAGGATGCCACCACCGAGCCGTCTGACTGGTAACGCCGAACGAAGAGACGATCCATATCGTCATGAATCAAGTAGGGACGGATCCCGAAGAAATCAGCATCGGAGTTAGCATAATGAGGCTCCACCACCACCACCGTGTAACCCAGCCAGAAACAATCCATCAGGGCCACTATCGCCTCTAGGCAGTGACCATGAAGGATCCCTACGTAGCCATGGAAGCCGCAGGGGTGGACAGTAATGGTGAGAGGAGAAGCAGAAATCCGACTCCGCCGCATAGAAGTCGTGAGCCTCCAAGGCGCAAATCTCTATCACCAAACGATGCTAGCCATCACATTGAGTCAAACATAGAGGCACGGCGGTACGAGGAAGAAGATGTGTACGTGGGACCCAAGTGCTTTGGCCCATGCATACGTCAGACAAGATTTCCAGTTGACTTTGGTATCGCCAAACACATTCAACCCTATGACGGCGCGGCTCGGCCAGATACCTGGCTACAGGATTCTTTCCAGGCCTACTGCATCTCCAAAGGAGGAAACAGCCTGGTTGCAGTCCTATATCTCCCGCTTATGCTAAGGAAGACGGCTAGATCATGGCTCAATGAACTACCAGAGAACTCAATTCATAACTGGTATGATATGCAAAGTGCGTTCTTTTCAAACTTCGAGGGAACATACAGGAGGCCCTTCACAGTCAGAGACTTGCAGCGTTGCACTCAAAGACCCGGAGATACTTGCCGGGATTACCTCGGACACTGGATTGACACGAATAATTCCTATGAAGGAGTAAATGAGCAAACTACGATAGAAGCTTTCATTGCAGGACTCCCAGTCGGACTTTTGCGTCACAGATTGAAGGGTGACCATGTCACAGATTTGGGAGAGATGATTGAGAAGGCAAGCAAATATGTTGATGCCGATGATGATTCAGAAGGGCCACTAAATATTCTGGACAATCCCAATGCGGCCAAATAGCCAAAACAACAAGCTCAGAAGCGCAAGAACACCTCGGAAGATAAACCAGCTTTGGACAACGCGGTTGTTAACGGAATGTTCAGATCTGGAGGACGAGGATGACGCGAAGCAGGCCGGGGTCGAGGTCGTGGAACTTCCCGAATCCAGGGTAGAGGAGAGTAGCAACTCGGAAGAGCCTATACCTGGGATGACATTGCCAACAATCCCTGTGTCCACCACTTGGATAGTAACAGAGAATCTACCCACACAAATGCCGAGTGTCGTTTTAACAACCACATCAAGAAAGACGAATCTGCTGGCTACAGGGCCAAGCTACGAAAAGGAAAGAAAAAATCCGAGAAAGGAAAAAATCCCAAGCAAGATTCCGACATGGAATAAGCGGATGCCGCATAGACCAAGTTGGATGGAAAGAAGGATTTTCCGACTAATAAAGACGCATAGGTCTGCTTTCTTGGATCTCAACCAGCTAAAGACAAGAAGGCGGTTCTCCATGAGCTCAATGCCACGGTTCCGGATGCTCCACAATTTCTGGATTGGTCGGATGTAACCATCACCTTTGATCGCTCAGATCACCAGAGGAAAACACATCGTCGGGGAAAAATACCCTTTGCTCGTCAATCCTCTTATTGATGGCTATGAGTTCTCTAAAACTCTCATGGACGATGGAAGCAGCATTAACATCCTCTACATCAAGACGCTCCACCGCATCAAGCTACACGAGAGCCAGTTGAGTTACAGAAGTGTAACTTTCCATGGCATTGTACCAGGCAGACAGGAGGATTCTCTGGGTGAGATTACTCTAGACGTGACATTCGGAACCCGAGAAAATTGCTGGACCGAGCCACTCTTTTTTGAGGTGGTACCGTTCAAAAGTGCTTACCACGCCATCTTCGGGCGTCTGGCTTACTGGGCGTTCATGGCTCGTCCCTGATACATTTACAATATGATTAAACTTCCAGGTCCAAAGGGCGTCATCACCATCCGGGGAAATTCGAGGAAGGCACGAGAGTGCGATGAAGGATCTCCTGCCTTTGCTGAAGCGGTGCTACACGCCTAGGAGTTCCAGGAGATCAAGAAGACCATCAACCCGTCTGAGATGCCTGCTATGAAGAACAAGGTGCTGAAGCCAAGGTGTCGGAAGAGACAAAGAAAACATCGCTGAAGGAAGAAGATCCCTCAAAGACAACGAACATAGGGGTAGACTTAGACCTCGCATAGGAAAGCACGCTCGTCGAGTTCCTCAAAGCTAATAGTGACATCTTCGCATGGCAGCCTTCTAACATGACCAGAGTACCTAGGGAACTTGCCGAGCACTCTCTTAATATGTAGCCTGACGCTAAACCCGTCAAACAGTCCTTACGATGGTTTGGTGATGAAAAGTGCAAAGCAATAGCCAAGGAATTAGCCCGACTAGAATTAGTTGGATTCATAACAGAGGTCATCCACACAGATTGGGTGGCAAATCCTATACTCGTTCCTAAAAAGGACACTATTGATTTAAGGATGTGTGTTGATTATACCGCTTTGAACAAGGCATGCCCAAAAGACCCGTTCCCTTTGCCAAGAATCGATCAAGTCATCGACTCAACCGCAGGGTCGGAATTACTCTGTTTTCTCGACACATATTCCGGATATCACCAAATACTGATGAAAAAGTCGGATCAAATTAAGGCATCTTTCATCACTCCTTTCGGAACCTTCTGCTACAAAACTATGCCTTTTGGCTTAAAGAACCCAGGAGCAACATATCAACATACTATGCAACATTGTCTGAACGATCAAATCGGACGCAACGTCCATGTATACGTAGATAACATAGAATTTATGTTCAAAAAGAAGGAAACTTTAATTTCTGACTTGGAGGAAACATTTGCTAGCCTACGAAAATTCAATATGATGCTAAATCCGAAGAAGTGCTTCTTTGGAATTCCAGCCGGAAAATTGTTAGGTTTCATCGTCTCTGAGCGAGGCATAGAGGTGAACCGGGAGAAAATTAAGGCTATACTTAATATTACCAGGCCGACTCGCCTGAATGGTGTTCAACGTCTCACTGGTTTTATCGCAGAAGTGAGTCGGTTCGACAGCCAGCTCGGAGAAAGAGCCGCACCTTTATATAAACTCTTGAAGAAAACCGACAAATTTGTTTGGACCTAGGAAGCTGAGAATGCCCTACAAAGTTTGAAAGACCTACTTTCAAACCTGCCAGTTCTTGCAGCGCCAGAACCTCAGGAGCCTATGTTACTCTACATTGCAGCGACCAACAAGGTCATCAGTGTGGTAAGAGTAGTGGACCGCGAGGAAGAAGGCCACGAGCATAAGGTGCAACATCCAACTTATTACCTAAGTGAGGTTCTGACAAAGTAGAAACAACGGTATCCACATCATCAAAAGCTAGCCTATGGAGTGTTCTCTGTATCCAGAACGCTAAGCCACTATTTTCGAGAGCACAAGATCACAGTGGTGATCACTGCTCTCCTGCGAGATATAATCAATAATCACGACGCCACAGGACGTGTCGCAAAGTGAGGAATAGAGCTTGTAGCTTTCGACATTGAGTACAAGTTGCGTACAGCAATAAAATCCCAAATACTTCATAGAAGGCAGAGAATACAAGTCCTCTAGACTCGGAATTTTGGACCCTTCATTTTGACGAATCAAAAGCACGAGGAGGCTCGGGGGCTAAAGTTGTTGGGGATATACTAAATGGGTATCACCATAGCATGTCTCTAATCCAGATAACCCGGATGGCCCACTATTGGTAACAAGGCCCATGGCCTGCTGGGCGGCCCAGTTAGATGGATCGAGAAGGGAGGCCCATGCCGGATAAAGGAAGGCTAGGGAGGAGTCACCAGCGTACCCGGAGCCTTGGAGTACAAGACACGTTAGACTAGTTGTATACCGTGTAGGACTCTGTAACCTGTCCGGCTAGGACTTTGCAGGTAACCCTGGGATCTGGCGACTATATAAGTCAGACCTATGGGAGCCTTTAGGGCAGAATAACTCATATCGCGCATAGAGAACCGATCCCTCTAATTCGGCGTATTGCCATTATAGTGATTTATAGCAGGAGTAGGATCCCGCCACCATCATGGGATCTGAACCTGGGTAAGCGGTGTTACCTCGTACCTGCCAACCTTCCACCTTACCCCACGTCTCTAAACATGCTCTGTGAGGACCACTCCATGGTGTACTCGTCAGCAATACCACGATAGTTGCCGCCCACCGTGGGGCAAGAGACGCTTCAGGCTCTTGAACGGGCGAGGTCCAAGATCTTCGTGGGAATCGGCGAAACCGTAGCCATCGGCTATGTTCTCTTCTCCGGCAACATTTTGATCGTCCCTCCCGACGAGTTCTGGATTCCGACAAAGACGAACCCCACATGCTTCTCGATCGTCCCAATCAGGGACATCCACCTCTTCATCGGAGAAACTGACTCGAGCACTAGTTCCCTGGTAGTCGGAGGATCGCCAAGGCCCGCACGGACCGCCTACGGGCAGGACACGTTCATGGAAGGATCGAAGTCGGATCTCTCTTTAGAGTTAGCCGACATAGATCGGAAAAATTCAAGGCCTACCCAAACCGCCCCTGTGCAGGATATAATGGTGGAAGATCCCTGCAAGTCCGCCGGCTTCATCCGTGCATCTGGATAGCAGAGATCCAAGTTCGTCGGCGTGGTAACTATCTTTGATCTGACGCGTTGCATTCAGAGAGAGGGTGAAAACCCCTGCGATTACCTAGCCAGGTGGCTTGGTATACGGGCCGATCTGTAACATTACCCCAACGATGATGCCATCCATCACTTTGTGGAAGGACTGGACCGTGGTACACTTCTCTGACATACGCTAAGACGGCAGCAGGCCGCGGGTCTCCTCACTTTCGAGGGCATGGTTCCCACCGTCAACAACTACGCAGCTGCCGAAGCAGACGCTCAGGCAGTACTCGCAGCCGTACCCGACGACCCTCCACCTCAGCCACCACCACCACCGCCTCCAGTCAATGTTCATGCAGCCACACCAGCACCACCCATCATCGAGGAGGCCCCGGCACCCTCCGACTCTGTTTGGACGCGCTCTACACCGACATCAGTGCTGACTCGTAAGAGATAGACTTCAGCCCGGAGGATCTCGACTCTTCTATGCAGAATATGGAGGAGGACATCAGATGCGACGAGCATGCCGACATGGCCATCACATCTAGAGAGGTGTTTGTCGCCATTGGGAGCGTGATGGAGGAAGATCATTCCGGACAAGCTCCTCCTACAGCGCTGGACAAGGGGAAGGGACCACCTGTTGCTGCCAACAATGATCACGCAAAGGCCATGCCCCCTCCGCCTAACCCAGTGCAGCAGCCGCAGGAACTCAACGTTGGTCTGAGTAACAATAACACCACAAACCCGCCGCCTCCAGCATCTATGTCTGCGGCTGCCCAAATCACTCCAGCTGATAGAGTGATGTATGGCAATTTGCTCGTCGAGCCCATGATTGTGGATCATATATGGAACGTAGTCTAGCTTGACGGGAAGCGCTAGCAGGTGCTGGAGGAAGCTCAGTCCATCACGGAGCAAGGCGCAAATTTAGATCAAGATCTGGCTAAGGTGCAGAAGTCAATAGAGAAAGCTAGAGCCATGGAGGCCGAGTACAAGACTCTTCACAAGCAGCAGAAGGCTAAGAAAGCTCCGACTCGCGTCATCAACGATCCTGGTGTACGGCGAAACCTAGGATGGGCTCCCCCGAAGGCGCCACAGGCCAAGCCATACATTGACAGCAAGGGCAGGAAGGTCATGCCCACTCCTATCTTCAATCTAGCCGTCGCCAAGACCCTTCTGGATTAGGATAGATCACCCGCAGCTGTGGAACAGTTCTATGACCTTGTAGCAAAGGAGGTGAAACAGCAGGAAAATGCCACCTCCCAGAGACTTGAGTCTGACCCAGCATATTGCCAATCTAGCAATCCTAAGCCGCCAAGGGACCGATCTCCTCAGGAAGTCGGGTCTTAGGAGAGTTCATCAGAACGAAGACGGAGGTATGCACGCAACAGGAAGGATGCTATCCCCATATCCTCCGACCATGGAGGTAAAGCTCATCCTCGTCGCCCATCTCCACCGTCTCGATCTCCCCGACATCGTGAAGACCCTAGATCTCACCATCGTACAGACATGCCTCCGCCAAGGCAAAGCGGCATCATCATCCGCGATAACACGGAGTAGCCCTGTCATGATGGAGAGTGCAACCAAGGACACAAGATCAAGTCGCATCATGACCCTCTGTGTCCGACAAGCAACCGCGACAAGCGCGAGGCATCGCAGGAGGGAAACAGCAAGAAATCTAACCCACCGCCACCTCCGCCCCCGTCGCCACCTAGCATCCACCATGGAGGAGGGGCCCGCGTTGTTCACGCAGCCCATCCCCTAACGGCAAGAAGAAAAAAGCAAGCCTGGAGCCATACGACGCGTGTTCACGCTTGGACATGATTCACGAGGCCCGGGAAAGCTCCATACCTGGGACCACGTTGCTTTGGACCTGTAATACGGACCGCAACTTACCCCAGGGCTAACGTATTTACAAGACGATCAAGCCCTATGACGGCACCGCCAAACCAGCTACGTGGTTGCAGGACTACGGCAATGCTGTGGAAATCTTCGGGGGTAACCCAAACGTTGTTGTCAATTACCGCCCGCTGATGTTGACGGGCATGGCCCGACAATGGATTGATGACTTGCCGGAAAAGTCCATCTGCAACTGGTTGGACATGCAAGAAGATTTCACCAAGAACTTCGAGGGTACGTATAAGCATCCCTGCACTGTTGGCGATTTACAGAGGTGCATGCAAGAGAAAGACGAGTCATCTCGCGCCTACCTCTCCCGCTGGCTGGATAAGAAGAATTCCTGCACATGAGTGCACGCTCATACCGCCATGGCTGCCTTCATAGATGGGTTGGATAAAGGTATGTTGCTCCGACATAAGTTGAAGCGCCTACAGGACAATCACAGGCTCGATCTCAACCAGATGATCCAGCTGGCCAGTGAGTTCGCGGCTGCCGACGACGATGCTCGCGGCTCCTTGCCGGCAATATCCGTTCCAACTCAAGCCAAGAGGAACAACAATACCAACCGGAAGAACCCGCTACAAGAAAAGCAAACCTCAAACATGGTCGCCATGACATTTGTAGGACGAGGTGATGGCGGACAGCGTGGTCGAGGACGAGGGGCTGGTCGTGGGTAGCAGCAAGGTAGTGAAACTACCTCGGCGGTGCTCCGTGTTCCCCAAACATACGAGGAGTACCGTAATATGCCATGCCTCGTACACCTCTACGCCAACGGCAAGGCCACTCACACCAATCGCCATTGCAAGTTTGTCAACGACCTGAAGGAGGACCCGGAGTCTATTTACAAGCGAAGTTGGAAGAATAGACAATGAGGGAAGGGCAAAGGTAAGAAGAAGGAAGAGGAGTCCAAGGATTCAAGTGACAAGGACGAGGACATTGACCCCAAGCACGCCAACAAGGGCGATGGAAAAGGCAAGAATCCCTTCGAGAAGAAGGCCGCCATCTACCACACTTTCCTTAGCACCCCTACCGTCCGGGCACAGAAAACCTCCAACAGGATACTGATGGCCACCCTACCCCCAATTCCCCAGTACCTACGCTGGTCGGAGATTCCAATCACCTGGGACAGGAAGGATCACCCAGACCTCATCCCTACGGAGAACCAGTACGCCATAGTCATCAACCTCCTGATTGAAGGCAACGAGTTCACCAAATGCATGGTGGATAGTGGAAGCAACATCAACATCATGTACCTGGATACGCTGCCCAAGATGAACTTGACAGAGGCCAACCTAAGGCAGACCAGCACCTTGTTCCATGGCGTATTTCCTGGCCGGGAGGCTAGGTCTCTTGGGTGCATCACGCTTCAGGTCGCTTATGGCGATGTTAATAATTACCGCCAAGAACGCATGACCTTCGAGGTGGTCCCATTCAATAGTGTGTACCACGTCATCTTCGGATGCCACATATTCCACGCCTTCATGGCCAAGCCATGCTTCGCCTACAACAAACTCAAGATACCCGGACCAAACGGCATGATCACCGTATCCGGAAGCTTTACCAAGGCAAGGGACTGCGAGATTGGAGAAGCTCTCCTCTACAGCGAAGAATTCAAGGAGATCCAGAGGAAGGTTGAAGCCACGGAGATGCCGACATCAAAGAAGCAGATTTCTGATTTCGATGCCGCCTTCAAGGCCACCATCGAGACCAAGTCGGTGGAACTTGTGGTAGGCGTTGCCTCCAAGACCACCGCCATTGGGACGAACCTGGATCCCAAATAGGAAAGCGCGCTCGTTGAGTTCCTCCGTGAGAATAGGGACATCTTTTCCTGGCAACCTGCCGACACGAAAGGTGTACTAGGGAACTTGCCGAGCACAACTTGAATATTGATCCAAAATGCAAACCGGTGAAACAACATCTATGACGCTTCGGAGACGAGAAGAGACGTGCCATAGGCAAAGAGATAGCTAGGTTACTTAAGGCTAGTTTTATCCAAGAAGTCCTTCACACCTAATAGGTGGCCAATCATGTACTTGTCCCCAAAAAGTGAACCGACGAATTGAGAATGTGTGTTGATTAGATCTGCTTGAACAAAGCGTGTCCCAAATATCCATTTGCTTTGCCTCGCATTGACTAAGTCATTGACTCGACGGTTAGCTTGGAACTTTTGTGTTTTCTTGATGCATACTCAGGATACCACCAGATAAAGATGAGGAAGTCGGACCAATTGGCCACTTCGTTCACCACACCTTACGACACATTTTCCTATGTCACGATTCCCTTTGGGATGAAAAATGCAGGTGCTACGTACCAGCGGACTATGCAGCATTGCCTACACGATCAATTTGGTCGGAACGTTCACGCCTATGTGGACGATATAGCGGTGATGTCTAAAAAGTCAAACGACTTAATCTCCGACATAAAAGATGTGACACCCCCGAGATCAGGGCTAAACAAATCCCAGACCTCCGTCTGACATAAGCTTAACCTTGAGCTCGAGAATATCCAGTGAAGAATCGGTAACGCAACAGTGACCCTACGACTCAAAATTTATTACAGCAAGCTCATAACTGAGCAGAGAACCAAATTATTACAAGCAGAGGTCACTGACCACAAACATCAAACAACGGAAGGAAAATTATGCTATTAAGTATAGCAAACTTAACAAATGGCCTAAGAGGCCTGAAGCATAACGATGACGTCCTAGCCCATAGATTCCAGGTTGCCGGCCGGGAACCCCAAGCTACTCGTCGATGTTGATGTAGTACGGAACTCGTCTTCAGGTGAACACTTACTCTATCAAAAGTATCAACAAAGCAAGGGTGAGTACAGGTTGTACTCCGCATGACTTATGGCTGGTGCAGTTATTTTCCATAAAGCCACCTTTGTTTATGAAACAAGAGAGAGAGAAGAGGCTGGTCTAATTAGAGTATTTAAAAAGGGGATAAGAGAGCGACATATCCGAAATATTGATCATCATCTTTTGATATCCACCAAAACATCATCATCTACCAACTAGGATCACACCCTCGTACCCATGAGGAAGCATCCTTAAGCACACGTTGATCTACCAAGTTTTAAGATTAGGTTCAAGTTCTCTATGATCTTAGAATCTGGTCACCAAGCATTCATAACCGTGAACACGGCTTTTCTAAAAGATTATTAACCTGCAGGGGTGTACAACTTTACCCACACGTACTAACCTTCTCTTAGTGCCACATGATTAGCCCTCTTCCTTGGAAGGCCGACAGAGGGTGGTTAGACACGACCTTTACCTTGCTTTTGCCGAGACCATGAGTCACGCAATAAGTATGATTCTGCTGTAACGGGTCAAATCCCGAAGTTGGTACTTAAAGATGTGAGGCGAGGTAGGTTTACCAGGGGCGCCATTAACCCCAAGCAACCGTGGCCACGCTTCCCTACCTGTATGAATGCACCTCCTTCACCCCCTTCTTTCGAAAACGTTTTCAATGCGTATGTCGAATGGAACGCCCGAACTATGTGACTCATGGAATCTACTAGGAAAGTTAGTTGCTCATGAGGTTGTCCAGTCCCCGTGTGGTTGCACGCTCTTCTTGGTTCCAAAGGAAAGAACTCAGGTTCTAGTGGTGGCGAGCATGGGACTAGAAAAACCATATCCCACCGTGGCCTCCCATACAAGCCTTAGCATGTTTAACTCATATCACCGATATCATAACAACACGTTCTCCTGTCATACTAGATTCTCTGCATCTGATACATCATCTGGGTGGACCAGACTCAATAGCTTTGCATGGCTAAGAAGACACATATATAAGCTCTAGCAGTGCACACAAGCCAAAACTAGTTATGCTAGGAGCAGTGGATCAGGTAATATAAGCTCAAAGGGAGTAATGCAATAGATAGGATACTCTACCTATCGATAAAAGACCACAGTAGAATCGTATGCATCATGGAAGAATTGAAATGCTTTCGAAATCGTAGGATTATATCATGGTGGGGCTATGCTTGCCTTTGCCAGTTGATGAAAGATAAGAAGATCTTCGGACATCTGGCACTTGACTTGGTTAGAGTTGGTCAAGTATTGTTCGTCGATCTTCGACGGTGTTGTCCTCGGTCTTCCATCTCAATCTCGATCTCGTATTCTACCGGGAAGAACCAAACACCGGAAATAAAGGGGAAACAATAAACACATGGCATCGATGCAATGCTCAAACAAGAATGATGATATGACTAGTTAATTTGCATTGAATTGAAACCCTAAAGCATGTTCAACAAATTAATCAGGGTTCCGAGGGGTGAAAACCCTAACTCGGGAAAACTCCGGAATGACCTGTGAGGGGTTACTATGTTCTTGTAATTAAACTTGTTATTTAAGTTGTTGAACAATGCATGATTATAGTTTAGATAGATAGGTTTCATTTTCTGAACATTTTGATATATTATTTGTATTTTTCTGACTTATAAATAATTAGTTATTGATTTTATAAGATTATACAATTTTCTGGGATTTATAAATCAATTTAAAAGGTTTATTGCGTCATCACAGAAGCATGCTGATGTCACCAGAGGGGGTGGGATTTTCTCACTGGGGCTGAGGTTAGCCCCAGTCACTGACGGCTGGGGCCCTGGGCCATGTATACAATTACGCTAGCTGAGCAGGGTCAGCACCACGTCATCGCCACGGGTGCCACGTGGGCGACACGCCAGCGCCACGTGGGCTCGCTGGAGAGCACATCAGACAGCGGCGCGAGACGGTGACAGAGGGTGATTTGGGAAGCGAGATTGCGCGCGTTCGAATCACCGGAGCAGCGCGAGCAACATAGAGGCGGTGCCGCTGATTCTACGTCGTCGGAGAAGTGGCTACGGTGGTGACTGACGGCGACGCATAGCGGTGGTCGAGGTGAGGGCGAACCAGAGAGGGAGGGGGCCAACGGGGTGGTCCAGGAGGACAGGATGCTCACCTAGAGCGCAGAGGAGGGGTCGGCGAGGCCGGGCGAGGGTGGACGCGGCCAGAATCAGCGACGGCGGCACGGTCAGAGTCGGGGAAGACGGGGTTGTGGGCGACGACTGGGGGCTCCCCTCCTTGATTCCTTTGGCAGGGTTGTTCAGGACGTCGAGGCGGAGCTCGTGGGCTGCTCGGCGAGGCTCGGGTAGGCATCAATCGACAGCAGCGAACGGAGTCTGGCCGGCTAGGGTTCGGGTCCAAGCGAGAGAGCGAGGGAGAGGGCGCGGGGAAGAGTGAGAGGGGAAGGAGAAGAGGGGCACGGCTCAGCAGGGTCTTATCCTGTCCAGAGGCAGCAGCGAGGATCTTGGCGTGCTCGGCGACGATCGACGGCACGCACGTCAGGCGCTTCCGTCGCTGTGAAGACGCACGACAGAATGTCGAAGAAGTACCGCTGCGCTTAGGCCTTAGCTGGCCAGGCTGTGTCTAAGCTGGCAGTTAGCGGCAGAGAGGAGAGGAGAGAGGGAATGAGCCGGCATGGCTGGCTGTTGCTCATTTTTTTATCAGAAGCCCTTTTCTCTTTTTCTATTTTCACTTTTCCTTTTGTATTTTCAATTCAAATTTGTTTTTAGTATTTCAAAAATACCAAAGGGGTCTATAAAATATTTAAGATACTGTGGGGCCCTTTTAAACAATTTGGGCTCCATTATTTTGGCAGTTTTCAAAACTTCAAAACATTTGAATGTGTTGCAAATAGAAAGAGAGGTATAAGCTAGGGTTTTAGGGTTTCGTTTAATTCTTTAATTCACAATTTAAGATATGATGCTCATGATGCACAAAACAAACCCTAAATAATGATTTACTAAAACAGGCGTGTTACAGCTCTATCCCCCTTACGAGAATCTCGACCTGAGATTCCAAAGGTAGGAAAAGAGACGGAGAGAGAAAGAAACAGGGTCACTCTAAAGACAAGAGGGAAACACACTAAACAACACACGGAGTATCTCATGGTCAACTCATGGATGGAGTGTTTAGAAATAACTCTGAGATGACAAACATGAAACACATCGAGGTAACGGAGGAACAAGAGGAGAAAGTTGCAAGTTGTTGGATAGATGGTCTTCATAAGGATTGAGACCATGGAGCTTGTAGAAGGTTTTGAAGCTTCTGAAAAAGAAAGCTTCCAACCGAAAGATCAGAACCATAGACTTCGAGAAATGAACCTCTACTAAACGGCTTAAGTAGAGATTTCAGGTTGCAGAGATTTGGATCAACAAAACCAAGCTGTTGAACTACTTTTGACATAGAAGGGTCACTCTTTCATCCAACAGAAGGTCAAGATAGAAGGGTGTTTTATGGAGAGGACTTGTAAGAGTCACAAGAAACATGTAGCAAGAGAAACTATTGATTACCAAATAAATTGTCACTCTTAAAACATGGTTGAGAAAAAATGAAGGAAACTCTTTATTCATCCAGGTATATCAAAAAATTTGCCAAATATTAGGGTATCACTTTACACCACCAAGATGAATAGTTTAGAAGATTCCAGATGACACGAGAAGAAAGAAAAGTCAGTCTCAGACTTCAACTACTTGGCATAACAAGATGGTTGCCATCATAAAAGGGTCTGGAGGATCGACCGAGAGACATTTAGCAACACTACTTTAAATGTTCTCCTTGATGTTCGAGAAATCAGACACCAAGTAAAGGTCAGACTTCGGATACAAAGGAACCATAAGCACAACTCCTATAATGAATTATAGAAGAAGCCTCATGAAGGGTGGTTGTTACTGCTGAATCAAAAGAATATGACAAGAGGTCTTTCTGGCTAAGTGTGTCAACCACTACATCAATCTTGCCAGATTTACAAAGGGACCTATGTCAAAACCTTGAGGAACACCAACCATCATTGCTGCTTGTGATTCAGCTTTGGTTAGGTGGTATGATACTTCAGACTCAGCATGTCCGAATAGAAAGTTTGCAACATTTACCACAAAGGTAAAGTTACTAGATTCTCAAGATAGGAACTACAGGGTCAAGCTCCAAAAGACGAGCTAGATTGCTAAACCTATGTATTTACAACTTGTCGAGAGACAACTGCACACACATAAGGCGCTAACAAAAAAACACACATGTGTCCTTAAGGAAGGAATAACTCTTCTTGAATCCACGGCGACATCTTTCAGCATTTGCACGTGAACTAGAGAAGGTCACTTCTAACATCCAGAACACATACTTCGAGATTACTCAAAGACGGTTCTCAAAAGTTTCCAACATTAATGCCCAATGTTCCATATGTATTCAATCTAACATGGAGAAAATAAGATGTCATTGATGGGCTCAACAACAAAGTTATCGAAACACTCTGAGATGATAAACTCATATGTTGCCTGAACAAGGCAAAAATATTGGTTAGACCAAAATACATGACGATGTACTCAAGTGAAACATCACGGGTGGAAACACCATCAAGATAGTCCTTGGAACTGAGTTTGATTTGACGTTAACCTGAATCAAACCAAAAGAGGGGAAGATAACAAATCCTCAAAGGAGATACTATCTTTCTTCAGCACGAACAAAACTAGACATCCCTTTAAGAAGGAACAAAGTCGGATATAACTTTTGTCTTACAACTCTCCAAGTTATTGTTTAAGCTCAACCAACTAGTTCAGGGGTATCCAGTACGGATCCTTGGAGAAAGGTGCAGTTCAGAGAACTTGCTTGCTCAAGAACATGACAACATGGTCATGTGGCAAAATGGAGATACTTCTGGTAGACAACTAGAATATCATGAACCACCGGTAAGTCACTTAGTTCCAGAGGGAACTTGCTTGGTAATGCAAGAGGACATAGTCTTAGAGCGTCGGCACAAGACAAACTCTTTGACCAAAGAGATGTACCAGAATAGCGGACTTGGTAGCACAATCATCCTTTGCTTAGTGATAAGGTTAACCTATCACGCTAAGAATGACTCAAATGTCCTTAAATTTCAAAACAATAACTATTGCTAAGAATCTCAGACGGCCACATTATTATGCACACGCATCACTCATGAGCGCAAAAGCTCGAGGAAGGGTGGGTAAATATGTGTAAGAGCATCACTACATTAAGGGTCATGAAACTCAGCACAACCTCTTAGTATCAAAGGGTGTGATACTTTAAGATAGAATAGATGGGAGACAATCAATGCCTCTTAATCTGCGGATTACAACACTTTGACCTGGTCCTAGATATGACGAGGTACTGGAGTTTGTTTCTCCTAAACATCCCGGAATGGTTTGTCTTGACGGACAACAAGAGTATCTTGCATCGGAAGACACCAATGCAAATTTACTACTTGGCTACCAACTGGTAGACAAAGGTCGGAAAGCAACAAGGGAAAAGGAAACATGCTCAGGATGGAATCCGAGATGTGGATGCATAAGTTAACAACCTTCCGAAAACCAATGCATAAGAAGGATAATGTGTGGCAGAGTCACGAGTATAGATGCGAGACTCTCGAGGAGTACTCTTGTCGTGATCTATTTGGTTCCATAAAAAAACATCTGCCCTAGCTAGCGGTAGGGGAATTCCTTAATTGTCACAATTCAATCGCGACAAAGACCACAAGCTTGAAGGATAGAATTGTAATACCAGCCATCCTAAGGTAATGTGTGAACATTAACAAAAGGGTTCCACAAAAGGGATCTTGGGTTAAAGGTCAGCTTCATGTACAAGATTCACAACACCAGAATCCAGCACAATCAGGGATCTTAGGTTCAAGTCCAAGGGTTAAAAACCCAAAGAAAGGAATAGCTACTGCTTGAGTGACGTAGTGTACACTGCAAGATAGTATTCACGAGGTAGCTTCCAAAAGAAGATAAGACTTCTGAAGTACCCAGCAAATGAAAAGGGGGCACATGAGGCGAAAGGAAACCTCCAAGCCTAGAACAGAACACTGTGGATCCACAATATAATATTGCGGGTCCATAAGGCAGAGAGATTATGGTGGAAAGGAATCTCTCAGATGAAACAGAGCAAGGGGCAACAAGGAATTCACAACACACACAACTCTAGAGAACTCAACACTAGGTCAACTGGCTTAGAAACGGCATGCGTAGAAGGCACCTAAGCTTTGAAAGACAAGAAGAGACATGAAAACTTTTCCAAAATCAACACCAAATAAGATGACCCAGAGTTAGAGTGAAACTGGATAAGAAGTAAAACAAGCATACTAGAGTTTTCGCAAATACTTTTCATCTTTGAAAATAGTTTTCACAAGCACTAGACTCAACATCGACTAATAGCAAGGTTTTCCTACGGTCAGTACTGCTCTGATACCAAGAACCGTGGCACCCCCGAGATCAGGGCTAAACAAATCCCAGACCTCCGTCTGACATAAGCTTAACCTTGAGCTCGAGAATATCCAGTGAAGAATCGGTAACGCAACAGTGACCCTACGACTCAAAATTTATTATAGAAAGCTCATAACTGAGTAGAGAACCAAATTATTACAAGCAGAGGTCACTGACCACAAACATCAAACAATGGAAGGCAAATTATGCTATTAAGTATAGCAAACTTAACAAATGGCCTAAGAGGCCTGAAGCAAACCGATGACGTCCCAGCCCATAGATTCCAGGCTGCTGGTCGGGAACCCCAAGCTACTCGTTGATGTCGATGTAGTACGAAACTCGTCTTCAGGTGAACACTTACTCTGCCAAAAGTATCAACAAAGCAAGGGTGAGTATAGGGTGTACTCCGCCAGACTTATGGCTGGTGTAGTTGTTTTTCATAAAGCCGCCTTTGTTTATGAAACAAGAGAGAGAGAGAGAGAGAGAGAGAAGAGGCTCGTCTAATCAGAGTATTTTAAAAGGGGATAAGAGAGCGACATCTCCGAAATATTGATCATCCTCTTTTGATATCCACCAAATCACCATCATCTACCAACTAGGATCACCCCTCGTACCCATGAGGAAGCATCCTTAAGCACACGTTGATCTACCAAGTTTTAAGATTAGGTTCAAGTTCTCTATGATCTTAGAATCTGGTCACCAAGTGTTCATAACCGTGAACACGGCTTTTCGAAAAGATTATTAACCTGCAGGGGTGTACAACTTTACCCACACGTACTAACCTTCTCTTAATGCCACATGATTAGCCCTCTTCCTTGGAAGGCCGGCAGAGGGTGGTTAGACACGACCTTCACCTTGCTTTCGCCGAGACCATGAGTCACGCAATAAGTATGATTCCGCCGTAACGGGTCAAATCCCGAAGTCGGTACTTAAAGATGTGAGGCGAGGTTGGTTTACCAGGGGCGCCATCAACCCCAAGCAACCGCGGCCACGCTTCCCTACCTGTATGAATGCACCTCCTTCACCCCCTTCTTTCGAAAACGTTTTCAATGCATATGTCGAATGGAACGCCCGAACTATGTGACTCATGGAATCTACTAGGAAAGTTAGTTGCTCATGAGGTTGTCCAGGCCCCGTGTGGTTGCACGCTCTTCTTGGTTCCAAAGGAAAGAACTCAGGTCCTAGTGGTGGCGAGCATGGGACTAGAAAAACCATATCCCACCGTGGCCTCCCATACAAGCCTTAGCATGTTTAACTCATATCACCGATATCATAACAACACGTTCTCCTGTCATACTAGATTCTCTGCATCTGATACATCATCTGGGTGGACCAGACTCAATAGCTTTGCATGGCTAAGAAGACACATATATAAGCTCTAGCAGTGCACACAAGCCAAAACTAGTTATGCTAGGAGCAGTGGATCAGGTAATATAAGCTCAAAGGGAGTAATGCAATAGATAGGATACTCTACCTATCGATAAAAGACCACAGTAGAATCGTATGCATCATGGCAGAATTGAAATGCTTTCGAAATCGTAGGATTATATCATGGTGGGGCTATGCTTGCCTTTGCCAGTTGATGAAAGATAAGAAGATCTTCAGACATCTGGCACTTGACTTGGTTAGAGTTGGTCAAGTATTTTTCGTCGATCTTTGATCTTCGACGGTGTTGTCCTCGGTCTTCCATCTCAATCTCGATCTCGTATTCTACCGGGAAGAACCAAACACCGGAAATAAAGGGAAACAATCAACACATGGCATCGATGCAATGCTCAGACAAGAATGATGATATGACTAGTTAATTTGCATTGAATTGAAACCCTAAAGCATGTTCAACAAATTAATCAGGGTTCCGAGGGGTGAAAACCCTAACTCGGGAAAACTCCGGAATCACCATTTTCTGGGATGATTATAGGTTAGATGGATAGGTTTCATTTTTTAAACATTATGATATATTATTTGTATTTTTCTGACTTATAAATAATTAGTTATTGATTTTATAAGATTATACCATTTTCTGTGATTTATAAATCAATTTAAAAGGTTTATTGCATCATCACAGAAGCATGTTGATGTCACCAGAGGGGGTGGGGATTTTCTCACTTGGACTGAGGTTAGCCCCAGTCACTGACGGCTGGGGCCCTGGGCCATGTATGCAATCACACTGGCTGAGCAGGGTCGGCGCGACGTGATGGCCACATGGGTGCCACGTGGGCAACACGCCAGCGCCACATGGGATCGCCGGAGAGCACATTAGACGGTGGCGTGGGACGGTGACAGAGGGTGATTTGGGAAGCGAGATTGCGCGCGTTCGAATCAGCGGAGCAGCGTGAGCAAGATAGAGGCGGAGCCGCTGATTCTATGTCGCCGGAGAAGCGGCGGTGGTCGAGGCGAGGGCGAACCAGAGAGGGAGGGGGCCAACGGGGTGGTCCAGGAGGAGCGGATGCTCACCTAGAGCACAGAGGACGGGTCGGCGAGGCCGGGCGAGGGCGGACGCGGCCGGAATCAGCGACAGCGGCACGGTCGGAGTCGTGGAAGACGGGGTCGTGGGCGACGACTGGGGGCTCCCCTCCTTGATTCCTTTGGCAGGGTTGTTCATGACGTCGAGGCAGAGGTCGTGGGCTGCTCGGCGAGGCTCGGGTAGGCGTCAATCGACAGCAGCGAACAGAGTCTGGCCGGCTAGGGTTCGGGTCCAAGCGAGAGAGCGAGGGAGAGGGTGCGGGGAAGAGTGAGAGGGGAAGGAGAAGAGGGGCACGGCTCAGCGGGGTCTTATCCTGTCCAGAGGCAGCAGCGAGGATCTTGGTGTGCTCGGCGACGATCGACGGCCAGACGTCAGTAATGCTTCAAGCGCATGCGAAGACGACCAGATGTAATGTCGAAGGTACCCTATGCTGGCCTTAGCTGGGTCATGGCAAGAGAGGAGAGGAGAGAAGGAATGGGCCGGCATGGCTGGCTGTTGTTCATTTTTTTATCAGAAGCCCTTTTCTCTTTTTCTGTTTTCACTTTTCCTTTTGTATTTTCAATTCAAATTTGTTTTTAGTATTTCAAAAATACCAAAGGGGTCTATAAAATATTTAAGATACTGTGGGGCCCTTTTAAACAATTTGGGCTCCATTATTTTGGCAGTTTTCAAAACTTCAAAACATTTGAATGTGTTGCAAATAGAAAGAGAGGTATAAGCTAGGGTTTTAGCATTTCGTTTAATTCTTTAATGCACAATTTAAGATATGATGCTCATGATGCACAAAACAAACCCTAAATAATGATTTACTAAAACTGGCGTGTTACAAAAGAAACCTTTGATAATCTCCGGAAGTACAACATGATGCTTAACCCTAAGAAGTGTGTCTTCGGGGTTCCAGCCGGCAAATTGTTGGGCTTCATCGTTTCCTAGCGTGGAATCAAGGTCAACCTGGAGAAGATCAAGGCCATCCTAAACATAAACCATCTGACATGCCTGAAGGACATACAACGGCTAACAGGTTCCATTGCAGCAGTAAGCCGGTTCGTCAGCCGACTTGGAGAGAAGGCTCTGCCGCTATACAAGTTGCTGAAGAAGGCGGACAAATTTACATGGAAGGAGGAAGCATATGTTGTACTCAAGAATCTAAAGCAGATACTTTCCTCGGCACCCATACTTGCAGCACCCGAGCCTATGGAGCCTATGTTGATCTACATGGTGGCCACCAACCGGGTAATCAGCATCGTCTTTGTTGTTGAGCGAAAGGAACCAGGGCATGAGTAAGGAGTGCAACGACTAGTTTACTATGTAAGAGAGGTCTTGACGGAGTCCAAGCTGCATTACGCGTACTATCAGAAGCTAGCTTATGGAGTGTTCCTTGCTTCTCGGAAGCTAAGGCACTACTTCCAGGAGCACCCTATCACAGTTGTGAGCAAAGATCCACTGTCCGACATCATCAACAACAGCGACGCTACAGGAAGGGTTGCGAATTGGGGCATCGATCTTGCCGCCTTCGAGATCACCTAAAAGAGGTCGACGTTATCAAATCTCATGTATTTCTAGATTTTATCGCAGATTGGACGGAGATGCCAGATGCTACCCATGTACCAGAGCCAGAATACTGGGTGATGCACTTTGACGGATCAAAGCTACTCAATGTCTCGGGGGCTGGTGTACTGCTATAGTCACCAACAGGGGAAAGCTACACTACTTTCTGCAGATCCACTTCGAGGCTACAAATAACATGGCAGAATATAAAGCACTCATTCACGGACTTCGTGTAGCCAAGGATATTGGCATCAAGCACATAGTTTGTTGTGGAGATTCTGACTTGGTTGCCTAGCAGGTGGCTGGCACCTGGAACATGCGGAACCCTATGATGGCGGCATATCGAGACGAAGTGGACGAGGTAGCCAAGAGATTCTTGGGCTACAAAGTCAAGTATGTCCCGAGGGAGGAAAATAAGGCAGCTGATCTACTGTCAAAGCTTGGGTCAGGGCGCAAACAAATTCTGCCTGGCGTTTTCCTAGAGCATCTACGAACACCATCCGTGAAGGGAGCGTACCCCGAGAACCCGGACAGAGTTGACTCTTTTGTTCATACAGTGACAAAAGTCCCTCCGGCTTGGAAAAATTGTTCATGGAATATCTCGTACACGAAACTTTGCCCATCGATGAGGTCGAAAGTCGGCAAGTAGTACGTTGAGTAAAGGGATATACCATAATCAATGGATAGCTCTATAAAATAAGCACCACTGGTGTATACCTCAAGTGTGTTTCCCAGGAAGAGGGTATTGAAATCCTTCGTGAGATCCATCTCGGAGATTATGGGCATCACGCTACTCCTCGATCGTTGGTCTCCAAAGCCTTCTGGCAAGGATTCTACTGGCTGACCGCGAAGGCGGATGCCGACAAGCTGGTTGATACATGCATGGGATGCCAGTACTATGCCCAAAAACCACATGTTCCAGCTCAAGAATTGCGAACAATACCAATAACTTGGTTGTTTGCAGTCTAGTGGCTAGACATGTTTGTTCCATTACAGACGGCACCATGTGGGTTTATGCATCTGCTAGTAGCAGTTGATAAATTCACCAAATGGATAGAAGCTAAACCCATTAGAAATCTTGATGGGGCAACTGCCCTTAGGTTTCTCCGGGATATAATGGTGAGATTTGGTCTCCCACATAGCGTTATCACCGACAACGGCAGCAACTTGTCCCTCGGAGAAGTGGAAGCCTATTGTTGGGAGAAGGGCATCCGACTTGACTTAGCATTTGTGGCACATCCGCAGTCCAATGGGCAAGTTGAGCGAGCCAATGGATTAATTCTGCAGGGAATCAAGCCACGTCTCGAGGTACCGCTACATAGAGCAGCTAGATCCTAGGCGGAGGAGTTACCATCTGTTTTGTGGAGTTTATGAACTACACCCAACAGATCTATCGGCTACACCCCTTATTTCATGGTATATGGAGCAGAAGCCATCCTGCCATCCGACATCCTTCACAATTCACCAAGTGTTGCCACCTACGACGAAGATGACGCTGAAGAATCCAAGCTCCTAGATGTGGACCTTCTCGAGGAAGAGCGCGTATTGGCATGTCAAAGATCCGCCATCTACTAGCAGAAAGCTATGCAGCTACCATAGTTGCCGCGTTCGGCATCGCTCGTTTAAAGAGGGGATCTGGTGCTCCGACTTTAGCAGAAGAAGTCACACAAATTATCCCCGCCATGGGAAGGACCGTTTATCATAATCAAGGCGCTACTCAATGGGTCTTACTACCTTGTTGACAATCGTGAACTTGAGGATAGACCCAATGATGATCATAAGCGTAAGCGACATGACCCGGATGATGACTACCTGGAGCTTGATCGGCCATGGAACATAGCACAGCTACGTCCTTTTTACACTGTGTACCTTATGTGATCAATGAAATAAAGCTCTTTGGTTCACTCATATTCTTGAGTCTTTTACCTCCTTTAGTGTTCATTTTTGGATCATATAAAACCTTTATGCGCAATTTTTGCATTTGCACTTGTGAAAATTCCGCCTATGGGCGTTAGCTTAAGTTTTCTAGTGTACACGTTCTTTGTTATTTTTATGTGGATTCTGGAGTAGTGACTTTCAGCACTCGAAGTTGGCGATTTTGTGCTTAGGTTTTTTACGGCACCATTGGGCATCATCGCCTAAGTGCATGGTTCCGACTATGAGTCTTCCGACTCACAAAAAGTCAAGCATAAAAGCCAAAGTAATGGATAAGCCAGAACTTGCTTAAAAAATATATACATGCTGGAACTAGTACTTAAGCAGCAGGAAACATACAACTATTATTTTCCGCCTTAAGATTAAAACCATAGTTTTTTCCGCATACATACATCTAGAGAAAACAAATATTACAAAGTATTTTTTCATTCCTCTAGTGCATGAGACTTTGAGGTAGTATCGTCGATAGCAAGAGAGCCATCCTGATCATCTTCAAAGTCGGTGGTCTCGAGGGACTCGGAGGACAATGATCTCAAGAGGCACAAAGGAGTTTGGATCGACCAACTCGGCGACCCTCGTTTTGTAGCTGGCGAACGATGCCCAGATAGCTTTGTGATCAATCTTATGGCCATCATCGTCTATGTTGGGAAGACCCGAGGTCAACGTGTTGATGTCGGCATTCTCGTAGTGGGCCTTGACCATCGCCAGCGACATTCTAGCACCAGCCCGGGTACATGAAGCTTTCTAGCTTACGATACGCTCGGGAGATTGGCGCAGAATTTCTGAGTACTTCATGGTGGAATCCATCGCCTTAATGTTGATGTTCAGGGGCTTGGCAATCTCTTTGGCTTGCTTGATGGCGGTACTGATGAAGTTGCCGGCGAGGACCATGCATTCCTTTGGCGGAGGAGGCGTATTGGTTAAACCAATAGGAGTTGCATTTCCTGCCAAGCAATGGAGTACGTGAGTTCAATAACACAAAATAGTTCAAAGTACTTGGCTTACAGAAGTACAAGACGGAGATCACTTACCAAAGATGCTTGCCTCGGCTTGTTGGAGCGTCTCCACCATGAAGTCCCGTTCTTGTCGGAGGACCTTGTAAGCCTCAAGGTTGCGTTTGTTCTGCTCTTCGACAGCTTTCTTCTACTCCTTGAGGATCACAATTTCCTCCTTCAGTCGGTTGATCTCCATGTTGGCAGACTCCTGCAAGGCCTTCATGGACTCTTCATGCATATTTAGAGTGTCATCCCTCTCCTGCTTGAGGATCATGTTCTCACTGTCCAGCAGTTCTATGTGCTTGGATTGCTCGACAATGTCCTTCGCCCTGGCAATAGCTTCTGCATGTCGGAGAAATAACAACACACAATGAGTAGTAGGAGAGTGATGGCACAAGGCCAAGTTTGAGTGCGAAATTGAAAGGAAAAACAGAGTCTTTCTCTTAATGATTTGATCCTTCAAGAAGGTAGTTTTACCCTTTTCAGCTTCTAGTTCAGCTCGCATCTTGTGGAAGTTCTCGTTGGCGACGCCTCTCCGAGCATTCTCATTTTGTGGAAACAATATCAAAGTTGCTTAGTCTACTTGGAGCATCTAGACAGATAAATATCCACCTAGAGGCTTGGGGGCTACAGTGAGAGTTTTCAACTCGGCAATATGCTTAGTCTTTCTTTAAGCATCTAGTCGGAACTAGTTTTGTTCCAACTAGAGGCCTGGGGGCTACAGTATTGAAATTTACAAACACTGCGTATGCTACTCTAAAAGTATCTAGTCAGAATAATTCATTCAAACTAAATACTTGGGGGCTACAGTGTGAAGTTTTCTAGCTTAGTCACTCTTAGAGCATTCAGACACAAAGACCAATGGTTTTCCGTCTAAATCCTCGGGGGGCTACAGTGGGATACTACATATGAAATGCAAAAGGAATGCAAAAGGCATATAAAACTTACATGTGCAATGATTTTGAGGTTGGTGGTGCTCTCGGCAAATATGTTGCTAAAGGAAAGACTATTTCCGCGCAGGATATCCGCCTGCCTGAGCAGGTCCTCAAGACCACATGTCGGAGAAGTTGGCGCTGCACCAAGACCCAGAGCTGAGCTACTCAGCATAAGATCCGGGTAGACAATCTTCAGGAACTTTGTTGGAGTCTTGGGTGCAGTGGCACCGCCTTCGGTAGAAGTTCCGCCTTCCACCATTTCCTTACCGCTGCCAGTGGAATCCTTAGCTGGAGCTTCAGCCACTTTGGATGCAGTGCTTTCTTGTGTCGCCTTCTCGCTGATAATAGCAAGTTCCACGACAACACCTGGGTCCACTTCCATGGCGGAAGGGCCATATGTTACCTTAGCTATAGAGCTTTTCGGTACGGCAGCACGCTGGACACTAGGTGTTGTAGGGGCGATGGCGGGATATGCTTGGTGAAACATATCTTTAATGTTTTTAGAAGCCCCCGAGGTTTTGGAGGTCTTCTTCAAACTCATACTGGCCTTCTTCCTGAAACATGCAACAGTATAAGTACAGGAACAAGACGAGCAAGAGACAATGTCGGATGTTATGAAGCTTACACAACGGTTGGTGCTTTGGTGAAAGGGATACCAATCATTTTTCTTTTCTACGCCTCTAGGGTGGCGGTGGACTTCTTAGAGGCTCCACCCTCCGTCTTCTTCTTCTTGCCTCCATCGGCAGCATCAGAGGTGGAGCTCTTCCACTTACGCGCCAACGGGACATCGTCGTCGGACACGACGGTGACTTCCTTCATCTTGGGGTCGTAGATTTGGACAGCCATGCTATCCTCCTCTAGACTCTTTAGATGTGAAGTGAAATCCTGAAGTGTTAGATGAAATGGTAATGGCTAGACGGAAGAACTGGAGTAACATGAAAAATAAACAAATACCTCTAGGAATGTGCCGCCCTCGAACATGTCGTAGGTGATGGTGAAGCCACGCTTCCTGTCCTTCACCTTGATGATGTCTTTGAGGTGGATCTTGATGGAGTCACTGGAGAAGTTGTCCTCGGAGATGCAGAGGCTATCCTTCCTATCCTTGGTATACTGGTGCATCAACTTTGCGTGGTGCTGCAGAGGCTAGATCCTCCTGACAAACCAGCACATGGCTAGGTCCAATCCGGTCAGACCCGTGTCTACGAACCACTCGATCCGCCTTACAGCGCGGGAGGCTTCTTCGTTGGATGGAAGGAGGGCCTGGGATCTCCATGTCAGGGCTTCAGCGGCAGCTCCATCGACAAAATTTGGGTACGTTGCTTCTCGACCATCCAAAGGGATATCTGGGCCATAGAAGTATGTCCTCTGCCAATTTTTACAGGACTCATGGCCTACAATGTCGGGGAACCGGCGGCCAGGCCAGATCTTGAAGCTAATGGTTCCACAATTTTTGAGCTCGTCCTTGCTCACTCAGGCTTCCCTCTTAATGGTGAAAAAGTATATAAATAAATCTAACCTAGCCCTAATTCCTAGGTAGCCCTCACAAAGCGCCATGTAGTTTCTAAGCGTGAGGATGCTATTCGGAGATAGGTTCTGAGGTTGAACCCGGTAGTGGCTAAGGACCTCTAAGAAGAAGTCGGAGATTGGGAGGGAGACGTCGTGTACCAGTTGGGCTTTGAGGTACACCTTTTCTCCGTCTTGGGGAGAAGGGATGATCTCGCCGGCCGGCGCCGCCCGCCAGACCAGTCCCTCCATCGTGGGGAGGTACCCCTCGGTGAGCATCTCCTTAAGATTGCTATCAGCGATATCAAAGCCGCACCATTCTCCTTTGTGAGAGTCGCCCCCCTCCTCCAGCGGTTCCAGCACCGCTGGAATATGGTCGCCGCCGGTGGATTCCACCACTGCGGTGCGTGGCAGCACCAGGCCCTCTGGGGGCACATGAACGGAGCCCGTCGGATTGGCAGCGGCGTTGCTCGTTGCCACCATGGATGGGGTTGCGCTGCTGCTTGCCATTGGTGTGGGGAGGAAGGTGATTGTGGGACTGGGGAAAGCTAGGGTTTTCCTTGGTGCGTGCGGAGAGATTGAGGAGACATTCACTGGAGGAAGAAGATGACGCGAGGAAGAATGCGGTGAAAGGATAAAATTTACCACGGTTATAATTTATAAAACTCGGCGTCAAGATCCGTGCAGGATGATCGAACGGTTGCTGTGTGGACAGCGCGTGTGTGCGCATGCACAGAAATTTCGCCACGTTCCCATCGCCGCCGCCAATGTTTCGCATCCTTCGCGCGGGAAAACGCTTATGATTATGTTCTCTGCATGTGTGAGTTACGAGGCATCGCTGACCTATGGTCTATGTTGCTCTACTGACACAGGCAGGTGAACCTCCCCATCTGAAGATTCTAGCATGGACGGACCAGTCCATCTACAAGAAGAGTACGATGGAAGATTCAGCAGTTCTCCAACTTACATATTGAAGACGGGGGCATTGCAGGGTTCTTGGGAGGACTACAAGATATTGCTTGATGATTTTCTGACATTCATCTAGACGGAGCATTCGAAATAAAGAGGCAAGACGGTGCAAGATCTCGGAGTTCTCCGGGGGCTACTATTGGGGATATACTAAATGGGTATCACCATAGCATATCTCTAATCCGGATAACCCGGGTGGCCCACAGTTGGTAGTGAGGCCCATGGCCTGCTGGGCAGCACAGTTAGATGGATCCAGAAGGGAGACCCATGCCGGATAAAGGAAGGCTACAGAGGAGTCACCAGCGTACCCGGAGCCTTGGAGTACAAGACACGTTAGACTAGTTGTATACCGTGTATGACTCTGTAACCTGTCCGGCTAGGACTTTGCCTATAACCCTAGGATCTAGCGACTATATAAGCCATACCTGTGGGATCCTTTAGGGTAGAACAACTCATATCATGCATAGCGAACCGATCCGTGTAACTCGGCGTATTGTCATTATAGTGATTTATAGAAGGAGTAGGATCCCGCCACCATCGTGGGATCTGAACCTGAGTAAACTGTGTTACCTCGTACCCGCCAACCTTCCTCCTTACCCCATGTTCTGTGAGGACCCCTCCATTGCGTACTCGTCGGCAATACCACGACAGGCATGGTGGTCAAATCACCCCCAAGGACATAAGTTGTTCTATGTGTTACAAATACACTTCACGGCGACCAATACTATTGCCAAGTATGAAGCATTGTTACATCGAATATGCATGGCCAAAAACATTGGCGTAACAAGACTCGTGTGTTACGGATACTTGGATTTAGTTGCTTAGCAAGTATCCAACATCTGCAATGCAAACAAGCACATGGCAGCCTACAAAGCTGTCATGGATGAATTATCTAAATCGTTCGAGGGTTTTGAGGTTCAACACATCCCTCGAGCAGAAAATGAGGAAGCAGATGCTCTATCAAGGATAGGCTCTGCACGGAAACAAGTACCGGATGGCGCTTTTTTAGAGCATTTAAGGTTCCCCTCGATAACTGGAGTAGATGAGGACTATCCGATGAAATCCGACTCACCTTTAATAGCAGTTCT
Source organism: Avena insularis (assembly GCA_023614405.1). Lineage (NCBI taxonomy): Eukaryota > Viridiplantae > Streptophyta > Magnoliopsida > Poales > Poaceae > Avena > Avena insularis. The sequence continues at coordinate 331,540,554 of CM042697.1, forward strand.
GGCTGTAGTTTGCAGCTGGACAAAACCCTATCTAGATTTCCTGATAGACAGAAAATTACCCGAAGATGAAGTCCTGAGCTGGCAGATCATCCGACGAGCAAAGTCCTACACTATAATAAATGGTGAGCTCTATAAGAGGAGTGTTTCTGAGGTTTTTTAGCGATGTATTTCCGCGGAAGAAGGAGTGGAAATCTTATGAGAAATCCATGAAGGCGAGTGTGGTCACCATGCTGCAGCAAGATCCTTAGTGGCAAAAGCTTTTATACACGGATTCTTTTGGCTTACAGTTAAGGCGGATGCCAATAAACTGGTCAAAACGTGCAAAGGCTGCCAAAACTATGCCCATCAGGCACATGTTCCGGCTGAATCTCTGCGAACAATCCCTATTACATGGCCATTCGTGGTCTGGGGGATTTATATGGTAGGGCCATTTCGCACGGCAAAATGTGGATTTACTCACATACCAGTGATGGTGGATAAATTTACAAAGTGGATTAAGGCTAAACCCGTAACAAGTTGCAATGGAGCCACATCAAGAAGTTCGTTGAGGACGTGATCATCCGATTCGGATATCCGCACATTATAATTACTGACAACGGGAGCAATTTTTCTGTGGGAGAACTTGCCGAATTCTACGAAGAACAAAGGATTCGACTCGATATTGCATCAGTTGTGCATCCATAAGCTAATGGACAAGTCGAAAGAACTAACTGTCTTATTTTACAAGGACTCCGACCTCGTCTCGAGGCACCACTTCATCGTGACGCGGGAGCTTGGGCGGAAGAATTACCGTCTGTGATATGGAGCTTGCGTACAACTCCTAACAGATCAACCGAATACACTCATTTCTTCTTAGTCTACGGTGCAGAAGCAGTTCTTCCAAGTGACCTAATCCATCAGTCTCCTAGAGTCAAAGCGTATATCGAAGAAAATCCATAAGTTTCTCGACAAGATGATCTCGATATAATCGAAAAAGTACACGCCGTTGCTGAGTAGAGATCTACAACCTATTAGCAGAAGTTGCACAAGAGTCATAGTCAGAGAGTACAGAACCGTTCTTTTAGGAAGAGCGATTTCGTTCTTTGGCTTGTGCAAAAAAGAAAGCACAAACTTTTCCTGATTTTGGAAGGACCTTTTATGACTAGCAGAGTCCTGCATAATGGGTCGTATTATTTAACCGATATGAGACCAGTCAAGGAAATACCAGATACTCGGAAGATAAAGAGAGCTGGCGGTAGTACAGACCCGGATGAGATAGACCGTCCATGGAATATTGCACAGCTACGTCCCTTCTATTCTTTGTTATATTTCCTTGTAATCATATATGTACATGTTCAAAGTGAAATAAAGTATTGGTTTCCTCATATGTTATCTTTGAGAAGGTTTTTGCAATCTTATTTCAAAAAGCGCATGTCATTTTCAAAAATCCTAGAATGCTTGAAAGTACTTTATGCTCATGTTTGTTCTGGTTATGATTTTTGAATATCTAAAATAATGTTACCTTAGGGTAAAAAATTCAATTTATTGTTTATACTTTGGTTTTTTATCTGATTGCTTAGACGCGGGTATCTTCCAAGTATGAAGTTGGCTTTTTTCCAAGTTTAAACTAGTTTAGCAATTGAGATCCATTGCTCGACAAAGTATATGTGCTAAAGGTTGGTCGGCTCATGAAGGGGATGAGGCAGAGAGCCAGATAAAACAAGAAGTATAAGCATAAAAACTAGTGCTTCAGAAATTTTCAAGAACGCACATAAATTATATACAAATAAAAGTGCTATGATAGTAAAAGCATCACTTTTTATAGACCAGCACAATCAAAATATTGTTTCCATCATTACATTTCCCTAAGTTCAGAATAATGCATATAAACTGTTTATACTGTAGAATCAGGTGGTGGTGATGAAGAGTGTCGTGGTATTGCCGGCGAGTACGCCATGGAGGGGTCCTCACAGTGCGTGTTTAGAGACGTGGGGGAAGGCGGACGGTTGACGGGTATGAGGTAACACAGCTTGCCCAGGTTCAGATCCCACAACGGTGACGGAATCCTACTCCTGCTATAAATCACTATAATGGCAATACGCCGAGTTACAGAGATAGGTTCGCTGTGCGAGGTGAAAGCTAATCGCTACTTGATCGTCTGAGGTTGTGCCCTAAAGGCTCCCATAGGCCCGACTTATATAGTCACCAGGTCCTAGGGTTATAAGGAAAAGTCCTAGCCAGACAGGTTACAGAGTCCTACACCGTCTATTACTAGTCTTGTGTATCTTGAACTCCAAGGCTCCGGGTATGTCGGTGACTTCAACCGTAGCCTTCCTTTATCCGGCATGGGCCTCCCTTCTGAATCCATCTAACTAGGCCGCCCAGCAGGCCATGGGCCATGCTACCAACTATGGGCCACCCGGGTTATCCGGATAGGAGACATGCTATGAGGATACCCATATAGCATATCCCCAACAGTAGCCCCAGGAGAAATCCAAGATCTTGCATCGTCTTGCCTCTTCATGTTTAATGCTCCGTCTAGATGGATGTCGGCAAATCGTCAAGCAATATCTTGTAGTCCTCCCAAAGAACCCTACAAGGCTTTCTCCGTCTTCAATATGTAAGTCGGAGAAATGCTGAATCTTCCATCATACTCTTCCATAGTCGGACTGGATCCGTCCATGCCAGAATCTTCCGATGTGACAGTTCATCTTCCTATGTCAGCTAGGGCGACGTAGGCGTAGGTCAGTGATGCCTCGTAACTCACACATGCAGAGAACGGAATCATGTCCGATTTTCCCGCGTGAGCGATACGAACCGTTGGCGGTGACGGTTGGGACGGGGCGAAATTTCCGCGCACGTTCGCGCACACATCGTCTACGCGGCAACCGTCCGATCAAGCTGCACGAATCTTGATGCTAGAGATCAGAAATAGTAATTGCGGTGAAAATTTTTACTTTTTACCTCATTCTCTCCTTGCATCGTCTTCTTCCTCCAGCGAGTGCCCCCTCGAGCTCTCCACGCAATCTTCACGAAAAACCCTAGCTCCAATTCTCGCTAGTCACCTCCAAACTCACCCAATGGCCAGTAGCATCTCTACCCCTTCCATGGCAGCGTCGGGCGAAGCCGGCGAGCTCCATCGTCGTGCCCCTAGAGGGTCTGGTCATCCCTATCTCAGCGGTGGTTGAATCCACCGGCGGCGACCATAATCCAATGGCGCTGGAGCCGCTGGAGGAGGAGCTAGACTCGCACAAAGGCAATTGCCGCAGTTCGGACATCACGGACCGCGACATCAAGGAACTGATCGCCGAAGGCTACCTCCCTCCGACGGAGGGGCTCACCTGGCGGGCGGCGCCGGCCGGTGTGACACCTTCTTCCCAAGCTGGAGAAAAGGTGTAACTCAAAGCCCAATTGGTACGCGGCGTCTCCCTGCCCATCTCTAACTTCTTCCTTTCCGTCTTGAATCACTATAGAGTCCAGCCCCAAAACCTCTCTCCCAATAGCATCTTAGTGCTTAGCAATTACGTGGCGCTCTGCGAGGGTTACCTAGGGATTAAACCTAGGCTAGATCTCTTCATGTATTTCTTCACCGTCAAGCGTGAAGCCGGAGCCAGTAAGGAAGAACTTAGAAATTGTGGCACCATAAGCTTCAAGATCCGTCCTGGCCGGCGGTTCCCAGACATTGTCGGCCACGAGTCCTGTAAAAACTGGCAGCGCACTTACTTCTACGACCCCGACATTCCTCTGGCCGGCCGATGAGTAACATACCCGGACTTTGTCGACGGAGCCGCCGCTGAAGCCTCGTCATGGAGATCCCAAGCCTCCCTTCCCTCTGACCTTGATGCTTCCCGCGCCATAAGGCGGATAGAATGGTTCATAGAGACGGGTTTGACCGGCTTGGACCTAGCCATGTGCTGGTTCATCAGGCGAATCCAACCTCTGCAGCACTGCGTGAAGCTCATGCACGAGTATACCAGCGATAGAAGGGATAGCCTCCGCATCTCCGTGGACAATTTCTCGAGTGACTCCGTCAAGCTCCGCCTCAAGGACATCGTCAAGGTGAAGGACAAGTGTGGCTTCACCATCACCTACGACATGTTCGTAGACGGCAAGTGCCCAAAGGTAGTTGTTTATTTTCCGTGTATGACATATACTCCAGTGCTTCCATCTAGAAAATATCATCCTGTCTAACACGGTGGTTTTTCACCTTACAGCTTAGAGACATAGATGAGGATAGCATGGCTCCTCAAATCTATGATCCAAAGATGAAGGAAGTAACCGTCGTGTCTGACAACGATGCTCCATTGGCGCGAAAGTGGAAGAACTCCACCTCTGACGCTGCCGACGGAGGCAAGAAGAAGAAGACGGAGGGTGGAGCCTCCAAGAAGACTACTGCCGCCCTGGAGGCAGAGAAGAAAAAAGTTACCGGGATCCCCTTTGCCAAAGCACCCCCACTTGTGTAAGCTTCTTTCTCTCCGACATTGTCTATTTATCTGTCTTGCTCCTATACTTATGCATTTTGCACGTTTCAGGAAGAAAGCCATGACCAGCTTGAAGAAGACCTCCAAAACATTGGGGGCTTCTAGAACCATTAAGGACATGTTGCATCGCGACGCATCTCCCGCCATCGCCCCTGTCACTCCCTCCGTCAAACCCTCATCTGCCCCGACAAGCTTACAAGCTAAGGAGGCATATGGCCCTTCCGCCATGGAAGTGGATTCAGGTGCCTCTACTGAGGTAGCTGTTGTCGGCGATCAGGCGACGCAGGAGAGTGCCGCACACCCAATGGCTGAAGCTCTGGCTAAGGATGCCATCGGTAGCGGTAAGGCGGTGGTGGAAGCTGGTACTTCTGTCGTAGGTGGCGCCCCTACACCAAAGAAAAACATAGCCTATCCAAAGATAGTCTATCTGGTACTTACACCGGGTAGCACTGCTCCGATCCCTGGTGCAGTGCCGACATCTCCGACATGCGGTCTAGAGGAGCTCCTCTGACAAGGAGAGATCTTGTAAAGAAATAGCTCATCCTTTGGCAAGCTGCTGGCTGATAGTGCCACCAACCTCAAGATCATTGCACTTGTAAGATTTATTTGCCTTTTGCATTTCATATGAGTATCCCACTATAGCCCCCGAGGATGTAGACGAAAACCATAGGTCTTTGTGTCTAGATGCTCTAAGAGTGACTAAGCTAGAAAACTTCTCACTGTATCCCCCAAGCATATAGGTGGAATGAATTATTCCGACTAGATACTTTAAGAGTAGCATACGCAGTGTTTATAAATTTCAATACTATAGCCCCCAAGCTTCTAGTTGTAACCGAATTAGTTCCGACTAGATTGCTTAAAGAAAAGCTAAGCATATATCCGAGTTAAAAACTTTAGACTGTAGCCCCCAAGCTTCTAATTGAAAACTGAATTAGTTCCGACTAGATGCTTAAAGAAAAGCTAAGCATATTGCCAAGTTAAAAACTCTCGCTGTAGCCCCCGAGCGTCTAGGTGGAAAATTTCTGGCTAGATGCTCCAAGTAGACCAAACAACGTTTTAATTTGTTCCCTTTTTCCACAGAACGAGAAATCTCGGAGGGGCATGGCCAACGACAAGTATCAGAAGATGCGTGCAGACTTGGAAGCTAAAAAGGGTGAAACTACCTTCTTGGAGGAATAGATCACCAAGAGCAAGCGTCTGTTTTCTTTTTCGCATTCCGACTTGGTTTTGTGCCCACATTCTCCGAGTACTCACTGTGTATTTTTCTTTCCCTGACTTGCAGAAACCATTGCCAAGGCCAAGGACATTGTCGAGCAATCCAAGCACATTCAAGAGCTGGATAGCGAGAACAAGATCCTTAAGAAGGATAGGAAGGACATGCTGAAGATGCATGAGGAATCCATGAAAGCCCTGCAGGACTCCGCCACCGAGGAGATCAACCACTTGAAGGAGGAGATCTCGATCTTGAGAGATCAGAAAAAAGCTGCCGACGAGCAGAATCAACACCATCATGAGGCGTATAAACTCCTCCAACAAGAACGGGACTCCTTGGCGGATACCCTCTAGCAGGCTGAGGCCAGCATCTTCAGTAAGTGATTCTTCGTCTTGGAATTATGTAGTCTAGATACTCTAAATTTTTTGAACTCATGTGTCACTTGTCGGAATGTGCAGCTCCTATGGTCTTAACCCGGTCGCCTCCTCCAGCCAAGGAATGCATGGTTCATGCCGGCAACTTCATCAACACCGCCATCACGCAAGCAAAAGAGATCGCCAAGCCCCTCCAGATCAACATCAAGGCATCAGACTCTGTGGCAAAGTACTCGGAGATCCTGCGCAGAGCCCCCGAGCGTATCACAAGCTAGAAAGCTTCATGTGCACGGGCTGGCACAAGGATGGCGATGTCAATTGTGAAGTCACACTATGAAGATGCCGACATCGACATGGTGACCTCTGGCATTCCCGATGTAGATGATGATGGCAAAGAGATTAATCACGAATCCATCCTGTCGTCACTCGCGGGCTATGACACTAGAGTTGCCGACTTGGTCGATGTCAACGTCTTCGTGCCAATGAACACCATCGATGGTGGCAACCAAAGCTCCTCCGAGTCTCTTCATACCGTCGACTTCGAGGGTGGATCTCCTGCTACTGCTGATGACACTGCTTCCAAGTCGCCTACGCCAAAGCAATGAAAAACAATCTTGTAATATTTGTTTCATCTTTGATGCGTATGCAGAAAAAAAACTATGTATTTAACTTAAGGCGGAAAACAATGTTGTATGTCCTGCTACTTAAGAACCAGTTTCTAGCATGTATATATTTTTAAGCAAGTGCTGGTTTATCCATTACTTTGGTTCTTATGCTTGACTTTTCGTGAGTCAGAAGACTCGTTGTCGGAACCATGCGCTCATGTGATGATGCCCAATGGCACCATCAAAAACCTAAGGACAAAATCACCGACAACAAGTGCCAAAAGTCACTACTATAGAATCTGCATAAAAACAACAAAGAACGTGTAGACCAGAAAACTTAAGCTAATGCCCGTAGGAGGTATTTTAACAAGTGCAGTCGCAAAACTTGTGCATAAAGGTTTTACATGATCCAAAAATGAACACTAAAGGAGGTAAAAAGACTCAGAAATATGAGTAAACCAAAGAGCTTTATTTCATTGATCATATAAGAGGTAAACAATTAGATAAAAAATGCTAAGTGTAAAATGGACGTAGCTGTGCCATGTTCCATGGCTGATCAAGCTCCGGGTATTCATCATCTGGGTCACGTCGCTTATGCTTATGATCCTTGTTGGGTCTATCCTTCAGTTCACGATTGTCAACGAGGTAATAAGACCCATTGAGTAGCGCCTTCCTTATGATGAACGGTCCTTCCCATGGAGGGGATAATTTGTGTGACTTCTTCTGCTTAAGTCGGAGCACCAAATCCTCCTCTTTAAACGATCTATGTCGAACGCGACGACTATGGTAGCTGGGTAGCTTCTGCTGGTAGATGGCGAATCTTTGGCATGCCAAAACGCGCTCCTCCTAGAGAAGGTCCACATCTAGGCGTCTGGATTCTTCAGCGTCATCTTCGTCTTAGGCGGCAACTCTTGGTGCATCGTGATGTATGTCGGAAGGCAGGATGGCTTCTGCTCCATATACCATGAAGTAAGGGGTGTAGCCGGTGGATCTGTTGGGTGTAGTTCATAAACTCCAGAGCACAGATGGCAATTCTTCCGCCCAGGCTACAGCTGCTCTATGTAGCGGTGCCTCAAGACGTGGCTTGATTCCCTGCAGAATTAATCCATTGGCTCGCTCAACCTGACCATTGGATTGTGGGTGTGCCACAGATGCAAGATCAAGTCGGATGTCCTTCTCCCAACAATAAGCCTCCACTTCTCCGAGTGACAAGTTGTTGACGTTGTCGGTGATAATGCTATGTGGGAGACCAAATCTCACCACTAGATCTCAGACAAACCTGAGGGCAGTTGCCCCATCAAGATTTCTAATGGGTTTAGCTTCTATCCATTTAGTGAATTTATCAACTGCTACAAGCAGATGCGTAAACCCACATGGTGTCGTCTACAACGGTCCCACCATGTCTAGCCCCTAGACTGCAAACGGCCAAGTTCTTGGTATTGTTCGCAATTCTTCAGCAGGAACATGTGGTTATCGGGCATAATACTGGCATCCCATGCATGTCTCGACCATCTTGTCGGCGTCTGCCTTCGCGGTCAGCTAGTAGAATCCTTTCCGGAAGGCTTTCGCGACCAACGATCGAGGAGCGGCGTGATGCCCGCAATATCCGAGATGGATTTCGCGTAGGATTTCCATACCTTCTAGCTGGAAAACACACTTTAGGTATACACCAATAGTGCTCCTTTTGTAGAGTTGTCCATTGATGATGGTATAACCCTTTGCTCGTTGTACTATTTGCCGTCTTTCGACTTTGTCGTCGGGCAAAGTTCTGTGTTCGAGATATTCCATGAACGGTTTTGTCCAAGCCGGAGGGACCTTTGTCACAATGTTGACGAAAGAGTCATCTCTATCCGGGTTGTCGATGTCGGCTCCCTTCACGGATGGCGTGCGCAGATGCTCTAGGAAAACTCCTGGCGGAATTTGTTTGCACCCTGATCCAAGCTTAGATAGCAGATCAGCCGCCTCATTTTGCTTCCTAGGTACATACTTGACTTCGTAACCCAAGAAGCTCTTGGCTATCTCGTTCACTTCGTCTCGATATGCCGCCATCATAGGGTTCCGCGCATTCTAGGTTCCGGCCATCTGATTGGGCAACCAAGTCAGAATCTCCACAACAAACTATGCGCTTGATGCCAATATCCTTGGCTACACGTAGTTCGTGAATGAGTGCTTCATACTCCGCCATGTTGTTTGTAGCCTTGAAGTGGATCTGCAGAACATAGTGTAGCTTGTCTCCTGTTGGTGACTGTAGCAATACACCAGCCCCCGAGCCGTTGAGCATCTTTGATCCGTCAAAGTGCATCACCCAGTACTGGTTCGGCAACGGCGTAGCATCCGCATCTCGTCAATCTGCAACAAAATCCTCCAAGGCTTGTGACTTGATAGCGTCGCGTCTCTTGTAGGTGATCTCGAAGGCGGAAAGTTCAATGCCCCACTTCGTGACCCTTCCCGTAGTGTCGCTGTTGTTGATAATGTCGGACAGTGGAGTCTTGATCACCACTGTGATTGGGTGCTCCTGAAAATAATGCCTCAGCTTCTGAGAAGCAACTAATACTCCATAAGCTATCTTCTGGTAGTGCGGGTAACGCTGCTTGGAATCCGTCAAGACCTCGCTCACATAGTAAACTGGTCGTTGAACTCCGTGCTCATAGCCCGGTTCCTTCCGCTCTACCACGACGACGATGCTGATTACCCGGTTGGTTGCCGCCATGTAGATTAATAGGGGCTCGTCAGGCTCGGGCGCTGCAAGGATTGGCGCTGAGGAAAGAATCTCCTTGAGTTGCTTCAATGCTGCATCTGCTTCGTCCGTCCACGAGAATTTATCCGCCTTCTTCAGCAACTTGTACAGCGGCAGAGCATTCTCTCCAAGTCGACTGACGAACCGACTAACTGCTACAACATAACCTATTAGTCGTCTAATGTCCTTTAGGCATGTCGGACGGTTTATGTTTAAGATGGCCTTGATTTTCTCCCAGTTGACCTTGATTCCGCGCTGGGAAACGATGAAACCCAACAATTTGCCGGCTGGAACCCCGAAGACGCACTTCTTAGGGTTAAGCATCATGTTGTATTTCCGAAGATTATCAAAGGTTTCTTTTAAGTCGGAGATTAAGTCATTTGACTTTTTAGACATCACCGCGATATCTTCCACATAGGCGTGAACGTTCCGACCAATTTGGTTGTGCAGGCAATGTTGCATTGTCCGCTGGTACGTAACACCTGCGTTTTTTAGCCCAAAGGGCATCGTAACATAGCAAAACGTTTCGTATGGGGTAGTGAACGAAGTGGCCAATTGGTCCGACTTCCTCATCTTGGTCCGGTGGTATCCTGAGTATGCATCGAGAAAACACAAAAGTTCCGAGCCAGCCGTCGAGTCTATGACTTGGTCAATGCGAGGCAAAGCAAACGGATCTTTGGGACATGCTTTGTTCAAGCCAATGTAATCAACGCACATTCTTAATTCTTTGGTTCCCTTTTTGGGGACAAGTACAGGATTGGCCACCAATCGGGTGTGAAGGACTTCTCGGATAAATATAGCCTTAAGTAACCTAGCTATCTCTTTGCCAATGGCGTGTCTCTTCTCGTCTCTAAAGCATCGTAGAGGTTGTTTCACTGGTTTGCATTTTGGATCAATGTTTAAGCTGTGCTCGACAAGTTCCCTAGGTACACCTTTCATGTCGGTAGGTTGCCAGGCAAAGATGTCCCTATTCTCACAGAGGAACTCGATGAGCGCGCTTTCCTATTTGGGATCCAGGTTCGTCCCAATGGCGGTGACCTTGGAGGCATCGCCTACCACAAGTTCCACCGGCTTGGTCTCGATGGCAGCCTTGAATGTAGGAGAGGAGTCGGAGATCTGCTTCTTCGACGCGGGCATCTCTGAGTCATCGACCTTGCTCTAGATCTCTTTGAATTCTTTGCTGTAGAGGACAGCTTCCGTGAAGGCTGCTTCGTTGATCTCGCAGTCCCTTGCCTTGGTAAAGCTTCCAGATACGGTGATGACACCATTTGGTCCGGGTATCTTGAGTTTGTTGTAGACAAAACATGGCTTGGCCATGAACGTGTGGAATATGTCGCGGCCGAATATGACATGGTACACGCTCTTGAAGGGGACCACCTCAAAGGTCATGCGCTCTTGGCGGTAATTATTAACATCGCCAAAAGCAACCTGAAGTGTAATGCACCCAAGGGACCTAGCCTCCCGACCAGGAACTACACCATGGAAGATGGTGTTGGTCTGCCGTAGGTTTGCCTCCGTCAAGTTCATCTTCTGCAGTGTATCCAGGTACATGATGTTGATGCTGCTTCCACTATCCACCGTACACTTTGTGAACTCCACGCTGTCAATCAAAGGATTGATGACCATGGACTATTGGTTCTCTGTATGAATAAGGTCTGGGTGGTCCGTCCTGTCCCAAGCAATTGGAACCTCCAACCAGCGTAGGTACTGGGGAACTGGGGGTAGAGTAGCCATCAGGATCCTCAGAGAAGTCTTCTATTGTCGGACGGTGGGGGTGCCAAGGAAAGTGTGGTAGACTGGCGCCTTCTTCACGAAGGGGTTCTTTCCCTTGTCGTCGCTCTTGGTGGCGTGCTTGGGGTCAACGTCCTCGTCCATGTCACTTGAATCCTTGGACTCCTCCTCCTTCTTCTTCCCCTTGCCCTTGCCTCGCGGTCTGTTCTTCCGACTTTGCTTGTAGCCAGACTCTGGGTCTTCCTTGAGGTCATTGACGAACTTGCAGTGTCGATTGGTATGGGTGGCCTTGCCATTAACTTCAAGGTGTACGAGGTAGTTTTGCTTCCTCGTTGCTGCCCCCGGCCAGCTCCCCTTCCTCGGCCACGTTGTCCGCCATCACCTCGTCCTGCAAAGGTCATAGCGACCATGTCGGTAGATTGCTTTTCTTCTCGAGCGGTTTGCCGCTTTGTACTGCTGTTCCTCCGAGCTTGAGTTGGAATAGCCGTTGCTGGCAAGGAGCCGCGAGTATCATCGTCGGCAGCTGCAAACTCACTAGCCAATTGAATCATCTGGTTCAAGTCAAGCTGGTGATTGTCCTGCAAGCGCTTCAGTTTATGTCGGAGCAACGTGCCCCTTTCCAATCCATCGATGAAGGCGGCCATGACGGTCTGAGCGTGCACTCCTGCGCAGGAATTCTTCATGTCCAGCCAGCAAGAGAGGTAGGCGCGAGATGTCTCGTCTTTCTCCTGCACGCACCGATGTAGATCGCCAACAGTGCAGGGACGCTTGTACATACCCTCAAAGTTCTTGGTGAACGCTTCTTGCATGTCCAACCAATTGCAGATTGATTTCTCGGATAAGTCGTTGATCCATTGATGGGTCATGCCCGCTAACATTAACGGGAGGTACTTGACAGCGACGTTGGGGTTGCCTCCGGCAATCTCCACCGCGTTGCTGTAGTCCTGCAACCATGTGGCTGGCTTGGTGGTGCCGTCATAGAGCTTGATGGTCTTGTCAATCCGGAAACCTTTGGGGTAAGTTGCGGACCGTATTGTAGGTCCAAAACGACGTGGTCCCAAGTATGGTCCTTCCCGGGCCTCGTGGATCTTATCGATCCGCGAACGTGCGTCGTATGGATCTGGGTTCTTCTTCTTGTTGTCAACAGGGGATGGGCTGCACGAACGACGCGGGCCTCCTCCGCCATGGTGACTGCTAGGTGGTGACGGAGGCGGAGGTGGTGGTGGGTTAGCCTTCTTGCTGTTACCCTCCTACGACGCCTCATGCCTATCACGTTTGCTTGTCGGACGCGGAGGGTCATGGCGTGACCTTCTCTTGTGTCCTTGGTTGCGCTCTCCATCATGACGGGTCTGCTCCACGTTGTCGCGGATGACGATGCCGCACTACCTTGGCGGGGGCATATCCGTACGATGGTGAGCCTTGGGGTCTTCGCGATGTCGGGGGGATCGGGGCGGTGGTGATGGGCGACGAGGTCGGGCATTTTCTCCGTGGTCGGAGGATATGGGAATAGCATCCTTCCTGTTGCGCGCGTCCCTCCGTCTTCGTACTGATGAACCCGTATGGGACCCAACATCAAGAGGAGATCTGTCCCTTGGCGGCTTATGCTGGCTAGACTGGCAAAGCGCTGGGTCGGACTCAAGCCGGTGAGAGGTGGCCTTTTCCTGCTACTTCACCCCCTTGGCCACTAGGTCATAGGCCTGTTCCACTGCCTTGGGCGATCTATCCTATTCTAGAAGGGTCTTGGCGACTGCGAGGTTAAGGAGTGGGGTGGGCATCACCTGTTTGCCTTCACTGTCAATGTATGGCTTGGCCTGTGCCGGCTTCGAGGGAGCCCATCCTAGGTTTCACCATACACCAGAGTCGGAGCTTTTTTGGCCTTCTGCTGCTGCAGCAGAGTCTTGTACTTGGCCTCCATTGCTCTAGCTTTTTCTATGGACTTCTACGCATTGACCAGATCTCGATCTAGATTAGCGCCTTGCTCCGCGATGGCATGCGCTTCCTCCAGCAGCTGCTGGCGCTTCTTGTCAAGCTGAGTCATGTTCCGGATATGAGCTACGGTCAGTGGCTCAACGAGGATATTGCCGTACATCACTCTATCAGCTGGAGTAACTTGGGCAGCAGCAGACGTAGATGCTAGAGGCAGCAAGTTTACGGTGTTGTTGTTGCTCGGACCGGTGCCAAGTTCCTGCGGTTGCTGCACTGGGTTAGGCGGAGGAGGCATGACCTTTGCGCGATCATCGTCAGCAGCAATGAGTGGCCCCTTCCCCTTTTCCAGCGCTGTAGGCGGAGCTCGTCTGGGTTGATCTTCATCCATCGCGGTCCCAATGGTGATGGACACCTCTCGAGACATGACGACATTGTTGGCTTGCTCGTCGCGCGTGTACTCCTCCTCCATCTCCTGCATGGTGGAGTCTAGCTCTTCTGGACTGAAATCTATCTCCTTTGAATCTGCACTGAAGTCAGCATAGAGCGCGTCAATAACAGAGTTAGAGGGTGTCAGGACTTCCTCGATGACGGGTGGTGGAGGTGCAACAGTAGCGACGATGACTGGAGGTGGCGGTGCAGCTACGATGATGGCGGCCGGAGGCGTGGTGGCGGTGGCTAAATCAGAGGGCCTCCGTCAATGAGCGCAAGCGCTGTCAGAGCTGCCGCTTCAGCCTCCGCGTAGTTGTTGACGGTGTTCACCATGCCTTCGAAGGTAAGGCGTCCTGACGCCTGCTGCCGTCTTAGAGAATGTTGGCGAAGCGTGCCATGGTCCATTCCTTCCACAAAGTGATACATAGCATCATCATTGGGGTAGTGGGCCAGATCGTCTCGTACGCGGAGCCACCTGGCCAGGTAATCGCGGGGGTTTTCGCCCTCTCTCTGAATGCAACGCGCCAGATCAATGATGGTACCACGCCGACGAACTTGGATCTCTGCTGTCCAAACGCACGGGCGAAGCCGGCGGACTTGCAGTGATCTTCCATCTTTATATCCTGCACAGGGGCGGTTTGGGTGGGCCTTGAATTTTTCTGATCTTTGCTGGCAAACTCCAAAGAGAGATCTAACAGCGATCCTTCCGCGAACGTATCCTGCCTGTAGGCGGTCCGTGTGGGCCTTGATGCTCCTCCGACTCCCAGGGAACTAGTGCCCGAGTCAGTTTCGCCAATGAAGAGGTGGATGTCTCTGATAGGAACGATCGAACACCGCGTAGGGTTCGTCTTCGCTGGGATCCAGAACTCGTCGGGAGGGACGATCGGAATGTTGCCAGAGAAGAGAACGCGACCGATGGCTATGGTTTTGCTGATTCCCGCGAAGATCTTGGTCCTCGCTCGCTGAAGAGCCTGAAGCGCCTCTTGCCACATGGTGGGCGCCAACTGTCGTGGTATTGCCGACGAGTACACCATGGAGGGGTCCTCACAGTGCGTGATTAGAGATGTGGGGGAAGGCGGACGGTTGATGGGTACGAGGTAACACAGCTTACCCAGGTTCAGGTCCCACAACGGTGGCGGAATCCTACTCCTGCTATAAATCACTATAATGGAAATACGCCGAGTTACAGAGATAGGTTCGTTGTGCGAGGTGTAAGCTAATCGCTACTTGATCGTATGAGGTTGTGCCCTAAAGTCTCCCATAGGCCCGACTTATATAGTCACCAGGTCCTAGGGTTACAGGGAAAAGTCCTAGCCGGACAGGTTACAGAGTCCTACACCGTCTATTACTAGTCTTGTGAATCTTGCACTCCAAGGCTCCAGGTACGTCGGTGACTTAAACCATTGCCTTCCTTTATCCGGCATGGGCCTCCCTTCTGGATCCATCTAACTGGGCCGCCCAGCAGGCCATGGGCAATGCCACCAACTATGGTCCACCCGGGTTATCCGGATAGGAGACATGCTATGAGGATACCCATATAGCATATCTCCAACAAAGAGTGTGGAACGCTGGAGTTGACAACGTTGTTGCCCTGAGTTTTACACTCGGAAGCTGCTTCAGCGAGGCTGTCTTCTGGCTCTTGAGGTGAGGGAGGCATAGCGACGGATTCGAAGAATGGCATCGTGTAATTGGTCATCTCCGCCACATGACAAACGTAACCTGCACAGGAATCTTGGATAGCCTTGATGTTTTGCTGGTTACCCTCATCGTCCTCCTCGGCAATACCCTTGGTGACATGCCAGATTTCCCTCTCGTTGTGGTGGCTCATCATCATGGTAAGAGCAGTATGGGCAGCAGTTCGAGTGTAGGAGAGCTTCCAGTCCTCGATAAGCTTCGGAATCTCCTTAGCCTTGTCCCTCACCTCTTGCACTGACATCTTATGCAAGTCGGAAAGTTTCACCAACTCGCCAGCCTCTTTAAGAGTCTGGCGGAATTCGAACAAAATATCTTCGATGATCTTGATATGCTCGAGGCTAGGTTCAGAGGTAGGAGAGTCGGAAATATTCAGGGGGGGTGGGAAAGAACCAAAAGTCAAAATTTGACTCAAAAGAAAGTCAAAAAAATCAATCGAATAAAGAAGGTCAGAAATCGTACCTAGCACAGAATGATTCCATTGAGCATGCTCCTCGCGGAGGTTGTTCAGTTCACTCTTTGTGGCCTGGGCTAGATCCCTCTAACTATCGAAGTCCTTCTTGAGATCATCCAATTGTTTGTCTCAGAGGGCTATCAGCTTCTCGAGCCTCACGGTCTCATGGTTGCTTGACTCCAGGACAGCAGCTACGGATTTCTCCAATTCAATAGTAAGCTTCTCAAGCCTGTCCCGGAGTTCAGCTGACATGGTTATACCCTACAGGTACACGACATCAGCATACCTGGTCCAGCCCAAGGAAGGCCCACAAGAATATACGCGGCCCATGAAGATTTTCGGGTGGCCCAAGCCCATGATGTCTTTGGATCCTTGGAGAGCAAGACTAGAACAGATAGAATATTCAAAGGGGCAAACCCTAAACCTATAACCAACTCGATTTGTGCCCGGGACCTTCTTACCTCTATATAAAGACTAGGAGGGCATGACGAGGAGGATATCTCTCTCACCTCACCGCATACACACCTTCACGCCAGATTGCATCTGCGCACCCCTGTACTTTTCGGTTCCGCCATCATCAAGAGCGGACAAGCAGGAGTAGGGTTTTCCCTCCGGGGGCTTGAACCTGGGTAAATCTTGTGTCCCCTGGTTGCTTGTCAGTTAACCGTTCCGCGATCTCCAGCACCCCTATCTTCTACAAAACCCAAGCTCATAACAATGGGCATTGACGAGATTAAACCTCGTCAATTGGCGCCGTCTGTGGGAATCGAGGCACTGATTGTGCGATCGTGACGGTCCCGACCAAAGCGATCTACAACTCCTCAGCGACGGAGAGCCATCTCCTCTTTGGCGCTTTCGACTTCACGGCCCACTCACCAGCCACCATGAAGGACTTCGAGCCCGTAGGCGACGGGCTCGAGATCCTGTTCGGGAGCTTCTGCTTCCAGGTGGGACAGATCGGCACTCTTCGCCTCCCAGAGCGGGTGCCTCTGCCATCAATCAGGTCCGCCTCGTGGGCACCACATCCCAATGTGCTACGCACGACAACATCGACAGATGATTCATATGACAGAAGTAGCTGCAACTCAGATCTGTGCGATCCACGTCAGATGAAGGGACCTACGGTTCCGGATCCGAAAGCTGCGGCAGCAGCGATCCGACCTACGGACACTACCAATGCGCCGTCGTCATCCAAAGAGACGTGGAGCAACAACCACCAGGTTCGGGTGCTCACGTACCGCCACCCAACCCGTAGGGTAGAAACGGCGAAAACAGGAGGCAACCATCACTCCACCCAACAAGGACGATCCTGACGCCAATCAGGTAATCCACCTCAGCGAGGAAGGATGGAACCAAGCACGCGAAGTTGTGGCGGGCAACAAGATCCTGCCTGTGGGTGCCTCACGGGACCTACTGATGGCATACCACCTGCTCCTCATCGAAGAGCATAAAAAGTAGGTGAAGATGCAAGAATTACTCGACAACCACAAGCAAGCAGCCTCGGAGTCTAGCGCGAGGCGAGCTGCGCTCTCCGCCGTTGGCGGCTCCAGCTCGCACGCAACAACGCCAACAAGCATCGTTCTCGCGTAGAGAACATGGACCCCGCTGCACATCGCGAGGTTACCCGAACCCTCAACACGTACTTCATGGAGATGGACGCCAACGGCAACGTCATCCCGAAGACGCCGCAAGCTGCGATCATGGCAGCCACCACATACCTTGCGTACCATCCACCTCCGGTGGGGGACCCGAAGAGGGCCATGCATAATTCTGCACTAGCCAGACTCGGACTCGTTGGAGCTGCGCTCCACGAGGAAGCTCCTACGGAGCTGAAAAATAAGGTTGCGGTCAGATTCAACCGTAGTCCCACACCCTCATCCGACGAGGAGGAACACGACCTACCTCGACGACAGAAGAGATCACGATGTCTCAGCCGCCACTACAATGCTCGAAGCAAACTCACTCAGCACAAGATCAACAAAGCACGTGCCAAGCGCGTGTGCTCATCCGAATCCGAAGAGGATGACGACGAAGGAGAACTCTGCGGAGCTTGATGCTTCAGCAGATCTGTTCGGCAGACACGGATGCCGAGAAACTTCAAGCTTCCTTCGGACACTCCGAAGTTCGACAGCACGTAGGACCCTAAGGTGTGGCTCAGCGACCACCTGTCGTCCGTCAAGCTGCACGGCGGCAACAAAAACACCGCCCTGCAAAGCCTTCAGCTGCAGCTGACAGGCGCAGCCCGGATCTGGCTCAGCAGCCTATCCTTGGGATCCATCCGAAGCTGGGAGGAACTGGCATATAGTTTCATCTGAAACTTCAAGGGTACCAGCAAGAGGCCAGCCTCGATCAAAGAGTTGCGGGCCTGCACCCAATGAACGGGCGAATCCATTCGCTCGTACATACTACGCTAGTCCAACATCAATAACTCCGCGGCACACATCTCTGAGGAGAGAACAATCGACGCCTTCAAAGATGGCGTCAAACGCCAGGACTTCAAGGAAGAACTTGGGCGCGTCAAGCCCAAGACACTCGACCACCTCATGGACATCGCCAACAGGTGGGCAGATGGCAAGGACTCCATCCACCGAGCACATTCGGAGGAGGAAGATGACTATGGCCGCCGACACGAGCACCGTAGCAAGAGAAGATCGCGTGTCTACAACGATCGCGACGGACCCGACATGGTCGCGGCCGGCTACGCCGACCGCCGCAACGAAAGCAACCGCAACAGTGGCGGATACCGTGGAAACAACTTCTGCGATGGAGGACGCCCAACACAAACGTGGCAACGCCACGGCCGCGACAACGAGCCCTTGGCATACGACAAGTTGTCAGGCCCATGCACCAACCACTTCTACATCGACAAGCAGGATGGCAAAAAGAAGGCCAGCCATATGCTCGAGGACTGCCGCGGGTTCCAGAAACTCAGCGAGAGCCTGTCCCAGATGAGACAGCAGGTCCCGAACAATGGGTTCGGACACGCGCCCGCACCAAGCGACATCACCCATAGAGCTCCTCCGCCACCACCCGTGGGACCTTCGAATCACCCGGTCGCACCCATACAGAACTACGGCGTAAACGGGTACCCCACGCCGAAAGGGTCACTGATGATCCAAAAGGGGCACCCAACAAACAGGGTACAAAAGAAGATCACCCGCCAGGTCAGCTTGGATGTGACCGCTCCACCCGCCATCCCTGAGTACCTCAGCGGTTCGGAGTCCTGCATCACATTTAGTCGTTCGGATCAGCCCCGCTAGATCCCTCGCCCAGGTCATGCTTCCATGGTGCTCGAGGCGCAGATCGGAGGTTTCGAGATGAGCCGCGTCTTCATGGACAGCGGCAGCAGCATAAATATGATGTTCGCCAGCACCTTAGCAGCAATGCGGATCCCGCTGTGCAACCTGGAGCAATCCGACACAACATTTCACGGCATCGTCCCAGGGAAGGGCATATTTCCCCTGGGAAAGATATGGCTCGACGTCATCTTCGGCAAGCCGGAAAACTTTCGGTGCGAGCGACTCAAGTTCACAGTGGTGGATTGGACATCACAATACCACGCCATCCTAGGGCGCGTGGCATTCGCAAGGTTCCTGGCAGTACTGCACTATGCGTACCTGCTACTCAAGATGCCAGGACCTAGGGGCGTCATCACGGTCCACGGGAGCTTCACCTGGTCGGACCACTGCGATAGGGACTTCAACAGAATCTCCCAGTCATTCGGCATGCAGGAGGAGCTCACAAGGCTCCGAGAAGTGACGAAAACAGGGCACCCCCAGTCTCGAGGCAAAACGCACCCGACATGTCGTTCGACTCAACAGTCAACACAAAGAAGGTGCAGGTCCACCCGATGGACGCCTCCAAGACAGCGCTGATCGACAATGACCTCAGCCCCGCATAGGAAAGCGCGCTCGTCAAATTCCTCCGTGAGCACTGGGAAATGTTCGCCTGGTGTCCTGCGGACATGCCAGGAGTTCACAGGGAATTCGCTGAGCACGCACTCAATGTGTTCCCTGATGCCAAGCCCGTCAAACAGTCCATCTGACGATTTTCTGAGCCACGGGCCGAAGCCATCGGATTCGAAGTCAACAGACTACTCAACGATGATTTCATCAGGGAGATAAAGGAAAGCGAGTGGCTCGCCAACACCGTGATGGTTCCTGAAAAGGACACGGACATCCTGCGGATGTGCGTGGACTTCACATCGCTGAACAAGCACTGCCCAAAGGATCACTTCCCTCTCCCTCGGATAGATCAGATTATCGACTCGACTGCAGGATGCGAGAAACTCTCCTTCCTCGACGCCTACTCGGGCTACAATCAGATTTGACTGAAGGTCGAAGATCAGGAGAAAACGGCGTCCATCACGCCATTCGGGGTGTTCTGCTACAACACAAAGCCCTTCGGGCTGAAGAACGCAGGTGCCACATACCAGCGGTGCATGCAGGCATGCCTGAAGAGCCAGATCGGCCATAACATACAGGTCTATGTCGACGACATAGTAGTCAAGACAAGGGAAGCCAAGACACTGATCGACGATCTCCGCGAGACGTTCGACAACCTTGATCACTACAAGATCAAGCTAAACCCAGAAAAGTGCGCCTTTGGCGTCCCATCTGGCCAACTGCTTGGCTACTTCATCTCCCAGCGAGGAATTGAGGCGAACCCGAAGAAAATCCGGTCCATACTGGCCATGGAGAAACCGAAGAACCTCAAAGGTGTCCAGCATCTAGCCGGGCACATCGCGGCGCTGAGCAGATTCATCAGCCGCATGGGTGAGAAGGCCCTGCCTTTCTACCAGCTGCTACGCAAAGCAGACAAATTTGAGTGGACACCTGAAGCCGACGACGCATTCGTAGATCTGAAGCGGCTGCTCTCAACCTCGCCCGTCCTGGTCACACCAAAGGAGCGCGAGCTTCTCCTGCTATACATAGAAGCCACACATCAGGTGGTAAGCATCATGCTCGTGGTCGAAAGACCCGAAGATGGCAAGACCCATGGGGTCCAACGCCCTATCTACTACCTCAGCAAGGTACTGATGCCAACAAAACAGAGGTACCATCACTACCAGAAACTCGCCTATGGCGTGTTCATGACAGCTCGTCGGCTGAGCCACTACTTCCTGGAGCATCAGGTGATGGTCATCAACGAGGCACCTCTGAACAACATCCTGAAGCCACAGGACGCGTAGCCCTGTGGGGCATCGAGCTGTCCCCTCTAGACATAGTCTACGAGAAGCGCCATGAGATCAAGTCTCAGGTCCTACCGGACTTCCTCGTCCACTGGATGGAGCTGTAGCAGCCGGACACCCCGGATATGACACAGTTATGGACGATGCACTTCGATGGCTCCAAGCACGACGCTGGAGCAGGATCTGGGATCATACTGACATCCCCGAAGGGCAACAAGATGAAGTACGTCCTCCGGATGAAATTTCGAGCTTCCAACAATGAAGCCGAATACGAGGCTCTCATCCACGGCATGAGGATGGTGAAGATCTATGGCCCAACGTGCCTCGTAATCTACGGTGACTCGAACCTTATCATCCAGCAGACAATGAATGAGTGCGATGCACACGCCGCCAACATGACCGCGTACTGCACACCCTACAACTCACTCAAAGGAGACTTTGACAGCTGCGAGCTTCGGCACGTTGGAAGAGAAAGCAATGAAGAAGCCGATAGACTCGCCAATATCGGCTCCACCTACGAACGGGTGCCACCAGGTGTGTTCCTCGAACAAATCTGCGTGCCATCCATCAAAAGGAAATTCCCCAAGGGATCACCCGAAGAGCGTAGCACTGGGGGCGCGCACCGAGGACAGGAAGGACCCGAAAAGCTCGATACAGAGTTCACAGTGGTCAACCTGATGCAGGTCATGGCAATCGAGGAAACATGGATGCATCCGTACCTTCGGTACCTGATAAACAGGAAACTGCCTGATGACCCGACAGATGCCCGGCGCATATCTCGCCGGTCCAAGGCCTTCACCATCATCAATGGCAAGCTGTACAAGCGCAGCATTTCGGGTGTACTCCAAAGGTGCGTCACCATCGGTGACGGCAAAACCATCCTCCAAGACATCCACGAGGGCATCTGCGGCCATCACGCGGGAAGCCGCGCCCTCGTCGCCAAAGCTCTACGAGCTGGGTTCTACTGGCCAACGGCCATGAAGGACGCCAAGGACATCGTCCGAAGGTGCAATGGGTGCCAGAGGTTCGTAGACAAACCGCACGCACCAGGATCAGAGCTCAGGCCCATACCCTTGGCCTGGCCCTTCGCCCAATGGGGCCTCGACATGATTGGCAAACTTCCCAAGTCCTCGAAAGGAGGCCACATCTACCTCCTGGTCGCAGTCGACAAGTTCACCAAGTGGATCAAAGCCATACCCATTACCAACCAAAAGGGTAAAACGGCCATGAAATTTTTCGAATCCATAGTCTATAGGTTCGACGTGCTGCATAGCATCATCACCGACAATGGTTCGAACTTCATTTCCAAAGAATTCCAGGACTTCTGCGAAGGCCTTGGGATCAACATATCCTATGCCTCCGTGGCACACCCGCAAACCAATGGGCAGGTCGAAAAGGCCAACAGCCTCGTAGGCTGCGGCATCAAGAAGTTCCTACTGAGCCCACTCGAGCGGCTTGCGGGAGCATGGGCAGAAGAGGTACCCTCCGTCCTCTGGAGCTTACGCACAACGCCAAACAGCTCAACTGGCTACACGCCTTTCTTCATGGTGCACGGAGCCGAAGCCGTGTTGCCTGCAGAAGTACGCCATAAGGCCCCACGGGTCGTTGCCTATATCGAAGCCGAATCAACGGCCGCACTCGAAGACGCCGTCGACACACTCGACGAGGCACGTGACATCGCTGCGGCTCGCTTGGCGGTCTACCAGCAGAGCCTCCGCAACTAATCATAGCCGTCGTCTGCGCCCAAGGACCTTCGTCGAAGGAGACCTCGTCTTACGACTCAAGCAAGAGCGGCCGAAAAATCCCGAGTCACCCTGGGAAGGACCATACGTTGTCACCGAAGTCATCTTAGGTGGCGCCTACCGCCTCAAGCACGTGGAGTCTGGAGTCGCATACTCCAACCCATGGAACGTCGCACAATTGCGATGCTTCTACCCCTAGCTATCCCCCTTTACTTTAAATAAGGCTATTCAGCGACGGCTACTCAGCCGAACAATGTACCTCCTCATTACGATATGAATAAAGCTAAGTGTCTCACCCGAAAATTTATCTTTTTCTTGCATTCCTTTATGCTACAACACACTCGGGGGATCCCCCTCACCTCACGACCTCGTCGACTAAGGATAACGCATGTACACCTGAGTAGCTGATCACGTCAGGCTAATGAAAAGGGCATGCATACAACCAAGCACCACGTGCTAATACAATGAATCTTTACAACAAAGGGCGCAACACGCCCAGTCGAAATACATACAAAGTTTGCATCTATCTTTTTTAAAGGAGCTACCTATTCTGAAGGATCACCTGCGCACGATGCTCAAAGAGATCTACAACTTCTTCGGCATACTGCCTCACAGCCGCATAGTGCGGGCGCATGTCCCATAGGCCACCATCCGGCCGAGGGAGCGGCCCAGCCGCAATAGCAGCAAGATTCACATCCGGGGGATGCAGCCGCATGAGGGAAAGGGCGGCCTTCACTCCCATAACCAACTGGTGCCGCACCAACTCCCTGACATGACGCACTTCCCAAAACTTTGCCAACAAGCCCCAGAGAGTCGAAGGCGCTTCATCAAGGGGAAACATGACGTGCAGAATCGACCCTAGGGAAATCTTCACCTGCCGCAGCACTCGCGATACCTGGTGAGCACGATCCTCCACAGTTGCAAGGACCGTGGCATGGTCGCGATCCATCTAGAAAAAGCCACCGGCTTCCATATCCTGCTGGGTCAAGCAGTTGATCCGAACTGCAACGCTCTCCTTCTCCTCCCTCGGAACAAGGTTGGAACCTGCAACAACTACAAAGTAAGATGACCCACAAGACAGGCGCATCCAAAAATGAGCAACATCTCGAGGTAACTTACACTGCAGCTGCTCGGCAAACTGCCGCAGCTCCCCCATCAGATATTCCTCTCTGGCGGTATCCCGCTCCGCCTTCGACTTCCAAACGTCCGCATGGCCTCGGATGCCAAGCAACTCCTTCTCAAGATTGCGGACACGGTCACGAAGAAAAACAAGCTGCAACGCATCATCCAAGGATGGTCGCGGCTGCGAAGCAGATGAATTATCGACAGGGTCATCACCCGAAGGTCCCTAAAGGAAAATAGACAAGGATATGAACAACACATGATTGAAGAACAGCTCGAAGGATCATTATATACAACAAAAATCCATTGTGTGGCACAGGAAATTGTTCATCAAAATATTACAATGAAAGTAGAAGACAACTATCCTACAAAGACAAAGCCTAAGCAACTGCATCCTGAGTGGCCTCATGGCCAGATTGCCTGCTCTTGACCTCCTCCTGCTGCTTCACTGCATACTCCGCTAGAAGTTCAATAAGCTTCGGCCCGTAGCGCTTACAGCGAGCAGCAAAGAGAGTGAAGGCTACCTCGGAACCGTTAGGAGCCGTTGGCATCTGGGAGGTGACCTGGTGAAGATCCAACTCCGCCCCGGATGCCATGGCCATGGCTAGGCCCATGGAGGCATCGATGCCCTTCTGCTTGCGCTTGTAGGCCGCAGGCGCATCCGCGGACAGAGCATCCGCCAAAGAGTCGACATCCTCAAGGGAAACGCCCTTGGGAACGAGCTACTTGTAGAAGCGCCCGAGGACCTCCTTGGCCTTGGCAAGGGAGCCAACCGTAGTACTGCAGCGGTCTTCGACCGCCGCAGTAGCATCATCCAAAGCACTAACATGCTCTAGGGCACTGCGATGAACTTGATGCCTGCGACATCTAGAGAAACGGAAAGATACAGTAAGGATCAAATAAAGGCACAGGGACGCGGCAGCCGAAGAAACCAAAGAGAGGCAAAAATACTCACTAGAGACAGCCTTGGCAGCAGCCATTAATTTTTTGGCCACCTCCTTCTTGTGCGAAGCCGCAACAGTGGCGAGCTGCTCCTCGCGATCCGTCGCTTCCTACTGCAGGCGCTCCTTAGCTGTGGATGCGACAGCTAGCTCCTGCTCGAGGCGCTCCTTCACCCCAACCGCATCCTCAGCATTTTTCTCCGCTCGCCCAAGGCTCCTTTTGAGAGCATCAAGCTCACGAGGGCAGTGTTATTCTCATTTGCAAAAAGCAACAAATAACATATATGAGCTTCACAAGCTAGCAAGCAGACGAAAAGTAGAAGATTAGTTAAGGATGTACCTTGAAGCTGCCATAGGCTGGCCTCCAATGCCAGGTGCTGCTTCACCAGCTGGTTTGCACCTTGCACAAAAAGGCTGCAAAAAGAAACAACTTGTCAGAAAAAGGGCTCGGGAGTGTGCCCAAGAAACGAGCAAGAGATTAAACACATGAAAAACGCTCGGGGGCTTCCCCCGATACACGCAAAAAAGAAGCAAAGATCAACAGATCATAAAAAATATGGCTCGAGGGCTCCCCCCGCAGCAAGAAAGAGAACACTTACATGCTCAAACGGAGACTCCAAAGGTCCCGGTGCAGTCTTCTGGGAGACGATCACCCGAGCCTCCTGTGGAGAGGGGTTCGGAGCAGTGCCCCCAGAGGTGGCCACCGTCTGAGAGGGAGGAGGCGTCATCTTCGACTCCCCTACTACCTGTTGAGTGGCATCACTAAACAAGCCCTCAGAGGAGTGGCTGCAAGAAACAAACCAGTCAAAAAGCAAAAAGGCAAAAAGACAAGAAAGGTAGCAAAAAGGCATCTGAAGGAACTTACGAGTCCATGTCGCTCAAGTTAAAAACAGGCAGGGCCCTCTTGCCCTTCTTCTCTTCCTTCTTCCTCTTTGCCGGCGGCTGCGGCGCCACAGCCCGCACAGGAACGGTCAGGATGGGAGAGGAAGAGGCACCATCACCTCCACTGTGGCAGACAAGCAATGGGGGGTCCCTAGGCGTTTGCGGAGTCGAGGCATCCGAAGATTCGCTCGAACTCCGTGCCCGCTTTCGGGTATGCCCCTCGCTCGCCTCTGGGGCTTCCTCAGTCGGTGATTGCGACAGGGGAAGCTCGGACACGGAGTCCACTAACTCATTGTTCGGCACATCCGGAAATCGTTCGGGTAGTGGAGGCACCATGTCGGGTACCTTGAACTCCTGCACAATGAAAACAAACTTTCAGAACAGAAAATTACAAGGAAACGCACTCGAAAAAGCGCTACGCGCACGTCGCAGATCTACACCTGCGGAACCGGTCAAGAAGCACTGAACGGGGGTGTCAGCAACTTCCCCAGAAGGTCCTCGTCGGATTTGTACTTTAGCAGCGGCCAAAGGACTCTGTCGAGGTCCCCCTTTGAGAGCTCCTCAGCCGCAACTCTCGTTGGGTCGTGGCGGCCAGAATAAAGAAACATCGGGTGCACCCTAGCCTGGAGTGGCTACACCCGACATTTGAGGAAGGTGCGGATGATATCCACACCGTTCACCTCCTTCTCCGGAATTACCTAGAGGTCCTCTACCCGATGGTAGAGCTCCTCTATCTCCTCCACCTCACCCTCCAGGACATGGTTCTTCTAGGATCTCTTCGGCAGGATTTTCTGGGTGGAGTCGAAAGGGGCAAGGACAAAGTCTTGCCCGTCCTCTGTGGAATCGTGGATATAAAACCACCTCTTCCGCCAGTATTGGACGGACTCAGACATAGAAAAAGATAAGAAAAGAAAATTGGATCGAAGGGAAATGATGCAGCCACCAATCGGATAAACTCCGTCGGAGCCGGACTGCCTCTTCACAGAATAGAGTTTCCGAAAGAGGCCAAAGTGCGGCTCGATACCAAGGCAGCACTCGCAAAAAGTGATGAAACAAGCAATGTGGAGAAGAGAATTGGGCGAAAGATGGTGGAGTTGGATGCCATAGAAAAACAACAGTCCACGTAGAAAACCGTGGACTGGGAGCGACAGGTCATGAAGAACAAAAGCAATGAACATCACCCGAAACCCTGCGGGTGAACGGGGAATTACCTCATCGCCGGGGACCCTAATGGCGTCCCTATCCTGCGGGATCAAGCCCGCCTCACGCAACTTGCGCAGGTCGCCCTCGCGTGTCTCCGAGCGCCTCCACCCACCATCGGTGACACGAGTGGCGGCGGTGCCCTTCTTGCCGCCGATAGCAGCACTGGTGGAGGTCTTCTTCGATTTCCCCATTACAGCGCGATGACGGCGGCGGTGCGAGCGCAGAAAAGAAGAAGGGAATGATCGGAGAATTTCCAGCACGCGGCGAGAAAAGCTCAAGAAAGTGGAAGCAGTAGAAAGCAAGTGGCTACAGTGAAAACTAGCCACAATTTTTCCCCACAGTTATAAGGACGAAGACGATGAACAGGGACCGTTCATCTGGAAGCCCTAGCGCCGACATCAAATCTAACCATCCACATGTCAGCACAGCAGTGAACCGTCGCTCGCACGCCGTCCACTACGCACGGAAACCAAGTAGACGCCGTAATTCTCGCCACGTCGCGCATAACCAGTCTACTCCAAGTCAGAAAGTGGGACCCATGTTCGTCCAGTCACGTCACCTCTGGCACCGCAGATGATTGAGGTCACCGATCGTCAGCACTGACATCATCAAAGCCATATTGGCAACGGTTACAAAACTTTGGCTAAACAGCTAAAGTACTCACTCGAATCTACGATTCGAGTAACTACTCGGGGGCAACTCCTATCAGGAGCGCTGGCCGCGCACCCGAAGCATGAATAAGGTACTATGCCAATAATCTGTTCTTCGAGTCCTACGTCGAGTCTACGACTCCACTACGGACTCGGGCGTTACTGCCATGGGGAGGATTGATTCAAGCATCCGAAAAAATTGTGTCCTACGGACCTAAAGCAAACAATGGCTGAATTAAAGTCTCTGCTCGAGTCTACGACTCGAACAGACACTTGGGGGCTACTTCCATAGGGAGTGCTGGTCGCGCACCCTATGAATTTTTCGACTGCGATCCTTTGGATCAGAATGCAAAAACTTTTCGGCAAACTTTGCCCCAACTAACGCTAAGTGAGTAACACTCTCCTTGGCCACCCAAAACACCTCCGCGGTGGTAAAATTTCGGATGTTGTGTCTGCGACGCAAAGATAAGACCTACAGATATCGTCTGATGGCCTGGTAACGCACCCGACTGCGCTCTGCTAGTAAAAAATCCGTGCCAACAGGCGCGATGAAAATCCCGACAGACGCGTTGGGTACATCATTCGAAATCTACTGGGATTCGACTCCTATAAGACCTCACGGCCTGAGTCGAATTGCGCCAGCATTTGTTCCGGGTTCGAGTCTAGGGACTCGAATCTGAGGAAGATCGTGTTGTTTTGTCCTAAGACAGTTAACTGGCGCTGATCCGTCAGGAGAGTCAGGCACACGCATCAACAATCCCTACACAACTAAAATCATTCTCTGGTGAACAAAAACAGCTGCACCCAAAAGATTGAAGAGTCCTCAGCCGAATCTACGATTCGACTGAACACTCGGGGGCTACTGACATGGTTATACCCTACGGGTACACGACATCAGCATACCTGGTCCAGCCCAAGGAAAGCCCACGAGAATATACGCGGCCCATGAAGATTTTCAGGTGGCCCAAGCCCATGATGTCCTTGGATCCTTGGAGAGTAAGACTAGAAGAGATAGAATATTCAAAGGGGCAAACCGTAAACCTATAACCGACTCGATCTGTGCCCAGGACCTGCTTACCTCTATATAAAGGCTAGGAGGGCACGATGAGGAGGATATCTCTCTCACCTCACCGCATACACACCTTCATGCCAGATTGCATCTGCGCACCCCTGTACTTCTCGGTTCCGCCGTAATCAAGAGCAGACAAGCAGGAGTAGAGTTTTCCCTCCAGGGGCCTGAACCTGGGTAAATCTCATGTCCCCTGGTTGCTTGTCTGTTAACCATTTCGCGATATCCAGCACCCCTATCTTCTCCCTAACCCAAGCTCATAACAATGGGCATTGACGAGATTAAAACTCATCATCAGCATTCTCCATTTCCAAGACCTTGAAGTTCTCGGATTGCTCCACCATCTTGCTTGATTCACACAACAATTCTGCAAAGGAAAAAAGATCAGTCAAACAAAACAAGTTTGACTATGACAATAGCTAAATGACAAAGAGGAAGTCGGAAAAGTTTACCTTCTGCTTCATCTTTTTCAACTTTTAACTTTGAATTCTCAAGGCGCGGGGCTTTGATTTCCTTGCGTTTATTGCATATGTTCTTGAGAAATTCCTGGTTGGAAGATGCAATTTTCTATAAGTTTAGAAGACGGAATACCATCAGATGGAAACTAAGACTCGGGCTACAAATTTAACTAAGTAAAATACAGCACGAGCCTTGGGGCTACACTACATCGTTCTTTTGCATCCAATAAGCATCAACTCGGATTCAACGATGTTTATCCGACTTTATGCTTGGGGGCTAGAGGATATGATAATAAAATAACTGCAATTAAGAATCGGAAATGTTCCAGGTGCAACTTCTCAAATACAAGTTTAGTGTTGTGAAAAACTTTCTCGGCAAGGGAGAGGGAGGGAACGTCCATCGCTGGGAGTTCGCCAAACTCTATCTTCGCATCCCGGACTAAAATTTTGTCCAGGAGGATGATCAGCTTCACGTCCTCCACCTCCTGGCTTGCTGCCTCTAGAGTGAGGGATTGCTTCTCAAGGCTGAACTGAGCTAGCGTGAGGATCTCCTCCTTCTTCCGTTTTAGGCCGGAGGCAGCAGAGCCAGCCACTTTATCTAATGCTCCTGTAGATATTACCATGGGATCATTACCCTTGATGGGTTCACCCTTATTAGTTGCCTGATCACCAACGGTGACCAGGGATTTCTAGATGTTACCAACACCAGGAGAGGCGGAAGCCTCTGGTGCTGATGGGGTACTGGATGGAGTCGGCAGCGGCACTACAGGGGAGATGACAAGCTTCTGCTGACACAGTTGCTTGCCTGTCTTGCTGTCTGGATTCGCTTTACTCTTCAAAAATTCTTTAGCTCTAAAGCACAAAAATCCAAATATTAGGTGTGCTTTGGAAAGAAACAAAGGTACCAAGTACTGAAAATAAAGGCAGGGTGCTTAATTTTTAACTATTGGCAGCACTTGGCTACCAGCAGTGATATCGACTTCCTTCGCCTTGTGCTTCTTGGAGGGAGAGGCGGAAACTTCTTGCACCTCATAATCCTCCATCGCCTCTGGATCATCTGAAAAAGATAGCCCTCTAGTGGAGCTAGCTCAGACTCGGAGAGTTTCTCGAGCTGACAAAGTCAAAAAGCAATGATGAAAATAGAGTCGGGGAAAGAACAGAGAAGAACGACAAA
The DNA here is from genome assembly GCA_023614405.1 of Avena insularis. Taxonomy (NCBI): domain Eukaryota; kingdom Viridiplantae; phylum Streptophyta; class Magnoliopsida; order Poales; family Poaceae; genus Avena; species Avena insularis. Next base: position 331,570,607 of record CM042697.1, read on the forward strand.
ACACGAAAGCAGAGTCAAAATATTTACCGGAGTCAGAGGATGATTAGATGTGAACATCTTCATAGAGACATCTGGAACTTTTCGTTCCCCACTCTCTCCTTGATCAAATACTGCATGAGGGTCCAGTAATCCTTCACCAGAATCTAGTTCGGGCTGACCCGCATGTTGTCCTTCTTGTCGCTGGTGATGGTGTGCATGAGGCAATCTCCATGGTGCTACAGAGGCTGAATCTGGCGCTCCAGCCAGCAGTGTATCAAGTCAGATCCGCGGAGACCCATGTGCTTCATCAGAAACTCAATACGCCTCTTGGCGAGGATCAGAATATTCGACAGTTTCGGCGCCTCCGCGTCCCATGATTTTTGGTGGGAAGCGGCACCGTCGATGAAGGCCGAAAGACCTTCCGCCTTTCCAGGAGCCAGAATATCCTTATGGTAGAACAAAGTTTCGGCCTAGTGTTTGACGGATGTGCTAGCGTTAATCCTAGGATAAACTCGGTTTCTCCTAAGGACTAAGCTAAGAGTGCCAGTGGTGTAAGGCACACCAGCACTAATGGAGTTCTTCCGAGTACCATAGTAGTACCGGAAAAGGGTGAGACTTGCCTAATGCCAAGAAACCCCTCGCACAAGGCTGCATGAGTACTAAGCTCTAGAAGGGAGTTGGGAGGAAGATTATGGAGCTACACACCATAGTATTTGAGGATCTCAAGGAAGAATTCAGATGGTGGAAGGCTAAGGCTGCGGTCGATGTGCATGCCGAACAGCACCAGCTCGCCATCATGCGGGGCGGGAATGGCATGTCCTGAGGCGCTCCGCTACGCGTCGGTGATGATGAATCCCTCATCCTCCATGACCTGGATCTCGGCATCGTCCATGACGCTTGGGACCCAGAGGCCCCGCATCTTCTTCTTGTCTGCCGCAGATGTACCCGCCGCCGCTCCTGAGCCAGATGCAGATAACATCGCTCTTGGAGAAGATGAAGGATTGGTGGGGGAGATAAAAAGATTATCGTGGTGTGTAGATGAGAATGGACGCGGAGGGCTCGAGGAGTATGAGGAGACAATGAATGAAGTGGTGGAGAGATGAATCTGGGACAGAAGGGTTTTCTCCTCTCTTTTGTTTGCCTCTATGCCAAGATTCGTGCATCAGTTGGGCGATTTGTGCCACGCGTATAGGAGAGTGGGAGGTGGCTTACTCGTGACTCCACCACCCCCTCGATTCTCGCGTGAGTGTTAAAACGGTGCTCTATTCCGTACGGAGCAGACCCACCAATGGTCGTGTTGACGGGACTCCTATTAGTGACAGGACCTGGCCTGAAAAGTTGTCAGCCCGCATGCCGTTGTGAAATCCGGCTCATGTTTCAAACTGAGGAAGGAAAAGACTAAAGTCAGAACAAAATATATCCGACTCAACGGACTCGGAATCCTACACTGTTAAATGAAGTTTTTGGGAACCCTTCAAGATTCTCAAGACGAAGAAATCATCAAGCTAGACGATTTATCCAACTTTGGATGTTGGAGACTTCCGGGGGCTACTGTTAGGGATATACTTTCCGGGTATACCCACAGGACTCGCTAACCAGGGTGTCCCACCAACGGGTAAGAGCTTTGAGTCACGGGCGGCCCAGTCGGAGAAAGAGGATGAGCCAGTTCCAGCTATGGCAAGGCCCAGAAGAGTTACCGACTTAGGCCTATAGTATTACTTGTAGTCCAAGCTGTATCTAGTTACCGACTCTATAACGTATCCGGATAGGTCTCTCCTGTAACCCTAGGTCCCAGTGACTATATAAATCGGCCCTATGGTAGCCTTTAGGGCACACAATACCAACAACCACAATCACAACTCGCACAGGCGAACCTCTCTTGTAATCCTCTATAACATCCGGCTTACGCCGATATATTAGTGGGTTGCTAGAAGGATTAGGATCCGATCACCACCGTCGGATCTGAACCTGGGTAAACTTGTGCTCACCGCTCCTGGAACATCCGACGTCTCACACCCCATCTTTCCAACGCCACTGGGACCCCCTATGGCGTACCTATAGACAATCCGACGACAATCGGCTTCTTCACCACACCATTCCATGATGTGCGTCCAAGTACTCCTTCACCGCAGGTTTTTGTTTATACAACACTTCCAAATGATACAGATGCTTCATCAAATTGTATGTGTATGAAGCTGGCCATAGGTTGTCAGTATAAACTTTACCCTTGAATTTCTTTGTAAAATTCTGCACTAAGTATCGCATAAATTCTCTATGCTCCACTCCGGGGAATACTGCTTCTACAACTTTCTCCAAACCATTGCAAGCATTTGTGTGGATAGTAAGTCCGGGTGGATAACCTATAAGGTCGTGGAAATTCTCTAGAAACCAAGTCCAACTTTCCTCTGACTCAATCTCCAAAACTCCATAAGCAATAGGGAACATCCAATTGTGGCCATCAACTGGAGTAGCAGCTGCTAGTTGTCCTTTAAATCTTCCATGAAGAGTTGTTGCATCCATGGACACATAAGGCCTGCAACCATTGTCACATCCCAAGATTTTCCAAATCTTGTAATGTGAAAAATAAATGAATAAAATAAAACTTTGTTGATTTTCAGGGTGAGAAGAAACTTTTTGAATTCCAATTGGAAACTTTCAAACCTATTTTGATCAAGATAAATCCTAAAAGGGATTTAAAAAGATAAACATTTAATAAAGGAAAATAAAAATATTTGGAATTACTATTTTGGATCTTTTAATAAAAAAAGATTTGGTTTCCAAATGAAAAGGAAGAATTATAAATAAGGATTATTTTATAAGCCAAATTAAAACTTGGCCATGCCTTTGAAATAAAATATTTCCATTTGATAAAAATAGCAAAGGATTATTTAAATAAAATAATAAGGATTTAATATCCAAGTTTATTAAAAATAAAGGTTTTACTATTTTTAATTAAACATCAAAACTTATTTATTTATTTTAAACAAGTTTCCAAGTATTCTTTATTTTCAAATAAAACCACTGAAGTGTTTTTGGTTTTATTTAGAATTCAAAATGGAGTTTTAAATAAATCAAAATCTATTTGATTTAATAACAAAGGTCTATTTAATTAATTATAAATGGACCCTAAAATAAAAATATTATTTTATTTTGGGATTTGGTTTGTGTTGTTAAACAGAACCAAAATCTCAATACAAAGTTTGGTGAAAGTTTGTTGTGAATTGAATGTTTGAGTTGTTGTTTGAATTTCAAAACAAAAAATGGAAATAGAAAAAGGAAAAGATTACTGAACAAAAAAAAGGGATTAGACAGCAGCCCAACCCACCTGGCCCAGGAAGCCCACTCGCAGCCCAGTCTCTCTCCCCCTCTCCGAAACGTTTTCCACTTATACTCGCACCCGCAGAGCAACTGACTGGTGGACGCTCTTCCCTAACTCTCTCACTCACTGACGCCAGGACCCCACCTCTCTGCTTCATCGCTTTTCCCCGACCGTCGCCTCGCCGTTTCCTGTCCTTTACTCCGGCGATCAATTCGCGCTGTTAACGGACATTACTCCCCCGGCAACCACGCTCCTTTAAACGCCTTCCCCTCCTCTCCATTTCCCCTCCCTCACACGCACCAGCTCGCCACCAGGCTACGCTAATTTCACCAGAGACCCCTCACTGCTCCGATGAGATTCCTCCTCGATTCCGGCCGAACCTCGCCACCCCTTGCCTCCCTAAGCACACCGCCGTGATCCCCACTCCCAGGCGCACCTGTCTGTGTCATCCGTTCACTCGCGGGCGCCCCAGAGCGTCGACTTCGACAACTTCTGAGCGTCGTCGCGTCTGCTTCCCACTCCGGCGAACTCCACAGGTAAACTCTGTTTGCCCCAGCACTCCTCGATGATACTCCCACACTCGCCACACTCTCCTGCATCTGACCATGCTCTTGTCTTGCCTTAGGGCGATCTGCAACGTCGCCCTCGACAATGAACAGAACCATCTGACGCCGACGACGACTCCGGCGAACGATTACTCTCGCTCCAGTGCGCCCCTCGCCAGACCAACACCACCTCGAGCTTCACCGTGACCTCCTGAACCCGGTGAGCACCTCCCCTTCCCTCCTTGCTTCCTAGAACCACCGCTAGCCCACCGTCTGAGCGTGCGCCGCCGTCTGCCACCGCCAGCGCCGCCACTAGATGGCAAGCGTCCTGCACGCCGTTGGATCTTAATCGTACGCACGCGATAGATTCTTAGCCGAAGGGGTATCGATCTATCTGTGTCGTGCGTTGTTAGTTTAATCCTACGGCCAGCATCACTCGATCCACCCGAATCGGTATCGACCAGTAACATCGCGACGCGTGGCCAGTCTTCGATTTAAAACAGAATTTGAAATCAGATTTTGATGCAGATTTGAAAACCTTGTAAATTTTGATCCACACGTCCAAAAATTACAAACTTTATATCAATGGAATCAGTGGAACAAGCCCTAGCCAACCATGCAATTTTTTTAGTAAAAAGACTCTGGTAAAATGTTTGTTTTTGCAGAAACATTTGTATGCTTGTTCAGGTTATAAAAATTATTCCAAAATGTTTTTAGGGTTAAAATCTTTGCAAATTAGTTTTTTGTGAACTTACTGACCCTAGGAACCATCTTGAGGATTTAAAAATGTTTTTGGTGAAGATTAGGGTTGATTAATTGAATTAGCCCATTTCTAGCCAAATAAAAATATTGCTTTTGTTATGAAAATGATTTTGGAATAAAAACTTTGGGAAAATGATTTGAATCAAACCTACTGACCCTAAACACCAAGTTTTGAGAATTAACAACTTATTTAGTGAACAACATAAAGTTTTTGCTTTGATAAAAACATTTTCCACCACATAAAATATTGATTGGATTTAAAAATGGTTTGTAAATAAAAACCTTTTGCAAATGGTTTTGCCACTTTAGAAAATGACCAATTTGGACTTTACAATGTGTAGAGCCTAGTAGAGACCACCTTTGGCAAATAAAACTATCTTTTGCATGCTTGCATGCATGACTAAGTTCCTATTATTTTATGTGTGTTTGATTGTTTTGAATATTGGTTGGAATGCTAGTTGATATTGTGTTTGCTTGATTGATTTGTAGTGAAGTTATAAAAGTGTGAAACTAGCAAGATCAAGAAGTGAACCAACATTCCCTACCAAAAAGGCAAGTTACACTATCATCTAAAGTCCTACTATTTTCATTATACTTAGTGGATTTTGAAACATGCATGAAAAGAGTTTCTATACTTATGCTATGCTAAATCCTAATAGGATACCTTATATATTCCTTAGTGAAAACAATGTAGTTGTAAAATGCTTAGCCATGCTAAATATTTTTAGAAGAGATACATGTTGAGATTTTATGAAGTTGAGAAAAGACTTGTGTTTTATATAATAAAACAAGGACTCAATGAACCACCTGGGTGGACAAGGATACTTTGAGTTTTGGACAAGGTGGCAACAAAAGGAACCATGTCTATGGCAATCTCTTTGTGTTGTGCACCAAAAGAAAACCACCCAGGAACTTAGAGATTGAACATGTTTCTCCAACTATGGCTTTCGTGTACAGCCACATGCTATTATGGCTCTGGCTTAGTCAACTACATTGGGAAGACCCATGCATTGTCTTCAGGTCACTAAAAATGAGGGAACTCGAAACCCTACATGGGTGTCTGAAGACAAGCTAGCAATGGTGTATGGGAGGACCCTCTGGAAAGACTTCGTCACATTCTCAATCTGCTAGTACTCCATCTTGGTGAGTACCTATCCAGCGGCCACTGGTGGCAACAAGATGAGATTGTGTCATGTGGGTAAAGTGTACAACTTCTGCAGAAGATAAAAATTCTAAGTACTTAGCCGTGTCCCCGGTTATGGACAATACTGAGCAACTAAAGCTTGAAGCTATGGGAAATCTTGACATTCCAATTTCTAAAAGAAAAACTTTAAAGTAACAACAAAAGACATGAAGCACTTGGGGATTTACCAAGGAGCTCAAGAGATTTTGAGAAAAACTTGAAGTACTTGGGGTGTACCAAGGAGCTCAAGAGAATTTGATAAAGACACTTGGGGATTTACCAAGGAGTTCAGAAAGATTTGACAAGAGATCAAAAATGTTTTGAAAAGATAGGATAAAGTATTGCTTTCTGCAAATGAGCCTAAAACTCTACTTAGCCAAATATGCATGTAATGATAGGATCCACTTATATTCTACATAGTAGTGAAACTTGCCAATACAATTCAAATGTATTGACCCTTGTGGCTGTAACTTGTTATGTTGCAGGTTTGATTGATTTAGTGAAAGGTGTGTTGTTTAGGATTACAAAGTCTACAACCAACATGTCTGCCTGTGGCACTTTGAAGATGAAGGACCCCATGCTTATAGATTTTCTGCTGCAATGTAATGTAATAGCCAAATGAGCTATGTAAGATGTAATAAAAATTGTGTTATTCCTGGTTATAAAGTTATATTATGACCTTTGTTTCTTGATATTACATCTTGACTGTGGATGCTAGCTCTTGATCCAGGGACTAGCATTGTAAACACAGGGATCTCTACCTTATTGAAGGTTGGGACCTTAACAGATGGTATCAGAGCATTGTGTTTCCTGTAGGATTGGACAAAACCCTTAGAAAAATAGGATTGGACAAAACCCTTAGAAAAATAGGAGTTGTATTTGTTCCAAAACTTATTTACAAACCATCTTGTAAACTCTTTCCTTAACCATTTTGGTTTCAACTCTACATCTCTTCTATTTCAACTTGATGGAAAAACCTACCCCATGGATAAAGACTACACCATGTGCAAAGGACTTCTTCAACTCTAATGACTTCAACATCTTCAACTCTAATGACTTCAACATCTTCAGCATATTCACCAAGGACTTCAATCTTGGATGTCACTAAGGACAAGTGAGACAAGGAAATCTTTCTCAAGATTTGGAGACTAAGGAAACACAAGTTAGAAGGAGCCCACATCACTTGGAGTTTTGTAACCAAGAGTTTTTCTCAAGGAAACCATGATCTCATGCAAAGAAGAATCAACCAAGAAGGATGGGAAGATCACAAGTGAACCATATAGATGGACCACCATATATAGTTAAGACAAACACACCAACTTATGTGGTTTAACAAAAATATTTTGTTGCCTAAAAATGTGCTTGAACTTTGTTGTTTGAGTGAAAAGTTGTTTGTGAATGCTTGCACATTGCTTGTGTGAATTGTGATGTGTGTGATTAGAATTATTTCCTTAGAAAATATCTTGCCTATTCTAATCCCCATTCAACCCAAACAGATGACTACTCCAAGAAACTCCAAGGTTGATGACAACAACACCAACCAAGAGGACAGCATGGAAGAACTCATAGCAACCCAAAACCAGTTGAACCAAATGACAGCTCAATTCATAGCCAACACCAGTGGGGAAGATCCAACCCTACAAGGATTTTTGGAAGACCAAGCCCAAATGTTGCATAAGGTGACAGACCAAATGCTCAACATGGAGAGCAACTTTTCCAAAGACAAGGATGTTATTCTAAAAGGAGCCAAAGCTTGCAATATTTGTGGAGACAAGGATCACACTTCCAAGGAGAATGGAAATCAATGCCCCAATTGTGAAGAGAAACATCCAGTTGGCCAATGTCCCACCTCTCTAGCTACTTGCTACCTATGTGAAGGAAACAACCATGTCCCTATCCAATGCCCCATCTATTCCATTGTTGAACAAAGGAAACAAGGTGGAGTGCAACAAATGATTGCAAACTATCAAGAAGGATCCAAGCCTACCAAGAAGAATGAGGACAAAGGAAAAGCTCCACTTATACCTCCATGCAATACAACCCAATTCAAAGGACCAAAGAAGAGGCATATGAATTTTCCAAAGATCAATAGAAGGTCCAAGAAACATGTAGACATTCCTACCTACCATATAACATATGAACAACATGAACTAGATGCACTCCTAGCTTTGGAGAAGCCCAAAAAGAAAGAGAAGGACAAAAGCCATGTGCAATGTCATAATTGTAAAGAAATGGGACACTATTCCAGTGAATGTCCAGAGAAACAAAAGTATAAAGAGATTGGCCAAGTATGGTGCAACAACTGCAAAGGGCTAGGCCATTACGCAACAACTTGTCCACAAGAGACACGTGAAGAACTCAAAGTTATCATATGTTTCAATTGCAAAGGACCAGGACATTATGCAAGCAATTGTCCAGAAAAGATGAAGAACAAGATAAACAAGCCTGATCTCAGCCTTGTCACATGTGCCAAGTGTGGAAACAAAGGACACTATGCAGATGATTGCCCAGAGAAGTTTCCCCAAGATCCCAAGCAAGCCAATATGTAATTTAGTTGGAAGATTTTTAAGGGTGGTAGTACCCTAGATGCTTTGAGCCTACTTGTAACCCTAGCCTTCCCAAATCTCGGGACGAGATTTATTTTAAGGGTGGTAGCCTGTCACATCCCAAGATTTTCCAAATCTTGTAATGTGAAAAATAAATGAATAAAATAAAACTTTGTTGATTTTCAGGGTGAGAAGAAACTTTTTGAATTCCAATTGGAAACTTTCAAACCTATTTTGATCAAGATAAATCCTAAAAGGGATTTAAAAAGATAAACATTTAATAAAGGAAAATAAAAATATTTGGAATTACTATTTTGGATCTTTTAATAAAAAAAGATTTGGTTTCCAAATGAAAAGGAAGAATTATAAATAAGGATTATTTTATAAGCCAAATTAAAACTTGGCCAAGCCTTTGAAATAAAATATTTCCATTTGATAAAAATAGCAAAGGATTATTTAAATAAAATAATAAGGATTTAATATCCAAGTTTATTAAAAATAATTGTTTTACTATTTTTAATTAAACATCAAAACTTATTTATTTATTTTAAACAAGTTTCCAAGTATTCTTTATTTTCAAATAAAACCTACTGAAGTGTTTTTGGTTTTATTTAGAATTCAAAATGGAGTTTTAAATAAATCAAAATCTATTTGATTTAATAACAAAGGTCTATTTAATTAATTATAAATGGACCCTAAAATAAAAATATTATTTTATTTTGGGATTTGGTTTGTGTTGTTAAACAGAACCAAAAACTCAATACAAAGTTTGGTGAAAGTTTGTTGTGAATTGAATGTTTGAGTTGTTGTTTGAATTTCAAAACAGAAAATAGAAATAGAAAAAGGAAAAGATTACTGAACAAAAAAAAAGGGACCAGACAGCAGCCCAACCCACCTGGCCCAGGAAGCCCACTCGCAGCCCAGTCTCTCTCCCCCTCTATGAAATGTTTTCCACTTAAACTCGCACCCGTAGAGCAACTGACTGGTGGACCCTCTTCCCTAACTCTCTCACTCACTGACGCCAGGACCCCACCTCTCATGTTCATCGTTTTCCCCCTGACCGCGTCGCCTCGCCGTTTCCTGTCCTTTACTCCGGCGATCAATTCGCGCTGTTAACGGCCATTACTCCCCCGGCGACCACGCTCCTTTAAATGCCTTCCCCTCCTCTCCATTTCCCCTCCCTCGCACGCACCGGCTCGCCACCAGGCTACGCTAATTTCACCAGAGACCCCTCACTGCTCCGACGAGCTTCCTCCTTGATTCCGGCCGAACCTCGCCACCCCTTGCCTCCCTAAGCACACCGCCGTGATCCCCACTCCCAGGCGCACCTGTCCGTGTCATCCGTTCACTCGCGGGCGCCCCAGAGCGTTGACTTCGACAACTTCTGAGCGCCGCCGCGTCTGCTTCCCACTCCGGCGAACTCCACAGGTAAACTCTGTTCGCCCCAGCACTCCTCGATGATACTCCCACACTCGCCACACTCTCCTGCATCTGACCATGCTCTTGTATTGCCTTAGGGCGATCTGCAACGTCGCCCCCGACAACGAACATAACCATTTGACGCCGACGACTCCGTGACGATTACTCTCGCTCGGTCGCCTCGCTGCACCAACACCACCTCGAGCTTCACCGTGACCTTCTGAACCCGGTGAGCACCTCCCCTTCCCTCCTTTCTTCCTAGAACCACCGCTAGCCCACCATCTGAGTGTGCGCCGCCACTAGATGGCAAGCGTGCTGCGCGTCGTTGGATCTTAATCGTACGCACGCGATAGATTCTTAGCCGAAGGGGTATCGATCTTTCTGTGCCATGCGTTGTTAGTTTAATCCTACGGCCAGCATCACTTGATCCACCCGAATCGGTATCGACCAGTTACATCGCGACGCGTGGCCAGTCTTCGATTTAAAATAGAATTTGAAATCAGATTTAGATGCAGATTTGAAAACCTTGTAACTTTTGATCCACACGTCCAAAAATTACAAACTTTATATCAATGGAATCAGTGGAATAAGCCCTAGCCAACCATGCAATTTTTTTAGTAAAAATCCTCTGGTAAAATGTTTGTTTTTGCAGAAACATTTGTATGCTTGTTTAGGTTATAAAAATTATTCCAAAATGTTTTTAGGGTTAAAATCTTTGCAAATTAGTTTGTTGTGAACTTACTGACCCTAGGAACCATCTTGAGGATTTAAAAATGTTTTTGGTGAAGATTAGGGTTGATTAATTGAATTAGCCCATTTCTAGCCAAATAAAAATATTGCTTTTGTTATGAAAATGATTTTGGAATAAAAACTTTGGGAAAATGATTTGAATCAAACCTACTGACCCTAAACACCAAGTTTTGAGAATTAAAAACTTATTTGGTGAACAACATAAAGTTTTTGCTTTGATAAAAACATTTTCCACCACATAAAATATTGATTGGATTTAAAAATGGTTTGTAAATAAAACCCTTTTGCAAATGGTTTTGCCACTTTAGAAAATGACCACTTTGGACTTTACAATGTGTAGAGCCTAGTAGAGACCACCTTTGGCAAATAAAAATATCTTTTGCATGCTTGCATGCATGACTAAGTTCCTATTATTTTATGTGTGTTTGATTGTTTTGAATATTGGTTGGAATGCTAGTTGATATTGTGTTTGCTTGATTGATTTGTAGTGAAGTTAGAAAAGTGTGAAACTAGCAAGATCAAGAAGTGAACCAACATTCCCTACCAAAAAGGCAAGTTACACTATCATCTAAAGTCCTACTATTTTCATTATACTTAGTGGATTTTGAAACATGCATGAAAAGAGTTTCTATACTTATGCTATGCTAAATCCTAATAGGATACCTTATATATTCCTTAGTAAAAACAATGTAGTTGTAAAATGCTTAGCCATGCTAAATATTTTGAGAAGAGATACATGTTGAGATTTTATGAAGTTGAGAAAAGACTTGTGTTTTATATAATAAAACAAGGACTCAATGAACCACCTGGGTGGACAAGGATACTTTGAGTTTTGGACAAGGTGGAAACAAAAGGAACCATGTCTATGGCAATCTCTTTGTGTTGTGCACCAAAAGAAAACCACCCAGGAACTTAGAGATTGAACATGTTTCTCCAACTGTGGCTTTCGTGTACAGCCACATGCTATTATGGATCTGGCTTAGTCAACTACATTGGGAAGACCCATGCATTGTCTTCAGGTCACTGAAAATGAGGGAACTCGAAACCCTACATGGGTGTCTAAAGACAAGCTAGCAATGGTGTATGGGAGGACCCTCTGGAAAGCCTTCGTCACATTCTCAATCTGCCAGTACTCCATCTTGGTGAGTACCTATCCAGCGGCCACTGGTGGCAACAAGATGAGATTGTGTCATGTGGGTAAAGTGTACAACTTCTGCATAAGATAAAAATTCTAAGTACTTAGCCGTGTCCCCGGTTATGGACAATACTGAGCAACTAAAGCTTGAAGCTATGGGAAATCTCGACATTCCAATTTCTAAAAGAAAAACTTTAAAGTAACAACAAAAGACTTGAAGCACTTGGGGATTTACCAAGGAGCTCAAGAGATTTTGAGAAAAACTTGAAGTACTTGGGGTGTACCAAGGAGCTCAAGATAATTTGATAAAGACACTTGGGGATTTACCAAGGAGTTCAGAAAGATTGGACAAGAGATCAAAATTGTTTTGAAAAGATAGGATAAATTATTGCTTTCTGCAAATGAGCCTAAAACTCTACTTAGCCAAATATGCATGTAATGATAGGATCCACTTATATTCTACATAGTAGTGAAACTTGCCAATACAATTCAAATGTATTGACCCTGGTGGCTGTAACTTGTTATGTTGCAGGTTTGATTGATTTAGTGAAAGGTGTGTTGTTTAGGATTACAAAGTCTACAACCAACATGTCTGCCTGTGGCACTTTGAAGATGAAGGACCCCATGCTTATAGATTTTCTGCTGCAATGTAATGTAATAGCCAAATGAGCTATGTAAGATGTAATAAAAACTGTGTTATTCCTGGTTATAAAGTTATATTATGACCTTTGTTTCTTGATATTACATCTTGACTGTGGATGCTAGCTATTGATCCAGGGACTAGCATTGTAAACATAGGGATCTCTACCTTATTGAAGGTTGGGACCTTAACAACCATCCAGAAACCCTTGCCAGCAAGCTTTGAAATAAACCAAATCCCTTCTAAAGTACTCCTTCTCCATTGCCTTCCCTCTTATTTTGTACTAAACTTTATGCCTGTCTATCTGTACAACACTACCTGGACTAGCCATCTCCACTTTAGCTTTGAAGCTGTAAAGCAACTGAAAACTTTCATTCCATGGACCATTGATACTCTCAAGGGCCATTTCCTTTGCATAGAACATCCTCATGTAGGGTACTGTAATATTAAACTTTTAAAACATCTTTTATGAGCGTTGTTGCACCAAGTGATGTGTTCACTCTCATCCAATCCATGATTGCATCTGCCAACCACCTAGTCTTTGCTAGTTTTGTTTTGTCCTTTGGCTGTCCCCCTTAAGGTGGACAAGAATGTTTGAACCGGTTAATTTTTATCTGAAACATAATGAAAATGTCAGGTATAACTAACAAACTCTACACAATGATCTAAAATGCACAACTGCTTGTAATACCTTAACCAAACTGCTCCTGAGCATAGTGGATGCATGCATCCTCCACCTACACCTCTTGTATGGGCACTTCACTGTGAACCTTGCTAGCTCACTCTTAATAACATCATAATCATTATTGGTGCGAATGCAATATGTAGTAAGGTAATTATGACAGTCCTACATCGTTTCAAATATGGTGCCTTATGAAATCTTAGGATCGTCCCTGTCCCACTCAATTACTGGAAAGTCCTCACCATCGTACTCAGCTAAAACGAGGCTATCATTGTTCTCCTCATTCTCTTTGTCATCAGTGTCATCAAATCTGGCACACTAGGCAATTTCATCCGTGTATTGATCCTCTAGTTCCTGCTTACTGAATCTATCTACAAATTCAGGAAACATCAACTCATCCTCATTATCTAGTGCAGGCGATCCCTCGTCAGGCTCTGCCTCGTCCTCCACATCGGCCGCACGAGCGGTTTGGCTTACACTCGTAGTGCGAACAGATGGTATTGTTGTGGACCTACAAGAATCGTCGGGGCACACACTATTAGCAGAGACATATGATGCCCGACCACCTGATGATGCATGACCACCATATGGTGATTTAACACTATTTCCCATGTGCTCAACTTTAGGTTGCACATGGAGATGAATTCGACCAAAACGTTCGGTAGCATTCAAAGAGAAAAGAATTACCAGATCATCTTTGCTAGTTAGTGGGAGCAATCTTTGCTCGCTAATGTTGAAATATTGCAACTCAACTAACTCGCATCTGCTCCAGGGGAATTTACAATAGATTTTATCTATCAAATCTCTGAGAGTTATGGAGGTTGCAACCACCGCTGGGAAGTAAAATCGATAGAGATATTGTTCACAACCATGAATTACGCTAGTATCTAGTCTAATCGCTAGCCGAAATGCCAGCACTAGATCAATCCTATTCGAAAAGCAAGGCAGATAGTTGAGCACCAGCGATTCGCGCTCAAATACTGCCAATAATCAACCGACAAAGGGAAACGATGCTTACCTAGATGGAATCCATGCATTAGATCCATTCGATTCCACCCAATCTTCTCTGTGGTTGACGCGGATGGATGGTACACCAGCCGGCGTTGCATACTGTTCTACGAAAGGGGTAGATCTAGTGGTGGCAGGAGAGGAGCCGGAGGTCGAGTGGGCTTCGCAACTAGGGGAGGGGCCGCTCTGGGGCCGAGGACGACATAAGGTAGGAGGGCACGATGGTGGGGCAGCAGAGGGGCGGTGTGGGAGTTGTTCCAGGCTCGGGGGGAAGCGAATGTTTTGGGTGAGCGAGAATGGCCGGTCCGGCGTGTCTCCATGCGGCCCCACCCTTCACCACATATGCAAGACCCATCCCAATGCGGCCCCACCCTTCACCATGTATGCAGGACCCGTCCGAACACGGCCCCACCCGTCAGCATGTAACGGTTTAGGCCACGTAACGTAACGCTCAATGCATGACACACCCTAATACGGCCCCACCAGTCAGCATGTAATGGTCAAGCCTTTGACCTGATGGCATCCCTCCATCCGAGCGCCTGCGAGGGTTTCGTAACATGGCGAGGGGAAAAGTGAGGAAAAGTTAATTGGCTAGGTAAAACTGAGTACAACTAACGAATCAAGGGCACTAAAATAGAAATCCCTATTATGAATTGCATGTGATGTTAATCCTTTTATGCATCGTGTATTGCTTAGATTGGGACGAAGCATTATAAGATGATCCCTCTCACTAAATATCGAGTAATAAAGTATGCGTCCTTAGTAGGCACTGTTGCTAAGACTCATCGTTTCGAAGCACCACGGATGACCGGGTGTGATAGATTCTACGTGTGCATACAACAGGTGCAAGCCAAATTTGCACATGCGGATACTAAGGTTAACCTTGACTAGCCAAGCATGTATATACAGGGTCTCGGAACACGGAATACCGAAAGGTAAAGCATGAGTCATATGACTGATATGATGAACATGTTGATTGTTCGCCTTTTAAGCTACATCATCTCTTGTGATGATCGGAATTGGTGTAGTGGATTTGGTTCGTGTGATCACTAAAACAATGTGAGGGATGTTGTTTTGAGTGGAAGTTCACCTAGTTAGTTTAAGTATTAAATATGAACTCAATTTGTCATAAACTTAGTCTAAATTATTTGTAAATATGTTCTATATCATGGTGGCCCCTACCATCAATTTTAATGCATTCCTAGAGAAAGAAAAGTTGAAAAACAATGGAAGCAACTTCATGGATTGGTTCCGCAACTTGAGGATTGTCCTTAATGATGGTCAGTTGACCTATGTGCTGGATGCACCACTAGGTGACCCACATGCAGCTGATGCTACCGATGAGGGGAAGAATGTTTTCCTCACTCGAAAAACTCAATACTGCATAATTCAATGTGCTATCTTGTATGGTTTGGAATCAGAGCTTCAGAAGCGGTTTGAGAATCGCGAGCCTTATGATATTATCCGTGAGCTCAAAATGATATTGGAGACTCATGCGGCAGTTGAAAGCTATAAATCCTCCGAGAAGTTCTTTAACTGTAAAATGGAGGAGGGCAGCTCCGTTAGAGAGCATGTGCTTAAGATGTCTGGGCACGTGAATAAACTCGCAGATTTGGGAATAACGATTCCTAATGTGTTGGGTATTCATCATGTCCTCCAATCACTACCACCTAGTTACAAGAAATTCGTGATGAACTACAAAATGCAGCGCATGGATAAGTCGTTACCAGAACTCTTCTCCATGTTGAAGTATGTGGAAGTGGAGATCAAGAAAGAGCACCAACTGTTGATGGTCAATAAGACCACCAATTTCAAGAAGCAAGGCAGGCCTAAGAAGAAGGGTAACTTCAAGAAGGGCGACAAGAAAGCTGACGCGCCTACAAAGAAACCCAAGGCTAGTCCTAAGCCTGATACTGAGTTCTTTTACTTCAAGGGAGAAGGTCATTGGAAGCGGAATTTCCTCAAGTACCTGGCAGATCTGAAGAACGGCAACATCAAGAAGAAAGGTATATTCGATATACATGTTATTGATGTGTATCTTACTAGTAGTCGTAGTAGTGCCTGGGTATTTGATACTGGTTTGGTTGCTCATATTTATAACTCGAAACAGGTGCTGCAGAATAAGCGAAGACTAGCGAGAGACGAGGTGATGATGCGCGTTGGAAATGGCTCCAAGGTTGATGTGATCGCTGTTGGCACGCTCCCTCTTCATCTACCATCGGGATTAGTTTTATACTTGAATAATTGTTATTTGGTGCCTGTGTTAAGCATGAACATTATATCTGGATCTTGTTTATCGTGAGACGGTTACTTGTTTAAGTCCGACAATAACGGTTGTTCGATTTATATGAGTAATATCTTTTATGGTCATGCACCTATGATAGATGGTCTATTCTTATTGAATCTCGATAGTAGTGATACACATGTTCATAATATATATGTTAAATGATTGAAATCGAATGATAATTCTACATACATGTGGCACTATCGTCTTGGTCACATTGGAGTGAAGCGTATGAAGAAACTCCATTCTGATGGACTTCTTGAATCACTTGATTTTGAATCACTTGAAAGATGTGAAGCATGTTTGATGGATAAAATGACTAAGACTCAA
Organism: Avena insularis; assembly: GCA_023614405.1. Classification (NCBI taxonomy): domain Eukaryota; kingdom Viridiplantae; phylum Streptophyta; class Magnoliopsida; order Poales; family Poaceae; genus Avena; species Avena insularis. Next base: position 331,587,189 of record CM042697.1, read on the forward strand.
TTCTTTGGTATAATGGAGCGAGCTATGGACTTATTGGAAATCATACATACCGATGTGTGTGGCCCGATGAGTGTGGCATCACGCGGTGGTTATCGTTATGTTCTTACTTGCACGGATGACTTGAGTAGATATGGGTATATCTATTTCATCAAACATAAGTCTGAAACTTTCGATAATTTTAAGGAATTTCAAAGTGAAGTAGAGAATCAACATAACAAAAATATAAAATTTATGCGATCTGATCGTGGAGGTGAGTATCTAAGTTACGAGTTTGGCGAGCATTTGAAAAAACACGGAATACTTTCACAATTGACACCGTCGGGAACACCACAACATAATGGTGTGTCCGAACATCGTAATCAAACTCTCTTAGATGTGGTTCATTCTATGATTTCTCTTACATATTTACCGTTATCTTTTTGGGATTATGCATTAGAAACAGCCGCATTCACTATAAATAGGGAACCATCTAAATCCATTGAAACGACACCGTATGCGAAGAAACCTAAGTTGTCGTTCCTTAAAGTTTGGGTATGCGAAGCTTATGTAACGAATTTATAGCCCGACAAGCTTGAACCCAAAGCGGAAAAATGCGTCTTCATAGGATACCCTAAAGAAACAATTGGGTATACCTTCTATCATATATCCTAAGGCAAAGTTTTTGTTGCCAAGAATCCTTTCTGGAGAAGGAATTTCTCTCGAAAGAAGTGACTGGAAGGAAAGTAGAACTCGACGAGGTTGTCGAACCTTCTCTCGGATTTGAGAGTAGAGTAACTCCATAAGATGTTCATGTGCCGCCTGCACCAATAAGAGAGTAAGCTAATGATAATGATCATGAAATTTCGAGCAAAGTTACTACAGAACCTCGCAGGTCAACGAGGACTCGTACCACTCCTGATTGGTATGATCCTGTTATGAATGTCATGTTGGTGGACAACACCGATGACCCTGCGACATATGAGGAAGAAATGATGATCCCAGATTCCAACAACTGGCGAAGCCATAAAATCCGAGATTGGATCCATGTATGAAAACCAAGTGTGGACTTTGGTGGACTTACCGGATGGTCGCAAGGCTGTCGAGAACAAATGGATCTTCAAGAAGAAAACAGATGATGATGGTAATGTAACAGTCTATAAATCTCGACTTGTCGCAAAAGGTTTTTGAAAAATACAAGGAGATGAATACGATGAGACTTTCTCACCGGTAGCGAAGCTAAAGTCTGTGAGGATTTTTTAGCAATCGCTGCATATTACGATTATGACATATGGCAGATGGATGTCAAAATGGTGTTCCTCAATGGTGACATTGATGAAGAGTTGTATATGGTACAACCCAAAGGTTTAGTCGATCCTAAAGATGCTAACAATGTATGCAAAATTCAGCGGTCCATTTATGGATTGAAGAAAGCATCCTGAAGCTGGAATCAACATTTTGATAAGGTGATCAAAAGCTTTGGATTTATACAAACTTATGGAGAAGCTTGTATTGACAAGAAAGTGAGTGGGAGCTCTGTAGCATTCCTAGTACTATATGTGGATGACATATTGTTGATTGGGAATGATATAGAACTTCTTAAAATTGTCAAAGACTATTTGAATAATAGTTTTTCAATGAAGGATCTTGGCGAAGCTGCATACATTTTAGGAATCATTATTTATAGAGATAGATCAAGACGCTAATAGCGCTTACACAAAGTACATATTAGTACAAGGTTCTAAAGAGGTTTGGAATGGAAGATAGCAAGAAAGGGTTCTTGCCCATATTGCCCAATACGACATTGAGTAAAACTCAAAGTCTAGCTACGGCAGAAAATAGAGAGAGAGGATGAGAAAAAATCCCTATGCCTTAGCCATAGGATCTATCATGTATGCCATGTTGTGTACAAGACCAGATATTGCACGTGTTATTAGTTTCACCAGCAGATATCAAAGTGATCCAGGAGTAGATCACTTGATAGAGGTCAAAAATATCCTAAAGTACTTGAGAAGAACTAAGGATATGGTTCGTTCTTATGGAGGTGACGAACAACTCATTGTAAACGGTTACACCGATGCTAGTTAGCACACCGATCCAAATGACTCTAAGTCGCAGTCTGGATATGTATTTACTTTGAATGGTGCAGCAGTGAGCTAGAGGAGTGCTAAGCAAAGCATTGTGGCGAGATCTTCAACTGAATGGGAATACATAGCTACTTCAGAGGCTTCACAAGAGGCGATATGGATGAAGGAGTTCACTGTGGAGCTTGGTGTGGTTCCTAGTGCGTTGGACTCAATGGCCATCTACTGTGACAACATGAGTGCCATAGACAATGCACAGGAGCCAAGGTCACACAAGAAGCTAAAGCATATCCAGCTATGTTTTCATGTTATTCGCGAGCATGTCCAAGATGGTGACATAAAGATTTGCAAAGTACACACATCTCTGGATGTGGCAAATCTATTGACTAAACCTCTCCCTAGGGCAAAACATGACCAACACCAGAACGCCATGGGTGTTAGGTACATCACAATGTAATATAGATTATTGACTCTAGTGCATGTGGGAGACTGTTGGAAATATGCCCAAGATGCAATAACAAAATGGTTATTATTATATCTTTGTGTTTATGATAAATGTTTACATCCCATGCTACAATTGTATTAACCGGAAACATTAATACTTGTGTGTTTTGTAAACATGAAAGAGTCCCTAGTAAGCCTCTTGTTGAACTAGCTTTTTGATTAATAGATGATCATGGTTTCCTGATCATGGACATTTGATGTTATTAATAACAAGATCATGTCATTAGGAGAATGATATGATGGACACACTCCTATAGTAAGCGTAGCATAAGATCAAGTCATTTATAGTTCGTTTGCTACAAACCTTTCAAATACATAGTAACCTAATCCTTCAACCATGAGATCATGTTAATCACCATCACCGGATGAATGCTTTGATGACATCAAACACCACTTACATAACTGGGTGGTTATAAAGGTGGCATTAGGTATTCTGAAAGTATGTGTTGAGGCACATGGATCAAGAGTGGGATTTGTCCATCCATATGACGGATAGATATACTCTGGGCCCTCTCGGTGGAATGTCATCCAATTGGCTTGCAAGCATGTGAATAGGTCACAAGGGATGTCGTATCATGGAACGAGTAAAGAGTACTTATTGGTAATGGGGTTGAACTAGGTATAGAGATACCGACGATCAAACCTCGGAAAAGTAAAATATCGTGTGACAAAGGGAATCGGTATCATATGTAAATGGTTCATTTGATCACGAAGTTATTGTTGAAATATGTGGGAGCAATATGAATTTCCAGATTTCTCTATTGGTTATTGATCGAAGAAGTGTCTCGATCATGTCTGCATAATTCATGAACCATAGGGAGACACACTTAAGTATTCAATGTTGTTGACTAGATATGGAATATGAGTTGGAGACTGAATGTTGTTCGGAGTACCGGATTTGATCCAGGACATCACGAGGAGATCCGGAATGGCACGAAGAATAAGATTCATATATGGAAAGTACAATTCTGGGGTTCGGAAATGTTTTCGGTGTTTTCACAGGAATCTTCTAGAAGGTTTTATAAGGTCCACCACCCGAAGGGGGGCACATGGATGCGCCATTCCCTAGTTGGGCATGTGGCATATTGTCCTAGTTCAAGTCGTCCAATACTAGGAAGTGGGAATCAAACTCTAGTTTGAATAGTCAGACTCTAATTTGAAAAGTCAAATCCCAATTTGGAAATCAAAGTCCTAGTGGAGGAGGGAAAGGAAACCCACAAGGGAGAGGATTCGGTTTCCCTCTACCTCCCCAAGCCTCCGGCCACCAAGAGGAGTTGGGGGAGAACTTGGCCTCCCCCTTGCAGCCTCTCCCACCCATAAAAGGAGGGGTAGGGAGCCCCCTTGCCACCACCCCAAACCCTAGTCCATCGCCTGCTCCCAGCCGTCGGCGCCCTAGCCCTAGCTCCAAGACATCACGACATATCCCTCCTAGCCACTGGCGCCTCCTCCCTTCGGCATCAGACCCTAGCCACCGAGGCCCTCTCTAAATCCACCATACCTGCTCCGGCTTAGGCGAAGCCCTGCAGGATCTACTCCTCCACCTCCACCACCACACCGCCGTGCTGTTGGAATCACAAGGAAATCTACAACCTCCGCTGCCTGCTGGAACAAGGGAGAGGAAGGTCTTCATCAAGTACCGAACGTGTGACCGACTGGGGAAGCGATGCTGGAACGCGGCACCTGAAGGATCGTCTTCGGGATCTTGAGATCGGCAAGTGAACGACTACATCAACCACGAAAATCCGATCTCGTTAAATGCTTTGGACCTTTGAGAGTTAGTTCTCTATGAACTCGCCGCATCAATCTCGTAGATTAGATCTTGGCTTTTGTGTGTTCATGCGATAGAATTTTTTGTTTTTTATACTACGAACCCCTATAGTTTCCCAGTGGATATCGTTATGAGCTTAGTGAATCTCTCCTTATCCTATTTGACCGTGTAGGTTATAAGCCAATGCTTGCAGTCACAAAGTATCACCAAACATACTCCCATACTTGTCCAAAGGATAGTTCCCTCTCTCTAGTTCCGAAGATAAATGCTATGTGGTCGACTTCACATACCATCTAGATATATATATATATATAACACAATATCATAGATCAAGTAAAGACCAAATACCAAAGTTATAGATCATCTTTATTTTAATTCATAATAGTGCTAGGGTTTCTTCATCTCCCCAAGAACGAAGGGAACTACTCACACATGGAGGCAATCAACAACATCATCATATTCAACTACCCACGCCGACTGGAATTTTGTTCCGCGGCCATAGTTAGACGCATGGTCGCAGCAATTGCTAGTAGTGCTTGGTAAGACCTTCGCTCATGCTCCGCTCACCCTAATCGATTCAGTTCCCGTAATTTCATCAATATTGCAGGGGTAAATTAGACTTCAATGTCTGGTCGTAGCGGGTACACCGGCGAGGGTGGGGGTTCGATCATATTGTAGCCACGTTCTCCTTCTCCTACCATGTCGGAAGTGCAGGTAGCTCCTTATCTTTGTACTACCGTTGAATTTGAAGTGCCTCCATGGTCTGTCGGACTGCTTTTATTTGGGTTTGTTTTGGGATTGTTAAAGTGTGCTATGCAGGCCGATGATCCATGGTACATTGCATACCAAGATGAATAAACCCAGTGGTATAGCCAGAGGGTGGATTTGGAGGAGATGGTTGCCAATTTAGGTGATGAATTGGCCCGTAAACCTGTTGATATTAGAGTTGAAGCGTACCGTCAAGAAAGAAAAGAAGAACTCAGAGCTTATTCAGAAAGAGAAGCTGACACTTGAGGCTGATCTTTCCTTAATTAACATGACTTTCCAAAACTAACTGATGTGGGAATAAAGGAAAATAAACAACTATGAAGGAAAGCTATTTCTAAGGAAAATCTGAATCTGTTTAGGATTCTCCTATTGTGCCACCCTTTGGCTTGGCACGACGGGTGTAGTGCTGCCCCCACATGACATCACTCCCCCTCCACCAACAACTCGTCCTCGAGCTGAAATGTTCGATACGTCTTCATGAAATATGTGAGGTCTTCCCAGGAAGCTTCAAATGCTGCACTATCTGTCCATTGTATGAGGATCTGTCGAACACCACGATTGAGGCGAGCCTTGAGTGCCTTTAGGGGTGTGGGAACAACTTTTCCATGATGAAATTCTGGAAGGAGAGGTGGTGTTATGGGGGGTTCCCCAAAGAAAGCCTTGAGCTGACTGACATGAAACACATCATGGAGGCAGCTGAAGCCGATATGCTACTGGACCAACCTTTTCGGTTATTTTATAGGGTCCATAGAAATATGGAAAGAGCTTGCCACGTCTTACCCCTAAGAAGGCCGCTGGGCGGTGGTTGAGACGTATCTAGACCCACTAGTAGACCCACTGGTAACCGTGAAGACAACTTCATGATGGTTGGTGTCATAAAAAATTCTTGTCACGCTGTTGTGCTTGGAGGATACGATCTCTAACTTCACGAATGAATTCATCACGGTCCTTGGATAGGGCCTCCACAGCTTGTACACGAGCTGCTCATGGTTGATAGGAGTGCATTGCTGGGGGATCTCGACCATATACCACCTTAAGTGGCGTATCATGCAGTGTTGTCTGGTAGGATGTATTATAGCAATATCCCGCCCAAGGTAGCCACTGTATCCAAGTGCGTGGTATGTCACTGGTCATGCAACGGAGATACATGGCAATAATACAAGGAGGGTGCACGGTGCACGTGAAGAAACTTGGACCAGGATTCACCAAGCTCTCTTATCGATCGACGCCAATGATCTTCGTTGGATATGAGGAGGGGGTCCAAGTGCTACCATACCTATGATCCAGCCACCAAGGAGCAGGTAACACGTGATGTTATTTTTGAGGAAAACACGCCATGGAGCTAGAACACAATGGGCACGCACTTAATGCGCGCGCACAGGACGCACCCAGTGCGTGTACGGCATCGACAACATTCACGGTGGTCCACACCACTAAGAATGGCATGGAGGAACTGGACACTGACGCAGACACGACGATGTCACCTCCGCTGGCGCCTGTATCATCAACCTCACCATTGCTAGTGACGTCACATCCTGATCCGTGCACTCCCGACGCGGCACCCACAATGCGATGGGCCACTCTGCCCACGCACGACATGCCCGCAAAGTCGACTCCGGGCCAATCCACTATCGTCTCCTTTATCGTGCATCCTCGACGAGACTGAGGGGGAGGCCGAGCTCGAGCTGTTCGAGTGCTGCTTGCTCGTTGTAGAGGAGCCTCGCGACATCACGGATGCCCTCGAAGATGCCGCCTGGAAGGCAGCCATCGATGAAGAGATGGCATCCATCCTCGACAACGACACCTGGCTGCATTGTCCTCTACCTGCAGGACACAAGGCCATCGGGCTAAAGTGGGTGTACAAGGTCAAATGTGATGCCAACGGTAACATGGTCAAACAAAAAGTGTGTCTTATTGCAAAGGGCTACGCGCAGAGGCAGGGCATGGACTTCGAGGAGATTTCCGCGCCGATATCTCACATGGAGACGGTACGGCTGCTCCTCGCCCTTGTTGCGCACTCAGGGTGGGAGGTGCATCACATGAAAGTTAAGTCTGCAGTCCTCAACAAGGATCTGTCTGAGGAAGTCTACGTCGCGCAACCGTCGGGGTACATCACCGCTCTCAAGGAACATCAAGTACTGAAACTACAGAAGGCACTGTACAAGTTGTGTCAGGCACCGCGTGTGTGGTATGCCAAGCTGGATGACACTCTCGAAAAATTGCTTTTTCTCACAGTCTACTCGAGCATGTATTATACTGGCGCGGCGATGCCACCTCATTCCTGCTGGTGGGACTCTACGTTGATGATCTCATCGTCACCGGGACAGATGCAGAAGCGATCAAGGATTTCAAGGTACATATCCTGAAGCTGTTCAAAATGAGCGATATCGGTTTCCTTAGCTACTACTTAGGAATTGAAGTGATGCAATCTGACGGGACGATCACGCTCTGTCAGAGGAGCTATGCAGCCAAGATTCTGGACATGGCGGGGCACAGCAGCTGCAGCACTCCAACGGAGCATCGTCTGAAGCTGATCAAAGACGACGGCAGGACTGTGTTCGATGCGACGCTCTACCACGGCATAATTGGCAGTCTGCGATATCTGGTGAACACTCGACCAGACACTGCGCACGCCATCGGCATTGTCAGCAGATTCATGGAGAAACCAAGCTCAATTCACTCGGCAGCCGTTAAGAAAATTCTTCGGCATGTGCATGGTACATTGAGCTATGGTTGTCTGTACAAAGCAGGCAGCGGCAAGGCCGTTCTGACAGGATACAGTGACAATGATCATGCCGGTGATACTGGCAACCGCAATAGCACATCTGAACAGGTGTTCTAACTCGGTGGCAACATTGTCACTTGGACATCATAGACGCAAAAGATCGTGGCGATCATTTCGTGTGAAGCAGAGTACCTCGCGGCTGCTACTGCAACTTGCCAGGGGGTGTGGTTGAGCCTACTCCTTGGTGAAATGCAAGGAAATAAACCATAGAAATGCAAGCTTCTGGTAGACAACAAATCTGCAATCGCTCTGGACAAGCATCATGTTTATCATGACCGGAGCAAGCACATAGATGTCATATTCCACTTCACCCGCAAGACCATGGAAGCAGGGGAGATGGAGGTCATTCATGTGGGCACTCAAGAACAGCTAGCTGATTTGCTGACTAAAGCACTTGGACGTGCTCGATTCATTGAACTGCGCCAGAAACTAGTTGTGAAGATCAGCAAGGTAACTTCAGCTTAGGGGGGGATAAATGTTAGCAAAACTAAGCTCAACGTTTGAATTTATCAGTTAAGCAAATAACTCTGAACCTACTGTAGAGTTACAGCTTCAGGTTCAATTAGGAGATAGCTGTTTTTTGTTAGCTATTTTTCAGCATTTGTCTAGCTGGATGTGGACGCGATCTGTATGATTCCTTTAGTAGTAGTAGTAGGATCGTTTTGGCACACGCTTCGGTCGTGGGATGGCACGACTCCGTAGGAAGCGGTGACCACGATCATCATGTTGAATAAAAGGAAGAGAAAAACCCTCTGAAAACGCACTCAGTTGAACACTGCACAAATTCTGTGTCGTTCTGTTCGTTTTTCAGTTTTCCAAAAACTTGCGAGAGAGAGAAAGAGAGATTGCAACGACAACCTTGGAAACCATGGAGATGCAAGCAAAATCATCTGCTCAAGCATATCCCTACCATAGTTCCCTCTTGTGCAACCGGACAAATCACAAAAATTCCTCGATTTTGCGAACAGTTGGAGATTTTCTCGCTCTCAGGTTTTCAAGCCGTAATTGAATTACATATATTGATAAATACAGCCTCCATAATAATAATTACTACTAGTACAGTAGTAGGAGTACATATTTCTGATGTCAACAGGGCCGGGGTAACACACGCTCACAAATTACCGGAAATATATACCGTCAAAACTCCACAACGATATGGCAAAACATTCTGAATTTCAAAACGAACAGTACTTCCTCAAAAGCCCAAGCTGAGCAAGACCAGTAGCACTCCCACGAACAGCAGGGTAGCCATGGTGGGACTCCGCGCTCTGAACGCGGAGCTCGGCGACGCAGCGGGCGGCGGTGTCCCTGCCGACGCGGAGCTCTTGATCGGGCACTCGTAGTTGCAGCTGCTGGGGTCGACGACCCGGTAGACGCCCTTGCTGGTGAGCAGGTATAAGTCCTTGGCGTTGTCCTCGCCGAAGGAGAAGATGTAGCCCAGCGACGGCAGAGGGCTCTTGGCCGTGAAGTCGCACGGGATGGGCGACGTCTTGGCGCAGCCGAACGTCAGGAGCGTCTGGTTGTACACCCCGCTGTCCTGCGGGGTCTCCAGCGCCGACCACATGGCCTGCGCGTACAGGTCCGCGTAGACGTACCTGCAGGTAGTACGACACCGCTCAATTAATCAAGAAGAGAACATCAACCGAGATGCAACGTTGCCATTGCCGCCGGAGGACGGAGGTGATGGGTGAGATGGAGGTGTTTGTTTTAACTAGGAGTAGTAGTAATTCATTACCTGCCATTGAGGCAGGGGTCGGTCATGGAGCGGTAGACGTAGCCGCCGATGACGGAGGCGGACCCGACGTTGTTGTTGACGGTGTTGTGGGAGTAGCCAAGGACGGGCGCGATGGCGTTGATAGAATCGGCAGAGGTGTTCCCGCCGGGGGTGGACAGCGCCGGGTACGGCTGGGGGCCCTCGAACACGCGCCACCCGTAGTTCCCGCCATTCACCACCAGAGAGACCTCCTCGTACGAAGACTGCAAGTAATTGCACACGCCGGGGATGTTCATTGTCACGGCCGTCCGGCGATCTCATGCATGGTGAACGAAAAATGCAGTGTGATGAGGATGGCGCGCGACAAGGTATATTATACCTGTCCGACGTCGGCGCAGAAGAAGTAGGACGGCTTGCCGGAGTCGAAGCTGCAGCGCCATGGGTTCTTGAAGCCGAGGGCGAAGACCTCCGGCGCGAAACTTGGGTCCACGGCGAAGGGGTTGTCCTTGGGGATGCCGTAGTTTCCCCAGCCGGGGGTGCTGTTACCAGCTGCAGGTAGTACTATGAATTTCTGCAGATTCTGGTAAATAAAATTGAACCTGAACATGATCATCGTGGACTATATGAACATTTCATCTGAGAATGGAACTTTGCAGGTTCCTTGTGTTTTGTACACGTACACCCATGAATTGTTTCAGACTTTTTCGAACATCTTTTAGTGCTCAAATCTTAAAGGGGGTGAAATGCTCCATTCACACGAAAAGTAGTACTTCGGTTCCAATCTTGATGTTCTTTTTTTCAATTACGGATTTGCTATTTCTCAAACGCATAAGAAATAGTTTATTTCTCAGTCGGTATAAGAACGGTCTGATCTCAGCTTTACGATTTGTGCATAGCAGCTTGGGCCTTTTATTGTTCACTTATCTGGACCTTTCTAGGCTTTCTTCTTATGTTTTAGAATGTCCTTTTCTGTTTCCGGTCGTTGCATCGTGAGTTTTTTTTTGTCTGCTATTACTTGTTTTGTGAACGTTTGCTTGTGCACATGTGCGTCTACTCCTTTTCTTTTTATTTTATTTTTTATTTTCTTTTGTGGGGCTGTTTAGATTTATTTTTTATATTTTCAAATGTATTTTACCGTTTTGCTAATGTTGAAGCTTGGTGCATTAGCTTGCGTTGTATTTATGCTCGCGTGATAGACCGAGTTTTACCTAGTTGCAACTGAGTGTTTTTAGTTACAAATAGATTGCAACTAAGAGAGTACTATTTTGGCCCGTTAGATTGTATTGTGACTGATACTAGCCCAAGAGTTGCAACTGAATTTTCCAGTTACAACAGGGTTGCCACTGAGATTTTGCAACTTAGTTTTGTCCAGTTGCAAGTGAGATGCAACCGAGATTCTTCAGTTACAGGTGGGATGCAACTGAGGTTTCTCCTGTTGCAATTGGGTTGCATCTGACTTTTTCCCAGTTGCAAATCGGTTGCAACTGAGAGAGAAAATGTTGGACCGTTGAATTAATCATGATTTGTGTGATCGTGGGAGTTGCACATGAATTGCAACTAATATTTAAAAGTTTCACGTGTGTTGCAATCTGAAATTTTCCAGTTGCAAGTGAGTTGCAATTGAGGAAAAGTAATTTTATGTTTTAATTATAATTTTTTTTATCAACTCATCTTAGTGGTACATTTGGTATAAGAATGTCCACCTTGACAAAGTCTAATAAAAAAATAAGTGACTTTTCATTCTGTTATGTTTTGCTTTCTATTAGAGATACTACCTGTAGCTGTAGTAAACAACACGAAAATAAGCATCCGTGTGCTAGATGGAGGCCTGGTGTGTATAGGTGTGTGCAGAAATTTCATCCTAAGGCCAGATAAAGCCCAACACGGTAAGACAAGCACGTACGAGACATACGGGAGAATATCAGAATATCGTACGATTCCTGCAACCGACCAGCTGAAATCTATCGACTGAGAAATGTAGTCGTTCCCTTTCAATTACTAAGAAATTTTGATGATTTTAAAATTGGACAAATTTTGTTCTCAAGTAGTAATAGTGATAAACATAGTTTCTAGTCTTATTACTTGGCATGTCGTTGACGTCGATCCGGATGATCTTCCCGAGCAGGGTCCCCTTGTTCTGCGCGAAGTTCCACGGGTCGCCAACGCTGCCTCCGTCGCCCATCATGAAGTACATGTAGCCGTCGCCCGGGCCGAAGAGGATCTGCCCGCCGTGGTGCGTCGTGAACGGAAGCCCGAGCGTCATGATCCTCCTCGCCTCAGTGGGGTTCGCGGAGGTGGCCTGAGACGGACACCAAGCAAAGTTCGTTTGTATTGTAGTACTACAAGATTCGATCAGCGCAGCGCGCGCGTGTGCGTGTGTGTTACCGTTGACGGTGAGCCGGACGAGGCATTGGCGGTGTACTCCGCGATGACGCTCTGGTATTGGCACGGCTGCGCGCCGTTGTCGGCGCCGAGCTTGGAGGGGTCGCAGCCAATGTCGGAGTTGCACGCGCACCGGCCGGAGCACGACGCGGACTGCGTCTTGTCGCAGCTGTAGGAGACGAAGAATCGGCCGTTCTTGGCGAAGTCCGGGTGGAAGGCCATGCCGAGGAGACCGAACTCGTTGTCGAAGTGCACCTCGTCGGTGATGTCGAGGAACGGGTTGGTCAGGTCCAGCTCCAGCTGCTTGCCGGATCCATGCGGGGGCACGGTGGCCAGGAACACCTTGCCAGCCTGGTTGCTGAGGAAGACGCGGTTGGAGCCGTCCGGGTGCGCTGCCATGTTCAGGTACGAGCCGTTGCTGACGCGCTCCAGGCACATGCCGTTCACAGGCGGCACCACGCGGGTCGCGTTGAACGCCGCGCCCACGCCGTCGAAGCAGATGGACTCGCCGCCCAGCGCGCCGCAGAAGTCGCCCTCCGACTGCCACACCTCCGTGAGCTTGGGCGCCGACGCGCCTCCTTTGGGCGGCTGGAACGGCGACCCGGGGATAGACACGTCCTTGCAGGTGTCCCACACATCCGCGCAGTATCCCGTAGCAGCGGCCGCGCCGGTGGAGTTGCACAGCAGCGGCACCGTCCGGGGGGTCGTCTCGACGGTGAACAGCTCGCCGGCGTACGGGTTGCATCTCTGCGACCACACCACAAGAAAGAACCCCCATTGCATCAGCGGAGGAGACTTGGTGACAACTCAATCCATCCAACCGGGAGCGAAGAGACCATACCGCGCAGAGGATGGACTTGACGAGGTCACCGCACGGCGTGCCGGAGATGTTCATGGCGGCGAACTGCTTCTGGACGGCGGCGTCGTCCGTCGCGTTGCAGCAGGCGGTGCCGTTGTAGCCGCAGAAGGGGAGGGACCCGTTGACCGCCCTCGGGAACGCTGGTGGACATGATTGAAGCAAAATGATCACAAACTGTTGGAACAAGCGACACACATATATATACACACATAAAAACTGCAAGAAATAGACGGCCTACACGAGTCCATGCACAGTCTCGCGCAATGGCCGTCCTGGACGGCTAGGAGGAGGAAAACGGCTGCGATGAAGATCGTCGCGCTCGCCATAGACAACGACCTCATGGTGCTTCAGGAAGGAGTAGGAGGGGACGTGCTGCACAGGAGCGGAATTGGAGTACGACTTTATGGAGGCCGGGGAGGGCAGGCGTTGACCAAGGAGGGTTGGGATTACCAACTGACCACATGCTGGATAATGACAATTATGTGCATACTAAATCATGTGGGATGGGCATTAGCATATACTCTATTCATGGATTAAACAAACTCAGAAATTGCACCGAGCGGAGAAGACAAATGTACCCGTCTTTGCATTGTGAAAGCAACAAGGTGAAACTGATCGGTGATTGGCCATCACGAAGCATGGAGGTCTAGGTCCCACATGTCATTGAGCCATCAAGGGCAAGTTTCAAACCCGCAAACTTTGGGTTGGGCTGGTCCGAATTTCCTTAGATACTGTACAAACTTTGATTTGAACTGATGACTACAGGCTGCTCACACTTCAGCATTCAGGTTAAAGATGTTTCAAGACATGTCGGCTTGTTTAGGAGCGGAGCAGGTATAGTTTTTTTTTTACCTATAAATCAGTACTCCCTCCACCCCATATTAATTGACTCAAATTTGCTAGATTTACATGAATCTAAACACTATTTAGTATATAGGTTCATTCAAATTTTAACAATTCAAAGTCAATTAATATGGATAGGACAGAGTAGAAATTTTCGATTTGACTAGGATTTAGACTAATTACAATGCTTAATACGAAGTTAGCTCAGGGTTTGGTTTGATTATTGCATTTCTATAAGGTAGAACAATGACACATACAAATGTGGGGCTAAGTAGGTTGTGATGGCAATCACATACCAGAGAGCAACCCATACTAGGTGCCGCTAGTATTAGATGACTTTGTGGTGACCGATTTTGGCTGACTTTGAGTCATTGACATGTGGACCCTGCATATGATGGGGTCCACCTGTCAGTGACTCAAAGTCAGCTGACTAGGAGTCCTATAAAGTCAGCCAATATATGCCCTACTAGGTGGTTGTCGGTATGTTGGGTGCTGCGGATGACGCATGGATCTTCATGTGTACGTTCTTTGCCTCCAATGTCAGGTGGCCTAATCCTTCTCTGCATTCTCTCGTCTTCAGTCATGGAGGTGCTTGTGGTGCGATTTTGGTGTGCTTTGTGAAGCTTCTTTCGTTCTCCTCTAGTAACTTGTCATGGTTTTCTTGTCCCTCTCTGAACTACCCAAATCTGGCTTGCTCGATAGAGGGAGCGAGGATAAATAGATGTGGCGGAGGTTTTTTGTGGCAGTTCATTGTATGTGTGTCCTGTATTCCGTGGCGCTCTTGTTTTTGGTTTTCATTGTTAGGAATGATGCCCTAGAGGCTGATAGGGCAAAGGTGTCTGATCTTTCGATGAGATGGTGATAGTCGATTTGGTGGAGTTCGGACTTGACGATCCGACTACACGTGCGAGCACGAGCGCCAATGCAATCGCTAGGCCAATCTCCTGGAGGTTACCGATCCTGCGGGAACACGATCAGCCTGACCAGCGAAGGTCTTAATTCCTACCTGAAATCGAGAACAAGTAAGAACTAATATTGCAATCAAGATATTGCGGATTAAGATGAAAGCTTTATTGAAAAGGTGGGATCATGTATAGGTGCGAAGTACCAGAGGCCTCTGCGACGCTCGAGCCTTGGTGAAGTTGCTATGATGGCTAACTTAATATCTAAACAAAATCCGAGTCTATGGTAACGGCTATGGGGAGTATTTAAGGAGGAAAAGGTGGGGTTTCGGCCAGACATAGAAGTGGTGGCCGAATCCAACTCTAAAAGTCCTTTTCTCCTCAAATACGGACTCTAAAAAGTGGCTAATTAAAATCCTACGAAAATTACATGGGCCTGGCCCAAAATAAAGGTGTCGCAGCACCATATTAAGCTATGGACGAATTTGTGAAGTATTAATGTTGAATATTTCGTCCAAGCCTTCTTTCTTCATTATGGTGGCCTCAAAGTTCTGAAATCTTCATCGTGGTCTTCTCTTGAATCATTACATGCTTGCTGCCATCTCCATGCATGGCCATGCTCCAATGCTTGTCCCTCTCATCCATGCTTGGTCCATCATTCCTAAGAGTAATAAATACATCTGATTTAGGCAGCATCATATTCTCATGTATGTGAGGAATAGTTCCAAGAAACGAAAGTACCTGATAGTTAAGTTGTTTGGCACGAGATCTTGTGATAGGTCCTTGTATGTGTGTAGCTGTAGGTACAATGGTTGTATCAATATATGGGATGTCCACATCATGCTTCCCTTCTTGAATTGAAGTCGTCCTCGACGCAATCTCATCTTCCTCACCAAAGTAAGGCTTCAAATCCGCAATGTTAAACGTAGGACTAACCGTACCAAAGTCTACAGGAAACTCAAGTTTATATGCATTATCATTTATTTTCTCTAACACCTTAAAGGGACCAGCAGCACGCGGCATTAACTTAGACTTGCGTAAATCAGGAAAACGATCCTTACACAAATGTAACCAAACAAGATCTCCAACATCAAACACAGCATGCTTTCTCCCTTTATCCCCAGCAAGTTTATACTTAGCATTCATGTGTTCTGTGTTATCTTTAGTAGTCTTATGCAAGTTTAAAATCATTTCAGCGCGTTGTGTAGCATCCGAATTATTTTGTACCGAAGTAGGTAAAGGCAATAAATCAATAGGTGCATGAGGAACAAAACCATACATGATCTCAAACGGGCACATCTTTATGGTAGAATGCAGCGAACGATTATAAGCAAATTTTATATGAGGTAAACACTCTTCCCACAATTTTAAGTTCTTCTTTAAAACAGCCCGCAACATAGTAGACAAAGTTCTATTTACTACTTCAGTTTGTCCATCAGTTTGGGGATGACATGTAGTACTAAACAACAATTTAGTCCCCAACTTAGCCCATAAACATCTCCAAAAGTGGCTAAGAAATTTAGTATCACGATCAGAAACAATAGTATTTGGCACACCATGTAAACAAACAATTTCACGAAAGAACAAATCAGCAATATGCGCAGCAGCATCCGTTTTATGACAAGGAATAAAGTGTGCCATCTTAGAAAACCGATCCACAACAACAAAAATACTATCTCTTCCCTTCTGTGTACGTGGTAATCCAAAAACAAAGTCTATAGAAATATCCTCCCAAGGAACACTAGGAACAGGAAGAGGCATATATAAACCATGTGGATTAAGGCGAGACTTAGCTTTTTGACAAGTAGTGCAGCGTGCCACAAATCTCTCAACATCTCGACGCATACGTGGCCAAAAGAAGTGTGCAGCAAGAACATCCTCCGTTTTCTTGACACCAAAGTGTCCCATCAATCCTCCTCCATGCGCCTCCTGTAACAAAAAAAGACAAACAAAACTATCTGGAATGCATAGTTTGTTAGCACGGAACACAAATCCATCGTTGAAGACGAACTTGTTCCATGTTCTACCATCTCTACAATTCCGGAACACATCTTTAAATTCAGCATCATGCACATATTGTTCCTTAATAGTTTCCAATCCAAATATATTGAAGTCAACTTGAGATAACAAAGTATAACGGCGCGACAAAGCATCAGCAATAATATTATCTTTACCCTTTTTGTGTTTGATAACATAAGGAAAAGACTCAATAAATTCAACCCACTGTGCATGACGACGATTCAACTTAGCTTGACTACGAATATGCTTCAAATATTCATGATCAGAATGTATAACAAATTCTTTAGGCCATAAATAATGTTGCCAAGTTTCTAATGTCCGAACCAACGCATATAATTCTTTATCATAAGTAGAATAGTTCGGACTAGCCCCACTCAATTCCTCACTAAAATATGCAACAGGTTTTCCCTCTTGTAATAACATACCTCCCAAACCAATTCCACTAGCATCACATTCAAGATCAAAAGTCTTATTAAAATCAGGAAGGTGGAGTAAGGGAGCATATGTTAGCTTATCTTTCAATATGACGAAGGCCTATTGTTGTGCATCGCCCTAAACAAAGGGCACATCCTTCTTGGTAAGTTCATTCAGCAGCGCGGAAATTGATCCAAATTCTTTGACAAAGCGCCTATAAAAACCAGCGAGGCCAAGAAAACTACTCACTTTAGTGACCGTCTTGGGCTGCGGCCAATTCTCAATAGCTTCAATCTTGGCTGGATCCACTTCAATACCCTGTGATGTAACAACATAGCCAAGAAACGCAACTCGATTGGTGAAAAAGGTGCACTTCTCAAGATTATCAAACAAACGTGCATCACGTAAAGCATTGAAAACAACATGTAAATGGTCCAAATGATCCTCTAAAGATTTGCTATAAATCAGAATATCATCAAAGTAGACTACCACAAAACATCCAATGAAAGCACGTAAAACTTCGTTCATTAATATCATGAAAGTGCTGGGTGCATTAGTTAAACCAAACGGTATCACTAACCACTCATATAAACTGAACTTAGTTTTAAATGTTGTTTTCCATTCATCTCCCAATTTTATAAGAATCTGGTGGTAACCACTACGCAAATCAACTTTAGAAAACATGGTAGAGCCACTCAATTCATCAAGCATGTCATCCAAACGTGGAATAGGATGACGATATCGAATAGTAATATTATTTATAACTCTACAATCAGTACACATGCACGAAGAACCATCTTTCTTAGGTACCAAAATAATAGGAACAGCACAGGGGCTAAGGGACTCACGAATATGATCTCTGTCGAGTAGTTCCTAAATTTGGCGTTGTATCTCCTTTGTCTCCTCTGGATTGGTTCTATACGGCGCGCGGTTGGGCAACGTAGCACCAGGAATTAGATCAATTTGGTGCTCAATTCCTCTAATAGGAGGTAGTCCTGGTGGCAGCTCAGCGGGAAAAACGTCCTCATATTCCTGCAAAAGGTTAGCAACAACTGGTGGCAAAGAAGGAGGCATATCCTCAAATGAAAACAAAACCTCTTTGCAGATAATTGCATAACATTGAGTAGTGTTTACATCTAGTTCAGCAATATCAATT
Source organism: Avena insularis (assembly GCA_023614405.1). Classification (NCBI taxonomy): domain Eukaryota; kingdom Viridiplantae; phylum Streptophyta; class Magnoliopsida; order Poales; family Poaceae; genus Avena; species Avena insularis. The sequence goes on from CM042697.1 coordinate 331,605,363, forward strand.
TTATTTGCAAGCATACATGGACTCTTCAAACGTATTTCAGTAGCATGTTTAGAATCAGATTTAGTGGTCTTTGGTGGTATAAAATCTGTAGCAACAATCTGATTCTCACTTTTATTTTTCTCCTCAGTTTTGGCTCTACTAGCTCTAGCAATATCATCTTTTAAAATTTGTTCGGGAGTCATAGGTTTTAGACCAATTTTCTTTCCATCATACATAAGAGAATAGTGATTAGTTTTGCCATTATGAACAGATTCTCTATCAAATTTCCATGGTCTACCAAGTAACAAAGAACAAGCTTGCATAGGTACAACATCACAATCAACAAAATCAGAATATGTACCAATAGTAAAATGCACACGTATCGTTCTTGTTACCTTGATCTTGCGAGAACTCTCAAACCATTGGATGTAATATGAATGGGTGCGTTGTCTTGTTGGAAGTGCAAGCTTCTCTACCATATCAACACTAGCCAGATTATTACAACTCCCTCCATTAATGATGATCCGTATAGCTCTTTCCTTGACAACACCACGTGTTTGGAACAGGTTGTGGCGTTGATCTTGCTCAGATTTGCTCAATTGCATACTCAACACACGTTGTGTAATTAAGCTCTTGTATTGATCAGCAGCTTCAGTTCCCATTACCTCTGTCTCTTCATTAGAATCACAATTGTCTCCATCTCGAGCAGAAATAAGGGCTAATGTATCTTCATCAAAGTCACTCGCTGAACGTATTGACCATCATCACACACCATCATAACACGTTGTGTTGTGCACTGTCTCTCAATATGACCAAAACCCCAGCACTTGCGGCATTGTATATCCTTTTTTTACCCGTGGAAGCCATAAAAGATGCACTACGAGCAGGAGCATTGGATGACGATGGAGGAGCAGCTGGAAATCTTGTGGTGGCCTTGAATGTGGTAGTAGCTGGTGGCGAATCACGAGAAGGAGGCGCTGATTGTCGGGATGTCCAAGTGGATGTGCGGCCTGCAGAATTATTAGTCCCCCTCCATGGTGTTTGGCGATCCTGCACTTCACGTTCAGCTTTACAAGCAAGATGAAACAAACGAGTGATAGAATTATATTCCTTATAATCTAATGTGTGTTGAATGTCCTTGTTTAATCCACCACAGAAACGTGCAAGCATTTGTTCAGTAGATTCAACAAGACCACACCGAACCATCCCCGTTTGCAATTCCTGATAATACTCTTCTACAGAATTTTTCCCTTGTTCTAAACGTATCAGATTCTTTAGTAAATCACGTTGATAAGTGGGAGGTACAAAACGAACACGCATAGCAGTTTTTAAAGCAGTCCAAGTACTAGGAATAGAGTAGGATTTAAACGACAATACTCAGACCACCAAAGGGAAGCAAATTTAGTAAATTGACATGTAGCAGCACTAACACGCATATTCTCAGGATATTTTAAACATGCAAAACGTTGTTCTACTTCCATCTCCCATGTAAGATATGCATCAGGATTATATTTACCCTCAAAAGATGGAATATTTAATTTAATCTTTGAAACATGATCATCATCATGTACCGGTGGTCGAGCGTTGCGGTAGTAATGTTGGGGACGACCGGCAGGGTGTGGAGGTTGTTCAACCTCCTCGTCAAACAGATCGTCGTCGTCGGGGTCGTAGTAGTACCCGTCGTCTGTCCCCAATGTCGCAGCAGCAGCCGCGATGGAAGTCTGAGGTGCTTCAGCTGTAGCGGTAGCTGGCGGAGGTGCGGCGGCAGCCGAACCAGTAGTACGACCCGTGATCGGAATGAGCCGTGCGCCATGCTGAGGTGCCAATGGGGCGGGTGCGGGAGCGGGTGCCGGCAATCTGTCCAAAACCTCCTTGAACCGAGCGTCAAGCTTGTCGTTGAAGGATTTCTCGAGTCCATCGATCTTGTCCATGGCGTTGGTGAGCTTGGTGTCAAACTCCTCTAGTCGTGCATCCACATCCTCAGCGCGACCGACCAAGAGCTCAGAGAAGTGGGCATGTAGTTCTTGGTTCGTCATTGTGGCAGGGTTCCGCGAAGTATCTGTCATGGTTAGTCCTTTAAAAAGCACAGGTATATACTACAGAAATATGGTGAAAGGCATGCGTAATCCGTCAAGCAATATACGAAGCTCTTACAAGTTCTTACCAAACAGCAGGAAAAGGCGATGTGAAACCGCGAGGATCAGTAAGTCCAGAGATTGAACAGAGCGATTACCAGGAGTCGAGACACTGCACGTGGAGAAATCTCTGGAGCTCTGGGAAGGCTTAGCAAAGGGGTTAGCAATTATCAAAACAGCAATGCAAATGTTGAAAGAATGCTCAACGACGATACTGTGCTGGTCCTAGGCTAGACCGTACTAGAGACGCGAGCCTAGATCACCAACGATGTCACGACGCAACACAACAAGCAATGTATGATGATATGGCACCCTGAAAAGCGAACCGAGATGTTGAAAATCACTATGATGACGAGTGTCTAGAACTGATCTACGGGGTCTAAAAATGGGTTAGCCCCAAAAAAAATTCGAAATTTTTTATATTATGCACCGGAAAGCGCGCAGGCGCCAAAAAAATATTGCTATAACGGCCGATGGAGAAAAGTGATCCCCGGGGCCGAAAATCAGTATAGCCAGAAAAAAAATTCGGAGGCGGTTCCAGACTTTTTTTTTGCTCTCCTTGACTTACGACCGAACTCTTAGCTTGACACGGACTTTAGGTCAACAAGGAAACAACAAGGAAGGAAAGTAAAAAGAAAAAACGACGAAACTATAACTCAACTCGGACTCGTGCCGTGGCAGGAAAAGTGATCGGATCCGTGTCGCGGTAGGCAGGCAGTGGCGGAGTTTTAGGGTTTATGGTGGCTGGGTGTATGGCGGCGGAATATGGTGGCGGTGATCGGCGAGTGTGGCGGTGACTACTGTGATCAGAACTCGAAACTCTAAGGGACGAGACACTAAGACCAGCAACTCGACGCGACGATGCAGACACAACTTCAACAATGCAAAAACTGAAAAGATAATGTGAGGCGTAGATTGGTGATGGGATGGATCTAAACTCTAACTGTGTTTTTGGCTTTTTCGTGGGTTATAGGTAAAACAGATCTAATCTACGAAAACAGTAAAATCTCACCGAGCAACCTGAAATCTGATACCACTTGATAGGGCAAAGGTGTCTGATCTTTCGATGAGATGGTGATAGTCAATTGGTGGAGTTCAGGCTTGACGATACGATTACACGTGCGAGCACGAGCGCCAATGCAATTGCTAGGACAATCTCCTGGAGGTTACCGATCCTGCGGGAACATGATCAGCCTGACCAGCGAGGGTCTTAATTCCTACCTGAAATCGAGAACAAGTAAGAACTAATATTGTAATCAAGATATTGCGGATTAAGATGAAAGCTTTATTGAAAAGGTGGGATCCTGTATAGGTGCGAAGTACAAGAGGCCTCTGCGAAGCTCGAGCCTTGGCGAAGTTGCTATGATGGATAACTTAATGTCTAAACAAAATCCGAGTCTATGGTGACGGCTATGGGGAGTATTTAAGGAGGAAAAGGTGGGGTTTCGGCCAGCCATAGAAGTGGTGGCCGAATCCAACCCTAAAAGTCCTTTTCTCCTCAAATACGGACTCTAAAAAGTGGCTAATTAAAATCCTTCGAAAATTACATGGGCCTAGCCCAAAATAAAGGTGTCGCAGCACCATATTAAGCTATGGACTAATTTGTGAAGTATTAATCTTGAATATTTCGTCCAAGCCTTCTTTCTTCATTATGGTGGCCTCAAAGTTCTGAAATCTTCATCCATGGCCTTCTCTTGAATCATCACATGCTTGATGCCATCTCCATGCATGGCCATGCTCCAATGCTTGTCCCTCTCATCCATGCTTGGTCCATCATTCCTAAGAGTAATAAATACATCTGATTTAGGAAGCATCATATTCTCATGTATGTGAGGAATAGTTCCAAGAAACGAAAGTACCTGATAGTTAAGTTGTTTGGCACGAGATCTTGTGATAGGTCCTTATATGTGTGTAGCTGTAGGTACAATGGTTGTATCAATAGATGGGATGTCCACATCAGAGGCTCACATTACGCCTTGTATTTGTAAACCTGGTATCTGGCGTAGAGATAGTTGTATATGTCACTTCAATTGTTGGAGGTGTGGAACCATATACTTCTATCTAGCGCTATCCAGTTTGTCCTTAGTCATTTGAGGTTGGGAGGGAAACCCACTACCGAGAATAATTTGTAAGTCGAAAGATGACAATGTTTCACATGCCATGATCATGAGATGTTGTTTGCCTTGCATTGGCTAGTCGGAAGAGGTACGATAGCCAGACTGATCCAAAGGTTATTAGGACTTGAGCACACTGTTGTACGCTCCGACTAACACAATGGAATTCTTAGACCTAAGGGGATCGCACGATCTGAGTTGTGAAAGAGCCGGCTTTGACTCCATCTTTCACTCACCGTAACTGGGAGTCATAAGGGTGGTCTTAGGCTGACTTCGAAGCAAGCTGCGTGACGTTGATTATCCAAGACAGAATTTGCCCCTCTAGCTCGGAGAGATATTCTCTGGGACCTCTCGTGTGATAAGATTCAGAAGAATGGCCATGCGCTACTTGATCAAGTGTTGATTGAGGTAGTGATCACTGTAAGTGCACAGATCGTTTGTACCTAGTTTCTAAATGAAGATATCGATCCCACAGGGAGCAGGAGTCTGAAATCTAAATAACTCTTGAACTAAATACTGAAATAGTAATGCTAAATAACGTTCTAAGTAATAAGATAAAATGCGAGTTCTGTGTAAAAGATATTTTTGGGTTTTCAAATAGGAGAACAATAAGTAAATAGAGGTGTAAGTAAACAAAAGCATACGATTATGATTATGAAGGTTTGCAAGATGATGGAAAGAGTTCTCAGGGAGTAGTGGATCCACTGCTAATAATTAGAAAGAGTGATCAAAATTATTATAATGAATAATACCATTTATGATATGTGTGGGAGGAGCTCCATATATGGACGAATAGGCAGTAACCACTGCTCACATCATCTGTCATAACCACAGCAAATAGCAATCGACATCAATCGAATTACTGTGCTATTAAGGGATTTCTCCTGTGGCATGGACATGGCTTGATGAGTTCTCCTTGATTCCCCAAGTTAGTACATAAAGAACGACAACTAATTTATAGTCACAATAAGTGCTATCATCCTTCCGTCTACCAACATGTAATCCCCTTCATCAAGTCCCCGCAAGAGGCAAATATTAAGGAGGTGCACAACTTCCAACATCAAGATGAAGACAATTAACATAGACGCATAATGAACAATATCACATAATAATCTTTATCTCAGTTCAATCACATACTAGGGTTTTTCCATCTCCCCAAGAACAAAGGAAACTACTCACACATGAAGGCAATCAACATCATGGATTAAACATGGATGAAGTATGATGATACAATTGAGAACAAGTGCAAATCCAAGATTCAATCTAGAATTACAACAAGTAACCAAAGGGGATCGGAGATAGATACGTTGTTGATGAAGATGATGATGTAGATCGATGTGGAGCTCTTCAAAATCCTAGTCCCTTCTCCTCTTGTGTGATGGTGATGGTGTAGATCTGATTGGAGGAGGCTATGGTGGTGGCACAGCGGCAGGGCTCCGTCGTGGGTGAGAATATGGATTGGTGGCTCTCTCTTGGCTCATCCCCTCTTTATATAGGCCTTGGGGTGCCCTAGTGTACCCCCCCAATACCGTCATATGACTTAGGGAAGGCTCTGGAGCTTCTATGGGGAGAAATCCTGTCGTTTGCGACCTTTTTACCAACTATATAGCGGGAATTTACGTTCCGGCCGTATAGTTGGTCGTCCAACTTTCGGACTCCACGGTGTTTTGGCCGTAATTTTTTCATATGAGCTCTATTTTGGGTGTTCTTGGGCTCTTTGGATTCGTCTCGTCGAGAGCTACAACCTCTCAAATGGCTAAGTCTAGTCCTTGCAGCTCCTCCATACTATGCTCTCTTTGTTCCTTTTTATCTATAATCTTCACCAACACCTACACACATGTCATAGACAAGGAAAGTGATGAAATCCTACCGAAACTACTAAATGTGCAAAGCTCATATGAAAGCAAATGAGAACTAGAAGTCATGCATATAAGGCATAGGTATAGCTAGAAGAAACATGATATGAAAGATTAATGGAACATTTTATATGGCTAAAAGAAGTGGTATTTCACAGCCATCAACTTCCCCAAGCTATACCATGCTCGTCCTCGAGCAGGAAGGGTCGATAATAAATTAATGGTTGTGAAGTAGCTTATCACTAGAAATCAATGTCTTGCATCCTTATTTCTTCTACAAGCTCGAAGAGAGAAAACATGTATTCATACAAGGCAACACAGGCTCGGTTATAAAATCACTAAAGATTCATCAAAACTTATATGCTCCATGTCAACAGTGAATCTAACTTGCAAAAAAACTTGTGATCCTCTTATTGCACCTTTTGTATAACTTTTCATATAATTATTTTTATGAGACAAAACTTACTCACAAATAGATGTCAAGCATAAATATGAATAAAGTTTATCGATTCTACCCAATCATGTCATTCAGTTAAGGCTCTCAAGTGCAAACATTAGTTATTGAGCTTTTAGAAAGTTTATCTCTTAGTAACGAGATTTATGCCAAAAGGAAATGCGAGAACATGTCAAAATAAGCATAGCATTAGAGTGTCTCATTTGGTCATCCACATCAATGAATCATGGCTATCAAACACTTAATTTCTATTCTTTGTCTTTCTAAAACTTCAGTTCATTAGTAATGAGATCATGCCAAAACTTAGTGTGTTTAATTATACTGTATAGGCTAAGAATGGATACTCGTGACCATTACCAAGGTTTCCCTTTTTGGTATAATGATTTCTCATAACGGTCAGAGGAGTATTCCCTTTTTTGCTTTGAATGCAGGCCCATGAGAATACCAATGCATATCCAAATATAGCATTTCTGCTACATATGTTGGGCAACTCATAGCCAAACTCCTAGAGTTCCTCCTTTTGGATTTTTCAAAGGCCAGCGGAGTTGTTATCATCCCATGTTGTGCGACAGTGGTGCAGACATGCATAAAGCAATACCATACTTTAATCAATAGGTCAAGATTTGGCATGTATCTCAATTACCGCTAAATATTAGTTTATTCAAACAAATCCTTTCAAAGAGTGCTATCAAGTCGATCATCACATCTATGGTGTTGAGTATCTTTAAGGCTACACTCTTAAGACAATTAAACAACACCATATTTAGCATATAACTCAAAACTTTGAAATGTCATTTCCAATTGACAACTCCTTCTGTAAGCAAACTATCAAGTCTATTGTTTTGACACTATGGGGTCGAGCATAACTTATTTATTTAAGACAAAGCTATTATGTGGCATCCAACAAATTTAAAAGATCTTGATAAAGTACTCATTCTTTCCAAGTGTAGAGATTGTGGCAATGTTTTTAGAGGATCACAAATAGTGTCACAAGCTTGATAATTAATTTGGCAAGATGCATACAAGCTCTAAGTCAACTCCTATGGTGCCTATCATGAGCAAGTGTATCCCCATATAAATACAAAACTAAACTCACTTAAGTAAGCATTCAAAAATAGCGGGATACATGATTGCATTAAACTTTCATAGAATATGAACGTTGCACAAGACTCTACACATGCAGAAGTAACCTCCCCAAGATTAGAACTTTGCAAGGACCAAACTTGAGTATATCACCAAAAGAAAAGAGAAAATATAGTTTCCAAAAGAGAGTGTGATAAGTGGTTACCTCCCCAAGATTAGTTAAAAATAAGGGTGACACACTTTACCGTTGAGGTACAAGTAATATCTCTTTTGATGGACAAAGAACCTTTGCTTTAACATATATTTCTTGATATAGCCTTGTGGCTACCTTCCTTGAGAACCTGCTTGGAAACTAAGAAGAAAATAAAACATTTTGTGTTTTTGAAAACACGGGGATTAGCTCACAAGTGATAAAAATACAAGTCCCATTGGGAGTCGGTTCATCAACCTAATCACCATGCTTAAGTCAACAATCTAGGTCGAAGAGTTTTACATACTCCCAGAGTTTGATGAAGTTCAAGTGAAACAAAATATGAAACACGAGTGTGTAGCCCCTATATGCTTATTAAAAGAGGTTCGAGTAGAATTTTTTTACCAGACATTAATAGGTAGGCATATAGAATTGAAGCAACCAAGTGACTCATGTGAGTGTTTGCATGGTTGGCACTACCATACATGTCGTCACACAAGGTTTGAAGTCCCTGTGAAATTAACACACAAAATAAAAGATATCGGTTTGGTGTATGAACGAAGTTCGTTCACCCAACCAACAAAAAGAAAGTAAAAGGAAAACATGAACTTCTATAGAGAATTACAGTCTAGGAAGTTTCTGAGGTAAAACTTTATTGTTTACATATGCTCAGCTTCTATAGAACATGGGAGAAGCTCCTAAGTGGTGTTTCGAGGTTTTAGAGGAAGAAGAAATAAAAATAGAAGGATTTCTGACCTTTAGTTACCTTATCCAGACCTTGAAATCGTGTTCGTAGCAACTATACGACCGGAACTATACGACCGGAATTTTTATTCCCGCCGTATAGTTGGTCGATAGGGTTTCTTTCCGGCGGCAGAAACTATACAGCCGAAACTATATTGCCGGGATTTTTTTCTGCTGTATAGTTGGTCATTAAAGTTACTATACCCTGCAAAAGAAAATTGTCGAAGGCATCAATAACTATACGGCCGCAACTATACGGCCGGAAGTTTTATCCCCGATGTATAGTTGCTCATTAAACCTTCTGTACCTGGGATAAAATTTTACGATGGCATCGATAACTATACGGACTCAACTATACGGCTAAAAGTTTTATTCTTGTCGTATAGTTCGTCGTTAAACCTTCTATACTCGCCAAAAAATTATGTTTCTTTGAGAATTCTTTTTTAACCTGAAACTTAGCAAAACACCATGTTTTGATAGAAAAATAACAGACTAAAATGTTGACCAACATTAGCATGTATAAAACGGGATTTAAGTACAACCGATTTATGCAACCCATAGTAACAATAAATTCTACCTTTTGAAAACTACAACAAGATAACTCTTATAGCAAATCATGCAAATAATAAAAATGCCAATGCAACATGAATGCATCTATACTCAAGACACAAAACTAAGAAAGACACCTAATGACTTCTGGGTTGCCTCCCGGAAAGCGCTTTCTTAAATAGACAGGCTTTTCTCCATTATTATTTCAATAGATAGGAGCTAGAGAATTATTTATTCTTACCTCCAAAAGAGGTTTGGAGAACTTACTATTATAGCCTGGTTGAAGTGTCACCCGCTTGCGGTGCATCGGAGTCATGTAGATAAATGTGTTATTGCTCACAAGTGATGATTGATGCGCCATGTGTGGTGAGCATACCTCCCTAGATAGCTTCAACAAAAGGATTAGATATTTACATGTAAATTCAAACATTTTACCTTTAGTAGCATCATCGGGATGCAATTCATAGTACTCTTCTTGGGCTACACTATCACGAGGGAACACTTCATAATACTCATCTTTAGCAGCAGGGAAAAATTCAAAAGTGTCTCTATCCTCTAGTTCATCACCCTTGCTAACAAGGTCATCAGTTCTAGAGTTATCAATCCACTCACAAAAAGAAGCATCATCAACAAATATTTCATCAAAGATGTGCTCTCCCAAAACCCGCTCATTAATAATACAAGGATTTATCTCCAGTTCATCATTATTAGTGTTCTCCAAATGAGTATCTAGGCATAAAGCCTCCGCGGATAAATTATCTTCAGTTTCAACACAATAAGAATCATTACTAGAGACTAAGGCATCATAAACAAACTTATTATTAGTAGAATGATGTTTGTCTTCATTCTCACCTTTTTGGTGTTCCTCATCGTTATCCAGTGGCTCCTGCAAAATATTATTTTCGGGAACTATTGTTTTACATAGCTCCTTACTATTTATCACAAGTGCATTCCCACTAAAATGTTCTTGACAATAATTGACAATATAATAAATAATATTATGATACCTTGCTAAATCCTCATTATCACTACTTTTCATAATAATATCAATTTTTCTAAGCAGCTCATGAGATCCTTCATAAACTATGTATTACAAGAGTTTTATATTATTACCGTTGATGTGAGTATTGGTTGATAAAAATTCATTAAAGAGAGGAATGCATTCATAATCATAAATCTTGTTAGGATTACCATTATATCGCATCATCCCTTCGAATAAACTTAACAAATCACCAGAACAGTAATCCACCTGCTTCCACATGTCCAGTAGTTGCATGTCCTCAAGGATTAGCAGTTCTTCTTCGTGTTCATCCTCTTCTTGGGAAGGAACTTCATCCTTATCCAATGGTATTTCTTGTGACATGTTAGTAGTATCACAATATTCATGAAAATATTCATTTTCTTGTTCATCACCAAAGTCCCCAAAATCACTGTCTAGGCATGAACCCTCCTCAGAACAATCATCATAAGTTTGGGACTTATAGAAATCATTACTAGAGAATGAGATATCATTGGCATGCATTTGTGTGTGGAAAGTTGTTTTAGAAGTAGGAGATTCAAGTGGTTGATCAAGTTGCTCCTCTTCATTCTTACTAAGATAATTCACGAGTAGCTCAACGATAGTCTTACCTTCAGGCTTACCTTCCACTAGTTGAGAGGGTGAAACGTCAAGCGCCACCTCTTCATTAGAAATATGTTTAGGCAATTTTGGTGGAGGTTCTTCATATGATGTTGCCTTATCTTTAGCTTTTTGATCCGGCAAAAGGCTAGGCTTTTCCATGCGGGCTGAAATCCGCTTATGAACAGTGATCAATAAATCATTATCCATAAAGTTCTTACAGCAAAATGAGTACATGATATGAACGTCTTCATAGATGTCATCAAGCTCCTGGCATCTTTCTCGAATATTTTTTATAGAAGAAAGCAACTCTAAAGAACCAGTAAAAACCAAAAATTCTAGAACATTCATATCAACTAAGCCTTTAAACTCATCTCTATTATAAGATTCTAATGCGGGATCAATGTTATACTTATATTGGTAAGCGATATGATCTTTGGATCCGTAGAATCTACAAACAAACTTGTATGAGGCACATAGTATGGATGAATAATCATTCACCCTTATCAGCCATTGATTCACTATTTCTCGCTTCTTTAATAGATTCTCCTCCTCCCTTGTGAGCTTTTCCTGTTCAAAGGTAGTCATCTCGGACGACAAGATTAGTAACAATTATTTTTATAGGTTTTTTTTGTAAACACAAGCAAAAAGACAAATGCATCAAATAAAGAAAGCATAAAACAAAATCTAGCAAAATTAAAATAAATAAAAAAAAGCTAAATTACCTACATCGCTTAGCTCCCCGGCAACGACGCCAGAAAATAGCTTGATGACTGCATAGGGAGCAGGAGTCTGAATTCTAAATAAATCTTGAACTAAATAATGAAATAGTAATACTAAATAACATTCTAAGTAACAAGATAAAATGCGAGTTTTGTGTAAAAGATATTTTTGGGTTTTCAAATAGGAGAACAATAAGTAAATAAAGGTTTAAGTAAAGAACAGCATGCGATTATGATTACGATGGTTTGCAAGATGATGGAAAGAGTTTTTAGGGAGTAGTGGATCCACCGCTAGTAATTAGAAAGAGTAATCAAAATTATTATAATGAATAAGAACATTTATGATATGTGTGGGAGGAGCTCCATATATGGACGAATAGGCAGCAACCACTGCTCACATCATCCATCATAACCACAGCAGACAGCAATCGACATCAATCGAATTACTGCGCTATTAAGGGATTTCTCCCGTGGCATGGGCATGGATTAATGAGTTCTCCTTGATTCCCCAAGTTAGTACGCAAAGAACGACAACTACTTTATAGTCACAATAAGTGTTATCATCCTTCCGTCTACCAACAGGTAATCCCCTTCATCAAGTCCCCGCAAGAAGCAAATATTAAGGAGGTGCACAACTCCCAACATCAAGATGAAGACAATTAACATAGACACATAATGAACAATATCACATAATAATCTTTATCTCAATTCAATCACATACTAGGGTTTCTCCATCTCCCCAAGAACAAAGGAAACTACTCACACATGAAGGCAATCAACATCATGGATTAAATATGGATGAAGTATGATGATACAATTGAGAACAAGTGCAAATCCAAGATTCAATATAGAATTATAACAAGTAAGCAAAGGGGATCAGTGATGGAGATGTTGTTGATGAAGACGTAGATGTAGATCGATCTGGAGGCCTTCAAGATCCTAGTCCCTTCCCCTCTTGTGTGATGGTGATGGTGTAGATCTGATTGGAGGAGGCTATGGCGGTGACACGGCGGCAGGGCTCCGCCATGGGTGAGAATATGGATCAGTGGCTCTCTCTTGGCCCCTCCCCTCTTTATATAGGCCTTGGGGGTGCCCTAGGGTACCCGCGCCCCCTCAATACCGTCATATGACTTAGGGAAGGTTCTGGAGCTTCTCTGGGGAAAAATCTCATCGTTTGCGACCTTTTTACCAACTATATGGCCAAACTATACGGCGGGAATTTTCCGCTCCAGCCGTATAGTTGGTCGTCAAACTTTTGGGCTCCAAAGTGTTTTGGCCGCCATTTATTCATACGAACTCAGTTTTGGGTGTTATTGGGCTCATTGGATTCCTCGTCGAGGGCTACAACCCCATGATCTTTGATATTTATTTTGAGAAGTTAGAAAAATTCACTTTTCCAACCTCTCAAATGGCTAAGTATGGTCCCTACAGCTCCTCCATACTATGGTCTCTTTGTTCCTTTTTATCTGTAATCTCCACCAACACCTACACACATGTCATAGACAAGGAAAGTGATAAAATTCTACCTAAACTACTAAATTTTCAAAGCTCATATGAAAGTAAATGAGAACTAGAAGTCATGCATATAAGGCATAGTTATAGCAATAAGAAACATGATATGAAAGATAAATGGCACATTTTATATGGCTAAAAGAGGTGGTATTTCACAGCCATCAGGTAGTACGACTTAGTGAAGCCGGCGGGAATCAGTTATCACTTCAACAAGAAGAGAGTTAAACCGGCACTAGGATGATGGAATCTCCGATGTGGTTTATCACCAATATCATCAGGAAAAGGAACTCGGACAGATCGTCACATTGAGGGCCCTTGCGGCTACTAGGAGTCTACAAGTATTGCTAGAGGCCGCTATCGATTATTAGCTCTAGTCAGTAAATCATTGAGCCATGGATCTAATTGAATGATTACTTAGTTGATTTCGGCTTACCATAAGCCTGCGGAATCGCACACTTAAGAGAGTGGAACTAGGCGGATAAGATCCGACTATCACAAGCTGACAAGTTGGACTTGCTCGGACAGGGACACATGTCAATGGGTTGGACCCAGTTTAACTAGGGTTAGGGTTTAGTACCAAGGGACACAAGTGTTGTGTGCCCTCACCTACTCGCCTATATAAAGGAAGGTGGGTGGCGGTGGACAGAGATGTAGTGCTTCTTCCTTAGGGTTTCACTAGTCTTGGAAAAACCCACATTACTGTCCCACGGCGCCAAGAAAGAGTCTAGCAACTCATTTGCTGCTATTCCACCTTGTACGTGTGTGATATAGCAGAGGCACTACAACTGCAGTGCTTGTCAGCGATGTTGGAGGCGGAAGGAGGAGGAGTAGTGGAGCCGGCGACATGGTGGTCCCAGGATCGTGCAGTTCGCCGGAGCCGGACAAGACGAGGGGAACATACGACACCACCATGACGTGCTTCCTCAACTTCCACAACTGCGCATCGAGAGGTATGAAATATTGCCTCTAACCTTGGCCGTATCTTGGGTGGCTTATAGGAGTTTCTTCGGAGCAGAAATTTTTGTTTTCGGCCTCACCCTGCGCATCGCCCATCAATGGTATGAGAGCATCAGATCTAGGTTTTTGCCTAGTTCTTGCGCATGTGATGTGCTAGTGGTAACGATTGGATATTTTTTGCAGTTCTTGTTTTCCTTTTTGATCTATTTTGATCTAGGGTAGTGGTAGGATCTGGTTTGTCTTGGCCAAGAAGTTGGTCAAAACTGACTAAAATCCACAATCAACCACTAAAGTTGCTTTTCTTGTTGGGCAGGAATAGGATAGCTGTACCCTGTCAAAAGTTACAGCTAAAAGTTAGTTGGTGTAAACTGGAAAGGTCTAGTCGGATTACACCGCCATTTTATGCAACACTATAACTCGGACAATTTTTGTTAATGGGCTCATATTGTTGAGGAATGATGCATGTAAAATGCATACATGAACTTTTAGTTTGTTAACATGTTTGTCCACATATTTGCATCATATATAATGTTATATCCATGTTTTACATTGATTTTTAGGGATTTACTAATGATCCCCTTTATTTTTGTTATAACCCTCCAGGGCAGAAAAAACTTGTTTTCAATGTTTTTGATGTTTCGGGACCTATACGGAGTCAAATGGACCTGATCTTTTGGGGATGTCAATATTTATCCACGAGAAGCATCTGGAGCACAAGAACCTCACCTGGAGGGCCAGGAGGCCCAAAAGAGCCCAGGTGGCTCGCCCAGCTTAAGGGGGCGCCACCTGCACTCTTTTCCTCCTCGCCCGTCCGATCAACTTTATACTTTCGGCCATGGAGTTCTATTGACCTAAAAACCCATATATAAGGACCCCCCGGGAGTCCTCGAGATGGAGCATACCAGAGACGAAAACACCACAAAAAAGAGTCAGATCTAGCGAAGATTGGAGGGGGGAAACTCTGCCAGATCCCCCTCCAGAGGGATCTCCACCCTCTCCATCATCTCCAGCATCATCACCATGATGAAGAGGGAGTAGTCCACCTCTGTACTATGGGTTTGTGGCAGTAGCTTGATATATTTCTCTCTTGTTCTTCATAGATCTAGTACCATATGAGCTGCCCAACATGATTATGGTAATATATGCAATACCTATATGGTGTATCTTTATTTTATGATTTGATATATGAGATTGGAACCTATATTGTGTAAGATGTATTAGTAGATGCATATCATGTACCCTGTTCTTAATTGCTTGGTTTGATCCAACTTGTATGCAAGAACTTGTATGGGGAGAAGTGTGTATTATATGTAGTAGCATGGTGGTAGTGATTGATTGTGACAACAATATTCAAGATCTACTTTGGTGTTTACCTTTCTTTTGCTGCCTCACTAGTGATAAAGTGAAATCATGTGCTATAATTATCATGTGACGATGAGATAATCTTGTTAGATCAAGGTAGCATATTTGAATTTCGAACATCATGTCATATTACTTAAAGCTATAATCTAATTTGTTCTTAATTCAAGATTGTATGGAGTTTCCCTTTCTTGAGGAGTATAAGAGAGATGTGTTTCATCTCTATGGTAGGATGTGAGGCCCATATGAATGTTTATCACACACATATAGAAGTTCCATGAATATTTATCATTGATGAATTGTTTTATGATCACCACAACTTAAAAAGAGAGTAGACAAGTAAACCAATGAGCCCCGTCCAATTTTAAACATATGAAACACCTTTCTATTGCAATTACTACCTTTTATTTTCTGCAATTTATTATTTTGAAAATACAAAAATACTTTTCCTACTTGCAATCACTCATAAAAAACCAAAAACAACTTTATCTTCACATACCTTATATAGTTTGCATTACTTTATTTATTTCATTTTACTTTATATTATATTTCATATTACTAATATGAAACCTTGTGCTTTACAACCACTTGGTGGAGTTGGGACACAAGAAAAATTATTTTGCTTTACAGGTTGCTTTACAGGTTGCTTGACAAGGAGAAGACGAATAAACTTCCATAACCAAATCCCCGAGAGTTTGATATAAACCCTCGAATCACCCTTGTGGGGAAAAGAAGCTTGCTACAACACTCTGCACTTGGAGTCCCAATGAAATGTGGCCATGATTGTTGCCATCAAGAAGTATTTTTTGGCACCGTTGCCAGGGAATTGGCGAAGTTACCTCAGAACTGCATCCTTACCAAGTTTGAAGAGCAAAGTAGTTCCCACGGCACTTGCAAGTATTTTCTGGCATCGTCATCTTCATCAACTTGTGTAATAATCCAAGCTTGGGGACGTTGCACCACTATGAGATTTTTGTTCTCCTTTTAGATTTTTAAATTATTTTACTTTGTCTTATTTTTAGTATTTTTAAGTTTTCCTTAAAATAGAAAAACACATAAAAATTAGTATCAACTTTTTATTTACAAACATGGGAGAAACAGGTCAAAATGATAAACAAGCAGAATAAGTCAAAATTCTAAGTAAAACAAAAGAACCTCTACTTGATCTTGATAAATGTAGCTTGCATGAACTCATTAACATATTGCAAAAGTTTGCTAATTATCCATATTTTAATGTTCATCAAGCAGGATTTAGTTCCTACATAGCAAATTATGTTATAAAAGAAAAGATTCAAAGATATAATAATGAAGCTATGATACCATCTAAGCTTGGGGATTCTTGGCTCCCCAAGATATTAATCACTATTGGAAAAGAGACACATCATGCTATTCTAGATTTAGCATCTAGTGTCTTGGTTTTATCCAAAGGTCTATATGATTTACATGATTTGGAACCAATGGAAAAATGCTCTATAGATCTTTTACTTGCTAATGATTCAAACAAACATGCTTTAGGAAAAGTTAAAGATATCATGGTTGAATTACATATGACATTTTTACATGTTGATTTTATTTTCATGGACATGGGGAGCAATACCTCAAGTCCTATAATACTTGGTAGACCTTTCTTGAGAACCACATGTGCAATCATGATACAAAAGAAGGAAATGTGAAGTTTCAGTTTCCTCATAAGAAATGTATGGAACACTTTCCAAGGAATAAGTAGGTAGCAAAGACACACAAGCTACCCCATGAATTCCATATCACTTAAACCAAGTAAGTAAAGCCTAGCTATATGGCTATAAAGAAAGCGCTTTGCGGGAGGCAACCCGTTTATTTTATTTTGTATTTTTGTGTTGAACTCTTGCTGTAGCAAGAGAGTTTTATTTTGGTTTTCTTTATGTAATTTTTAATAAAGTACCAAGTGAAACCCATTTTGGATGTTATAAAGTTGTTAAAAATATGGAGTAGCAAATTTCTATAGAACAGTTTTTAGTGCAAGAATTTTCTAATTTTTTATGTAACTCCGATTACGCTCATATTTAGACAGAATTTACAACTTCACATCCTCTGTATGCACAAAAATTGGATAAAATTCCTGACATGTTTATCCTCCAAAATATTTTAAATCATCTCTTCTGTGTAATTTAAAGCTCATAATAAAGTAAGGTTTGGGGTGATACCACTTTGGAACTGTATGTTCTTTCCATATTATAAGTTGTTTGTTAGAAAAACCATGTTGTCATGGCATAAGCTTACAATATCCGTTATTTAAATATTATGTTTGTTCTTGCTTTGTCTTGCACTACACACTGGAGTAGGCATAAGGAAAGAGAAAATGCTCCTGGGCTGCTAGCAAAACCCATGCATGACATGGTGGAAACTTACAACATGACAACCGATGACACTCTTTTCAAAATAAATTTGTCGAGAGGACTCATATGTATGTTTGTCTTGTCTTCTGAAATGTGGAGATATGCCCCTCATGAAAATAACACAAAAGAATCATGCTTCCTAGATACCAAACGTATCTTGGGCATATAGTCACACAGGGGCAAGAGGTATCTCAGTGATGCAATTTTTATGACAATCTATGCCATACAATGATAGGTTTAGCATCAGTTCATTGATAAAGGTGCATGAGACATTCAACTTGTAAAATGTTAACTTTTGAAACAAAATCTACTTGGAACTCCATCCATATTAGTATGGTTGACATGAATTACATTGCTCAAAACTTTATTTTACATTCTTTATGGAGGGTTAACATATGTATTCAATGCTTACTTTCGGTACGAGATGCAAAACATCTCAAGGGAAGACATGAAACTAAGAAGTGGGTCTTCTAGTCGGGCATTAAACTAGGAAGTAGCCCAAAAAAGTAGAGGCATAAAATACCAATGTCGATTATAGGAAGAGTCTCTTATTCTATAGGTTCATCAAAGTGTGCTTGAAGGTTTGTTTTGTCCCTCATTTGTTTTAGCACTCCATTACTTATTGTTTAACATGTTTATAGATGTGCAAAATATACAACTTGATAGTACACTTGCACATTATGTTTCATTGAAAGGATTTGAACCTATGAACTTTACATGATAATGAAAGAAGCAAAAGTAACAAACTCCAAAGTCCATGTTTATTTTTATCACCTTTATGCTCGAGGATGAGAATAGGTTAAGCTTGGGGATGTTGATGCATGTAAAATGCATATATGAACTTTGTAGTTTGTTAACATGTTTATCCACATATTTGCATCATATATAATGTTATATCCATGTTTTACATTGATTTTTGGGGATTTACTAATGATCCCCTTTATTTTGGTTATAACCCTCCAGGGCAGAAAAAACCCTATTTTCAATGTTTTTGATGTTTCGGGACCTATACAGAGTCAAATGGACCTGATATTTTGGGGATGTCAATATTTATCCACGAGAAGCATCTGGAGCACAAGAACCTCACATAGAGGGCCAAGAGGCCCAAAAGAGCCCAGGTGGCATGCCTAGCCCAGGGGTGCGCCACTTGTCCTCTTTTCCTCCTCGGTCGTCCGATCGCCTTGATTCTTGCACCCACGGAGTTCTCTTGACCTAAAAATCCCTATATAAGAACCCCCCAGGATACCTCAAGACGGAGCACACCAAAGACGAAAACACCACCAAACAGAGTCAGATCCAGTGGATATTGGAGGGGAAAACTCCACTGGAGCCGCCTCCGGATGGATCTCCACCCTCTCCAACATCTCCAGCATCATCACCATGATGAAGAGGGAGTAGTCCACCTCTAGACTATGGGTTTGTGGTAGTAGCCTGATCTATTTCTCTATTATTCTTCAAAGATCTAGTACCATATGAGCTGCCCAAGATGATTATGGTCATATATGTAATTCCTATGTGGTGGATCTTTATTCTGTGATTTGATATGTGAGATTGGAACCTATATTGTGTAAGATGTATTGGTACATGCATATCATGTATCCCGTTCTTAATTGCTTGTTTTGATCCAACTTGTATGCAAGAACTTGTATGTGGAGAAGTGTGTATTATATGGAGTAACATGGTGGTAGTGATTTCATTGTGACAACAATATTCAAGATCTACTTTGTTTTTTACCTTTCTTTTGCTGCCTCACTAGGGATAAAGTAAAATCATGTGCTATAATTATCATGTGACAGTGAGATAATCTTGTTAGATCAAGGTAGCATATTTGTATTTCAAACATCATGTCATATTACTTAAAGCTATACTCTGATTTGTTCTTAACTAAAGATTGCATGGAGTTTCCCTTTCTTAAGGAGTATAAGAGAGATGTGTTTCATCTCTATATTAGAATGTGATGCCCATATGTATGATTATCATACACATATAGAAGTTCCATAAATATTTATCATTGATTAATTATTTTATGATCACCACAACTTAAAAAGATAGTAGACAAGTGAACCCATGAACCCCGGGCCAATTTTAATCATAAGAAACACCTTTCCATTGCAATTACTACCTTTTATATTGTCTGCAAGTTATTATTTCTAAAATACAAAGATACTTTTCCTACTTACAATTACTCATAAAAACCCAATAGCAACTTTACACTCACATATCTCATATAGTTTGCATTACTTTACCTTATTTATTTCAGTTTATTTTATATTATATTTCATATTACTAATATGAAACCTTGTGCTTGACAACTACTTGGTGGAGTTGTGGACACAAGAAAATTATTTTGATTTACAGGTTGCTTGACAAGAAGACGAATAAACTTCCATAACCAATTCCCCAAGAGTTCGATATAAACCCTCGAGTCACCCTTGTGTGGAAAAGATGCTTGCTACAACACTCTGCACTTGGAGTCCCGATGAAAAGTGGCCACGATTGTTGCCATCAAGGCACTGCCAATTCTCTTCGATAAAGTGTGAGAGATTCGGACTCTCTCTACAGGGCACTTGGTAGCTAGATGAAGCTATCACAATAGTTGTGGGCTTCAGAGTAAAGAGGGTTGTTGGACGATCCAATAGGAATCCGATTTGGTAAAGGTGTTGCCTACTCGGAAGGTTCTTCAGCTAGCAGTGACGCAAAGGCTCACTAGTCAGACAATTTACTGGGATTTTGAATCACTATCGACTGTTGGAGGGATATCAGTCTCAGTAGGAGTGTGCATGATTGAAGAGTTTAATCGCCCTTCTCCTTTTATGGATACAATGCCTTAGGTGTTTTGCATCTTTCGTTTGTAGATTGCACCTACCAGCACCGTTCATATTTCCATCTTTGCTTACGATCCTTGAGAAGGACAAGCAGAATGGAATCAATTTTACCAACTGGTATCGTAACTTGAGAATTTTTCTCAAGTAGGAGAAAAGGAACATGTCCTAGACAATTCAATTCTAGAAGAGACGGGCAGTCATGAGCCTACTGTTATGAGAAGCGCGTTTCGTCGGGCTCAGGATGAGTCGACTGAAGTCAGCTGCCTCATGCTCGCTCACATGGAGCCAAACCTGCAGCAGTAGTTCGAGAATGTTGAGGCGCACGATATGATCGTTGACCTCAAGAGCATGTTTGAGATGCAGGCCAAGACAGAGAGGTACGACATCTCTAGAGCCTTGCTTGGTTGCAAGCTAAAAGATGGAGATCCACTGGGACCGCATGTAACACCCTCAGATCGGCCCTATGCAAGTTTTAGCGATTACCGCCAAACCCGCATAGAAACGATTCAAAGGTGCCCACCAGGCACTTTCGTGCGGGTGGAAAATGAAGTAATACCATTACACATTAGTCCATGATGGAATCCATAGAACAGATATATACAACAACGAATCCAAGAGTCAGAATACAGATATACAGTACAAAGATCCAAATCACCTTCGAAAAATAGTACAACATCTGAGTATGGACAAGAAGCAAATGGGGCTAAGAGCCCTGAATAATAACCAATGGCATCCATAACCCTGCCCAGGCCAAGCCGGAAGGGTAACTCTACTAACAACGTCGATCTCAAACCTACTAAACAAAAGGGGTGCCGACAAAGGGCAAAGGAAAAAGAGAGCAGTTAGTACTATAGCCAATACAAGGTGAGACTTAAAATTCGGTGGTCCTCTCCTACATAGGTATGGTGGACTGATGCGGCAGCGAAGCATGCCCTAAACAACCTATAGAGACTCGATATAACTGTCGGCTATTAGAGAGGGATAAGAAAGACCTATTTGGACCCAACCTGAGACTAACATCAATCATACCCATCATGGTATTTCCCCCTCGAGACCAAACAAGGAAGTCAAACCAAGGAAATCACATGGTTGGCGGTTTTATTCGTTCCATTATAGTTGTAGCACTTACTAGTCAGATATAGATAGCATGAGTCCTCCTGATATCATAAGCAGTTGGCATTTTTAGTTAACCATTCTGTTGTAGTTGCAATACTTACTAGTCATATACAAATAGCATGAGACATCCCAAGTCCAGCAGTTGTTGGCACTTTTATTTTGCTCATTCCATTGTAGTGAAGCTAATCACTAGTCATTCCAAAGTCAAACTTATAGCACTACTTTAGTTATAGTTTTCTATGATCTAGATACTATGCTCCAAGTATTCCATAACCGCGGACATGGCTTTCATAAAGATTTACCCTATAGGGGTGCACAAATAGCAACACAAGCACGATAAACCTCGAAAAAACCAAATGAAATCCCAATGAGGCATCACGACAAAGCAATCACAAGATTCATAAAATATTTTAGGGGGGCAGCCCACTAAGCTACCTGCTACGAAGTTGGCCGGCTCCGAGATGGACCCAGGGTGTGTGGCGATGGCTGTAAACGACTAGGAACCCGAAAGTGTGGATGGGCTTGTCGATACAGCGGAAACGTGGCACGGGGTTCCTAAACAATACAATAGTAAACGCTCTCCACGAGCAATAGTAGTAAATAAAGCAGTAGTGTGGAATAAGTACAGGATAGTAATAAAGCCCCAAACTAGTTTGTGGCCCCGAGAAATAATATATGATTCAAGCTCTGGCTAAGGGGATTCATGGTCCCACATGCGTATAGTGTGATACTCATGTCGTGGGAATGGCCACGACAGATGCTGCAATCGACAGCAAGTATTAGAACATGGGGCAAGGGCGGTCAGCCATCTGCGGTGCGAGATGAGGGCGGAGACACATGGTTTTACCCAGGTTCGCCCCCCCGGAGGGTAAAGACCTACTCCTGCTAGATTGTATTATGGAGAGAGTACAAAGGGACGAGCTCGACGACTAGGCGGCGAGTCGCTTGGGTGTATGATGGAACGTGTCCCCTATGAGTACCCTAGGGAGGTTTATATAGGCTCACCTCGCTAGGGTTTACAGATTACAACCGAATTAGTTAAGGATTCGGAGGGTATTTGACCTAGTCCGACTGGGCCTAACTACGCTTCTGGGCCTCCAGCTTCCAGTCGCCTGAGTCCTCGCCAAGTCTCAATCCAGTCGCCATCCTGCAGGCCCACTCGCTGGCAGCTTGGGCCAATAGGAAACATCTTGCTGGGCATACCCTGGTAGGCATATCCCCATCAGTAGTCCTCGAGGCCATCGTTGATTTGTTGTAGGCGTTTGTTTGCAGTCGGAGTATGCGGGTCCAATGCGGACGTCCAGTCGAATCGGCGGCGGACTCCTGAACAAAGGAAAGAACTAGTCATTTTAGTCGCAATAACAGTGACCAATCATGTAGCAGCTTGGCGAGTGGGTCGGCGAATAATTAGTCACTGTCATAGTGACCGGGTCGGCGAATCGTCGAGTCACTGAGGGAAACGAGTTGAGTAGACGAAGTTGGACCGTCAGCTTGGTCAAACTAGCCGTTGGGTAATCCAATGGTAATATTGGCGTGATTACCGCGCAGTAACGGCTCCCGAAAATGGCGGGTAACAACCACTATATAAGGAGAGTGATGGGTGAAGGGGGAAACGCCTCCCTCACTTCCTCCGATCTTGCGCATCCTCGTTTCCCCATTCCGCGCAGTGACCAGAACGACTCAGAGCGATCCGCATCCCACGATCCTCCAGCCGATGGCTCCTCCTACCGAACCATGGGGCAGATCCAAGTGCATGAAGGCACTGCTAAAATCATTCGAGGAGGCGGGGATCCTCCATGCCGGGAGATGGCGCATCCCTGCAGCCGGAGAAGTAATTCCAGATCCGCGCGAAGGGGAATTCATCTACTTCACCAGTCACCTAGAGCGGGGGATCGGCTTCCCAACCTCCCTCTTCTTCCGGCGTTTCTGCGCTTATTACGATATCCAGCCATCGGACCTGGGTCCGCATAGCATCGAGCAGCTCGCCATTTTCGTGGCGTTCTGCGAGTGCTACCTAGGCTGCAGGCCCTATTTTCCCCTGTGGCAAGATCTATTCCACGGGAGAATTAGCCGCGAAGAGGCAGGCGGCCTAATGCTAGCCGCGGGCGGCTTGACTTTCCAGATGAAGTCGAAGGCATCATTCATCGATCTGATGTTGCCCGCCAAAGCAGCGAAAGAGTGGAAGAAGAGCTGGTTCTACGTTACCGAGTCGACTCCAGGCGACGAAGTGGCGCTTCCAAGGTACTCCGCCGACCGGCCCGAGGCGCGCCGGCTCCAAGTTACCAAACTCCCGCTGGAACATCGGATGGTCGTCGACGAGATGTTGCAGACCATCCGCAATTTGAAGAAGAAAGGCCTCCAAACCATCAACCTCTACAACTGCTGGCTCGGGCGACGGCTTGTGCCCCTTGCCAGCCGTGCCCACTATATGTACGAGTATACGGGCAAGGATGACCCGACGAAGTCCTGCCTCGTCGAGTGGAGACTCAACGAATACACCGTGGCCCTGAAGAAGATCACCCAGGCGGTGTATCTCGACGCGAAGGCCGGGGTCGCGCCTTACACCGCAAGGCGCCCAGATCCAACGGTAAGCTATTATTCCCTTTGCACTCGCAGTCGCAGTTTGTGCATTCGCGTTTGTGCTAATGTTATTTGATTGGTGCAGTTGTTTCAAGTGGTGGAAGGGTGGCTTTCGCCCGCAGACGATGAGAACTCGAGCTCGTCCACCCAGGACGGGAGCGAGTCATTGCCCGACAAGGGCGATGTCGAGAGTGATGGGGTGGCAATGGCGACGATGATGACGACGAACCCGTGGAGGTTGCTGACCCCACGGTCCGCAAGACTCGCGGGCAGCACCATCACGAACTCGAGGCCAGCAAGAGCCTCGAGGTCCATGGCAACGACTATGAGCTCCCTGAGCACACCTCACACCGTGAGGCTATGCCATCGAAGAAGAAGAAGCAGGCGCCGCCGAAGAAGAAGGTGAAGCCAACCAAGTAGGCGTCTCCGCCTCGGTCCGCGAGTGGCTCCGATGCTACCAGCACGGCCGAAGAAACAGCGGCGCACGCGACCGCGGCAATTGGCGCTACTGTCATAGAGGACAAGGCGCCGCTGGCGTCATTGCCGCTGCCGTTCGCCCCAGTCGCCGGGTTAGCGGCCGCTCTAGCCGCAGGGGACTCGCCATCGAGAGGAGCTCCCGCAACGATTGCCACAGAGCCTCCCGCCGCGGCGTCATCCTCGAAGAAACCGTCAGTGTCTTGGGCACATAATGTGTTTGAGACGGGCCTCAGTCGGAAACTGGGGCCAGAATTGGAGAAGCCGTCCAGCATCCGCACCGGCCTATGATTTATTCCAGTCGCCAAGTGAGTACTCTTTGACCTTATATTCGTTTGCTTGCTTAGTGTTTCGATCCGAAAGTGGTATTGACAGAATTGTTTCGCAGGTCTGGAGTTAAGAAGATAGGACACCCTTCGGTGGCCAAGGTTCCACCAACCACCACAGAGACGCCAACCGATCCCTTGAAGAAGAGGAAGGGCGACGAAGTCGTTGCCCCCGCCGAAGACACTAAAAGATTAAAGGGCGATGGCGTCGTCACGATCTCTGACGAGTCGGCGGCTGCCCCGAGCAAACCTCCGACCGCGATGGACGTAGCTCTGAAAGCCAAGGAGGATGCAGGGTCGCAGCATGCGGTACCCGTGGGTTCGACCGAGGCGAACGAGCTGCCCTCGAGTGGCGTGGCGGCCGCGGTGGCGACGTTCCCTCGCTTTATGGCGAAGGCCACCATGGAAAGTGCCTCGGTGCCATCGAGCCGGTTTCCTGGTGCCTCTGGAATGGAGGTTGAGCAGCGTCGCGGTCATATTCCGCTCGTGCTTGCGTCGGTGGACGCGATGGAGCTTCACGGCATGCTAGGTGCCGCCATCTAGGTATGTCCAGTCCTCGAGGATCTGGCCATTGAATTTCAGTGGTCGGATTCTTAATATTTTGCGGTATCCAATCCCCGAGTGCATAGTCGCTGAATTTCAGTGGATGGGCACTTAGGAATTTTGACATCCAGTCCCCGAGGGCCTAGTCGCTGAATTTCAGCGGCTGGGCACTTAGGAAGTTTTGGTTGCTGACGCTGTGATTGTTGCATAGGGCCTGCAACGTGAATCGGCCGAGCGGCTTTCTGCGAAGTGTCGCATTGCGAAGGAGCTTATCGCCGTCCAGGAGACGAACGAGGAGCTTCGAGCGGATGCGGGTGAGTATTTACCTTATTTGGCGCTTGTCGCTGACTTTTTGCGGTGTTAACCGTTTTGTTTTGGAAACAGAGAGTAGTGCGGATAAGGTGAAGGAGGCTCGCCAAGGCCTTGTCCCGGTGGGTGATTTGACGGCGGCTCAGTCCGCTTTGAGCGTGGCGGAGAAGCGAATCGCCGAACTGGAGCGTGAGCTCAAGGAGGCTAAGGCCAAAGCGAGCTTGGCGGAAGGACGAGCCAAGGCCGAGGTCACTTCTGCCACTGAGGAACGGAAGGTGTCTGATGCGCTCGTTGCCGGGTTGCAGAATGATTTCTCTTCTCTTTAGAGTTTCATCACGGACCTCTCTCGCCCGCTGATTGGTAAGCTTTGCTTTAGTCGATTTCCGATTGCACGTACCGCATTGTGGTTTTGGTGCTTTTCTTACTATTTGCTTGTGTGCTGCAGGCCGGATCACTGATAATACGGAAGAGGCGCAGTCATACGACGCGCGGCAGTGCGTGACCACCCTGGTCGAGTCAGCCGCGCTGTCAGCGATTTGTCTCCGGGCATATCTTCAGGAGATCTCGCCAATGGAGGTGATACCCAGCGACTCGTCGAGGTATGGAGCTACCTAGAGAAGGCCCCGTCAGTCATTTTCATGACGCAGTCAGCCTTCCGTCATGGGGCGGCGACTATGCTGAGCCTTGGGCTCGCACACTTTCTGGACGACTTCGACCTCGACGACGTCACGAGCGGTTACCCTTCATCGACGAGCTCGGTCGAGATTGTCGGGGTGTTGAAGCTGACGGATCAAGCCGCGGTGTACTCCGACCGCATTTGGGCGATGGGCGACCTTATCCCCTACCAGGAGACGGTCGTCGCCCCCAATGACCCTGAGCCGAAGCACCGTGATTTCAAGGTGGAGCAACCTTTCCGTGCGGAGATGGCGGGCGAGTTGACGATGTACCCGTCGAATCCCTATGTGCCTTTTATCCGCAGCCGCAAGGATGGTGGCGCGTCTTCATCAAAGCCTGCGAAATAAGATGTTGTGCCGTTCGGCGTTAGTATATGATAACCATGTAATTCTCCTTGTACGCGAAACAAATTTTGCTGCTATGAAGGAATGCTCGGGTTATTTTGTCACTGATTTTGTGATTTGATTGTTGGTTGTACGAGTCCCCGAGCGCGTCCGCCCTTTTTATGGGGTTTACCTCGTTTTTATATGTTGTGTGAACTGTTAGTGAGTTAAGGTCGACTCGCCATGGCTCGGGGAAGCCAGTCGCATGGCGACTCCCAGGGGTGCTCTTTACTTGGCCGTTTTCCGGCCTTGAGCAGGTCGCCGAGTCCCCGAGCATGGTACTTGGCCGTTCTAGTCGCATGCCCAAGGTAGGTGAGGACTAAGCGCGTTGTGTTGGGAGCGTCACTCCGCCTGATCCGTAAGACCAGTCACATGGCAAGTCCTGGGCGCGCTCTCGTACTTGTTGTTTTTACCTAGTCGCTCGCCTTTGGTCTGGTATCAATCCCCGAGCGTGGTACTTTGTTGTTCGAGTCGCTGCGCCGAGGATGCAGAGGACTTAGTCGCTGTGGGAAGTGAGTGCAGTCGTCTTGGCTCGGGGAGCCAGTCAAGCTAGGCGACTCCAATGGGGCTCCGGGTTAGCTTTTTTCATGGACGGTACGAGGCCTGAATTTTTCTAGTGCCCTCGTCGCTTTTCACTGTGCGGTCGCTTTACCAAAGGTTGACTTCTGCGAATAGCGTAACGCTGTTATTACGAGTGCGAGTGGCACAAGGCATGGAGAGTAGACGCAGTTTGCGGTAACCAAGCTTTTTTATTTCATAGCGGGTAGGGGGTACATGTCTGGAGTTCTAAGAGTAGAACTTCCATAGGAGGTTTACATTCCATGGCCGCTTTACGTCGAGTTTTCCGTCGCCTAGGACATCGGTGAGGTACTAGGCGTCGTTGACCAGGACTCGCCCGATGGCGAATGGTCCCTCCCAAGGGGGAGAGCTTGTGCATGCCTTTCTTGTCCTGGATTAGACGCAGTACCAGGTCGCCTTCCTGGAAAGTGCGAGTCCGTACTCGTCGGCTGTGGTAGCGGCGGAGCCCTTGCTGGTAGATGGCGGTGCGGGAGCGAGCTAGGTCACGTGCTTCGTCGAACTGGTCAACTCCGTCTTGGCGTGCGAGCTCGTTGTCGGCCTCCGTGTAGTTGACCACCCTAGGTGAGTCGTGCTCGAGGTCGGTTGGCATGACTGCCTCAGCACCGTACACAATGAAGAAGGGGTGAACCCTGTCGACCTATTGACGGAGGTGCGGATGCCCCTGATGACAGAGGGGAGTTCTTCGACCCAACATTCGGCGGTACGCTCGAGTGGGACTTGTAGTCGTGGCTTCAGGCCATGGAGGATGCTCTGATTGGAGCGTTCCGCCTGGCCATTGGACTCCAGGTGGGCAACTGAGGCGAGGTCAAGTCGGATGTTGTGCTCCTCGCAGAACTCGGCCATGGCTCCCTTGGTGAAGTTGGTGCCATTGTCCGTGATGATGCTGTTTGGGAACCCGTAGCGATAGATGAGCTCGCTTAGGAACTTTGTAGCGGTCTTCCCGTCGCACTTGCGGACTGGCTTGGCCTCCACCCATTTTGTGAATTTGTCGACTGCGACTAGGAGGTGGGTGAAGCCGTAGGGGGACTTCTTGAAGGGGCCTACCATATCCATGCCCCATACGGCGAATGACCAGGTGATGGGGATTGTCTTGAGCGTCGAGCTCGGTACGTGAGTCTGGTTGGCATATTTCTGGCACCCGATGCATCGCTAGACGATGTCGACTGTGTCGGCATGTGCGGTGAGCCAGTAGAAGCCGTGTCGCATGGCCTTGGCGACCAGAGAGCAGGCGCTGGCATGGTGGCCGCAGTCGCCGGAGTGGATGTCCTGGAGGATCTTGCGTCCTTCAGCAGGTTGGACGCAGCGTTGGAACACGCCGGTCACGCTGCGCTTGTGGAGCTCGTCGTTGATGATGACGAAGGATTTGCAGCGGCGTTCTATCATCCGGGCCTCCGTTTCGTCTGCGGGTAGGGTGCCTCCCTCCAGGTAAGTGACGTATGGCGTGGTCCAGTCGCTTGGCTCGGTGATTAGTGCGACCAGGGCTGCTTCTGGTTGCAGCGGAATTCTGATGTCGATCTCCCTTGGGGGAGAGACGGAGGGCTTGGTGATGGTGTCGAGGAAGACGTCGGCGGGTGGTGCGAGTCGAGACGACCCGATGCGAGAGAGAGCGTCGGCCTCCTCGTTCTTCCGCCTGTCGATCCATTCGACGGAGTAGCCGGCGAAGTGTCCTCCCAGCTGGTCCACTGCTTGACGTATGCCGCCATGGTGGGGGAGACTGTGTCGCAGGTGCCGGCGACTTGCACGGCGACATGGTCGGAGTCTCCGTAGCAGCACAGGCGATTGATGTTCATCTCCTTGGCTGCCCTCATGCCATGGAGTAGCGCCTCGTACTCAGCCATGTTGTTGGTGCAGGGGGTGAAGTCGAGGTAGAGGACGTAGCGGAGCTTGTCGCCCTTCGGAGATGTTAGCACGATCCCCGCTCCTGCACCGTCTGTGTTCTTGGAGCCATCGAAGTGTATGCTCCAGTAATGGAGGTACAACAGCTTCTCTGGCTTCTGGGCCTCCTCCCAGTCGGCGAGGAAGTCTTCGAGAGCCTGTGATTTGATCGCCTTGCGTGGCTCGTACTTGATGTTGTGGACACCGATCTCGACGGCCCACTTGGCGACTCGCCCGGTTGCCTCACAGTTGCAGATGATGTCCTACAACGGTGCTGAGGAGACAACCGTTATTGGGTGCTCCTGGAAGTAGTGCGGCAGTCGCCGCTGTGCTCTGAAGACCATGTATACCAGTTTCTGGTACTGCGGGTAGCGCCGGCGCGACTCGGTAAGGACTTTGCTGATGTAGTATACGGGTTGCTGCACAGGGTGTTCCTTCCCTTCCTCTGGCCGTTCAATGACCATGATGGCACTGACGACGCGCTCGGAAGCCGCGACGTAGACCAGCATGGGCTCCTTGTCGACGGGGGCGGCGAGTAGCGGCGCTGCGAGCAGCACCTCCTTGAGAGCATGGAGTGTGTCGTCTGCCTCCTTGTCCCACTGGAAGGTGGGGTTCTTGCACATTAGGCGATAAAGGGGCATCGCCTTCTCGCCTAGCCGGGGGATGAAGCGACTAAGAGCCGCGACTTGCCCCGCCAGCTTCTGGACGTCGTGCAGGCACTCGGGTCTGCCGAGTCGGGCGATCGTGTTGATCTTGGCGGGGTTCGCCTCGATCCCGCGCTTGGAGACGACGTATCCTAGTAGCTGTCTAGTAGGTATACCGAAGGTGCACTTTCCTGGGTTTAGCTTTATCTTGTACCGTCACAGATTGGCGAAGGTTTCCGCCAGGTCGGCGAGTAGATTGCCCTGGCGAGTGGATTTTACCACCACGTCGTCGATGTAGACGTGGATATTGCGGACAATTTGGCTCGCAAGGCACTCCTGCATGCACCTCTGGTAGGTCGCCCCGGCGTTCTTGAGGCCGAAGGTCATGGCGGTGTAGCAGAAGGCTCTGGATGGCGTGATGAACACCGTCTTCTCTTCGTCCTCGACGGCCATTTTGATCTGGTTGTACCCAGAGTAGGCGTCGAGGAAGCATAGCGACTCCGAGCCCGCGGTTGAATCGATGATTTGGTCGATCCGCGGGTGGATGAATTGCTCCTTCGGGCAGGCGCTATTTAAGTTTGTGTAATAGATACACATACGCCAGGTCCCTTTTTCTTATCGACCAGGACTGGGTTTGCCAGCCACTTGGAGTATTTGATTGGTCGGATGAAGCCTGCAGCGAGTAGACGCTGCACCTCCTCGGCGATTGCTCGGCGGTGATCTTCATTGAAGGGCCACAGCGACTTCTTGACAGGTCGCACTTTGGGATCGGCGTTGAGTTTGTGCTCAGCGAGTTCCCTCGGGACACCAGGCATGTCGGATGGCTTCCATGCGAAGATGTCCTGATTCTCATGTAGGAACTCGATGAGCGCGCCTTCCTATGCTGGGATCATGCCCGTCCCGATCGTCACCGTCTGGCTGGAGTCGCCTGGGACCAGCTCGACGATGCGAGTGTGTGTCGTTGCCTCGAAGGCGGTGGAGTTGCCACCCTCCGAATTGGGCTTCTTGAGTATGGTGGGGTCATCGTTGTTGACCCTGCTCGTGTACTTGGCGAGCTCCTCGGCGTGGTTGGCCTCCCCCACGATGACGGCGTCAGCGAGTTCGGCGCCTTTAGCCTCGCATTCTGCGGCCATGTCGGGGTCGCCATGGACAGTGATGATGCCACATGGCCCGGGTAGCTTCATCGTGTTGTACGCGTAGTGGGGCGCTGTCATGAATTTGGCAAACGCCTGGCGCCCCAGGACGCAGTGTTAGGGGCTGTTGAACGGCACCAGCTCGAAGACGATCCGCTCAGTGCGGAAGTTTGCTGGTGTGCCAAAGGTGACTGGCAGCGACACCTTGCCGATTGGGTACGCCTTCCGACCGGGGACGATGTCGTGGAAGGTGGTGTAGGTCATCTCGATCATCGACTACGGGAGCCGCAGTCGCCTGAATGTGTCTAGGTATAGGATGTTGATGGAGCTACCGCCGTCCATCAGCGTTTTTGGGAGCCAGTAGTCCCCGACCTTTGTCTTGACCACCAAGGAGACTCGGCCCGGATATTCGATCTGTGGCGAGTGGTCCTCGCGGCTCCAGGTGATTGGTTTCTCGGACCAGTTGAGGAACTGGGGGATGTCTATCTAGGACACCGCATTGACGGCGACGGCGCGGGAAATGACCTTCTTCTCGCGCTTCGTATTGAAGCCTGTGAAGGTGTGGAGCGAGCCGGCGACGCTGCCGAATTTTCTGCCGTTTGGCGGGTTGTTGTCGGGGTCTTCCCGCGCGCGTCGTGCCTTCTTGATCTCCTTGAGAGAGTGGAAGTCGGCGGTCGTGTGCGTGGCGGGCTTCCCTTCCCTTCTATGAAACACACAGGGTTGGTTGAGGAGAGCCATGGGATCGAACCTCAGTTTTGCCTTGTAGTTGCCACCGTCGTGGCGCTGGCCTCTGTCGCGGCGGAAGCTCTTGGGTTCACGCGGCGCGTATCCGGCGTTGGCGACGAAGTCAACTCCCCGTCACCGCGGCGCTTGCCGGTGAGGCGAGTGTTGCTGTAGCGTAGCTCGGGGCGCCTCCTGTTGTCGTGACCGCTCGTGCGGCAATTCCCTCCCGACTCGTCGTCGGTTTCTTGGTTTGGGTCCTCCTCCGCGTATCGCTTGGCGATCTCCAGGAGGTCCGGTATGTTGTCGAGTGTTCGGTACACTCGCTTGAGCTTGGCGACCAGGGGCTCGTAGCGGCACGAGGTCTTGAAGTAGTGGATCGCGGTGTCCGGGTGGATTCCGGCCGCGTTGTACCACAGGTCTTGCCACCGTTGGACCCAACTGCGGGTCGACTCACGGGGTCCCTGGACGCATCGCTCCAGGTCCTCAATGGTGGTGGCGCAGGTGTAGGAACCCTCGAAGTGCCTGACAAAGGCGTCGCACATTTCCTCCCAAGAGTCGATGCTATCCGCAGGGAGGGTGTTGATCCATTGTCTACACGCGCCCTCAGGGGGAGGTAGCGTGTGGCAAGCAGGTCGGTGTGGCCAGCAATCCCTATTGCCATGAGGTAGGTATCTAGCCACACGGACGGGTCGTAGGACGGATTGTACTTCTCGATCTCCTTCGGCGCTTTGAAGTTCTACGGGTATTTCTCGCCTCGGATCATTGGTCCGAAGCATTGGGGTCCGACTCGACTTAGCGATCCCCTTGGTTCGCCATCGTGGCGGTTGGTGAGGGTATGCCGCAGGTCGTCGGGCTGGCGTGCACGCCAGCTCTGGTTGTTGATGATGTGTGTGCGCGCATCGATTGGCTGCCCGTTGGTGGCGGCGAAGTTGTTCGCCGGCCGCGGGTCGTTGGTGGAGAGTGCCGTGTGCGCGGGTCAGTGTTGGAGCTGTAGGGGCTCGGGTGGTGGGCAGTTGAGGGTGTTCGCCACCATTGGGCGGCCGCTCGAGGCCGCCCTGTTGCCTGATGAAAGCGAGTACATCCGACCCTGTGAGTTGGCGCCCGCGTTTTGTTGCTCGACTGCTTTAGCGAGGAGAGCCTTGGCGTACTGGATCTACAGGGCGCCTTCCCCGGTGACGTTTATGTTGTCGACTGCTGCTCGGCTCGCGACGACACTGTCCATTGGAGTGGAGAACAGCGGGAGGCCATTCGCTTCTCGCTCCCGTGAGGAGACCACGATCCTTGGTTGATCCCTGGGGGCGCATGGTTGGGTGGTGGTGGTGCGCCGTTGGCTGTCGCGCCTGGTGGGGGTCGGGGAGCTCCCTCCTAGCGGCGTGTTCTCGCAGATCGCGCGCTCGGCCGCGCGAGCCGGGTCGTTCTGATCGTCGAAGTTCAGGGCGCGCCCCTGAATGGTGGGGTTTAGGCGTGACCTGATTCGGAGTTGGTGGTAGCGCGAAAGCTCCTGCTCTATCACCTGCTCAAGGCGAAATTTTTCGCGCTCGGCTTGTTAGGACCGCCTCTGCCAGCCGTAGGCGGAGTTCCTCGACCTCCGTTGTCATTGCGTTCGGAGGGATTGGCATGGAGAAGGGGTCTTGCAGGGGGTCGGCGCCAGTCGCCATCTAGGTTGCGACGTGGCGACCGGTCCCGTCGTGGAGGTCGGCGGAGTTCTCCGACCCGGAGTCGAAGTCGAAGATCCCAAGGATGGAGGGATCGTCGAAGTCTCCGACATTGGAGACCTGGGTGATGGAGCCCGCGGGCGATGCGGCGACGATGGATCCGGCCACCCACGCCGGGGTCGCCGAATCGGCGTTGTCGTTGAGGGCCGCGTCGTTCGCGCCCACGGTGGTTTCGGCCACGTTGTTGTGGGCCGAGTCGTACTCGGAAGCGAGGCGGTGGATCGTGCGGACCTGGCTCTCAGAGAGCTGGTCGCGTGGCAGCGACTCGCGGATGCGAGCCGAGTCCTCCGAGACGATGACGTCGGTGAGGCCGACGAAGAGGCCGATCGTGCCGACCGGCAAAATCACGCTGTGAGTGACGGGGCGTGCCACCGGGACATAGCTGCTCGGCAAGATCTGGAGCATCTCGCCGATCGCGATCATGCGGCCGGTGGCGATCGACTCGTTGATGGGCAGATTGGATCTCGCCGCAGAACACCGGCCTGACCGGCCAGGCCCCACGGTGGGCGCCACTGTCATGGGAATGGCCACGGCAGATGCTGCAATCGGCAGCGAGTAGTAGAACATGGGTGCAAGGGCGGCCAGCCATCTGTGGTGTGAGATGAGGGCGGAGACACAAGGTTTTACCCAGGTTCGGCCCCCCCCGGAGGGTAAAGACCTACTCCTGCTAGATTGTATTATGGAGAGAGTACAAAGGGGCGAGCTTGACGACTAGGCGGCGAGTCACTTGGGTGTACGATGGAACGTGTCCCCTATGAGTACCCTAGGAAGGTTTATATAGGCTCACCTCGCTAGGGTTTACAGATTACAACCGAATTAGTTAAGGATTCGGAGGATCTTTGACCTAGTCCGACTGGGCCTAACTACGCCTCTGGGCCTCCAGTTTCCAGTCGCCTGAGTCCTCGCCAAGTCTCGATCCAGTCGCCGTCCTGCAGGCCCACTCGCTGGCGGCTTGGGCCAATAGGAAATGTCCTGCTAGGCATACCCCGGTAGGCATATCCCCATCAAGTCAAGGAACAAGTATCAAGTACTCGGGGTCCTACGGGACACAAGTGGGCGGTTAAAAACCAAATGGCATCTATTGCCCACCGATGCCTCTGCATTAGTTATATCTATTCCCAACAATTTAATATCAAGTTGTAATTAAAGTCATGATCGTCTTCGACATTAAACATGAGGCATTCCTCCAAGAACTGTGTAACATTGATGGTGCAAAGCAACACCTGAGCAAGAAATTACGACTCGCGGGGCCAACTATCTACCAAACAACAGGTAATAGGAGGTGTCCAAGGCAATATAGGGCTGCAAGGAATATAATTGATACAGAATCAAAAGAATTGCAACATAGATAGCAATAGATCAACAGGAGGAAATAAAGACTATAAGGTAAAATAGGTAGAAAGGGGGAGATTGCGTGCCTGAAAACACTGCCGAAGGTTCATCCAAAGAATAGGTCGACACTCGCATCAACTCATTGGCCTAATCCGAGAAGAAGCAAAGCACTAGAAGAAACACCAGATGCACTATTTAATACTACGGCAGAAGATCAGGTATGATGCATGACATGGCAAAGATGCGATGCAATTAGGCAATATTAAGTGGAACTGGGGTCACGACAATTAATTAAGTGGTTTATGTTAGATACCCCACAATTTAAATATTGGCTTAACATGGCAAATCATGGTGGTTATCTACACAAATTTAAATGGGGCCAATATAAGACTAGAAAATCCCGTATATGGTCTCCATATTTAATTATGAGGTGAATCAGCATAATTCTCCCAAACACAACATGTATGCAAGTATGTACAATTTATATGCAACAAGGTGGATATCATTTATTATAAAAAATACGGGTCTCAAAAAGGGGTCATATTTTGGTTCTGAAGATCTTGGTTACAAACGGTCTTCGAACTCCGGGAATAGGGCTTCGGATCCAGGTTCCATGAAGAAGCCCTTCGGGTTTAGGTTCAGAGGTCTTGGCAGGATTGGGCTTCAGATCGAGGATCGGGGTCTTCGGTTTCCACGCGGGCGCTCTTGGCATCAGGGAAGAAGGTCTCTAGGTTTAGGCCTTGGCCAAGTGAAGAAGTGGCAGCATGTGACACCCCCGGGATTAAGGCTAGACAAATCCCAAACCTTCGTTTGAACATAAGCCTAACCTAATCTCGAAAGCGCACAGAGGGAGAATCGGTAACACAACAGTGACCCTACGAGACGAAATTTTTACAGCAAGCTCATAACTGAGCGAAGAACCAAAATATTACAAGCAGAGGTCACTGACCACAAACATCAAACAACGGAAGGCAAATTATGCTATTAAGTATAGCAAACTTAACAAATGACCTAAGAGGCCTGAAGCATAATGATGACGTCCAATCCATAGATCCCAGACTACCAACTAGGAACCCCAAGCTACTCGTTGATGTCAATGCCATAAAGAACTCATCATCTTATGGTAACACTTACTCTACTGCAAAAGTATCAATGAAGCAAGGGTGAGTATAGGGTGTACTCCGCAAGACTTATGGCTGGTGAATTTATTTTGCATAAAGCCATCTTTGTTTTGTAAAACAAGAGGGAGAAGAATCTCGACTAAACGGAATATTTTAAAAGGGGGTAAGAGAGCGATATCATTAGATTTGATCATATTTTTATATCCACCGAATCATCATCAGCTGAACCTACCTAGGATCACCCCCTCGTACCCATAAGGAAGCGTCCTTAAGCACACGTTGATCTGCCAAGTTTTACGATTAGGTTAAAGTTCTCTATGATCTTAGAATCTGGTCTCCAATTTCGTCCATAACCGTGGACACAGCTTTTCAAAAAGATTTAACCCTGCAGGGTGTACAACTTTACCCACACGTACCAACCGATTCTTAAAGCCAATGTTATGAGCCCTCTTGCTTGGAAGGACGGCAGAGAGTGGTTGACCACGACCTTTACCTTGCTTCGCCGAGACCATGAGTCACGCACTAGGGATATGCCGCCGTAACGGGTCGATTCCCGAAGCCGGTCCCTAATGATGTGCGCAGGGTTCAAGATTACAGATGCCAGGCATCTCTTGTTCCCGGCCACGCTTACCTACCTATTATGAATGCACCTCCTTCACCTCCATCGAGAAGAACCAGAATGCGTATGTTGAATGGAACGCCTGAACTATGTGACTCATGGAATCTACTAGGCTAGTTAGTTGGTCAAGGGGGTTTCCAGGCCCCCGTGTGGCTGTAGGCTCATCTTGGACCATAGACAAGAACTCAGTTCCTAGTAGTGGCAAGTATGGGACTGCAAAAACCAAAACCCACCATGGCCTCCCATACAAGCCTTAGCATGTTCAACTTTCATCTCTGATCTTACCACGTCATCCTGTCAAACTAGGTTCATTCGCAGCTCTGATTCATCAACCGGATGGAACGGCGATAACAGCTAAGCATGGCTAAGCACAAAAGATATAATAGCTCTAGCAATGCTTCACAAGCTCAAACCCTAGTTATGCTAGGCGTACTAGATCAGGGAATATAGGCTTCAATGGTAACATGCATCAGATAGGATTACTCCATCTATTGATAAAAGACTTTGGAATCGTATGCACATGGCAAGAATGAAATACTTTGAAAGCATAGGATTCATATGTATGTGTGGGACTTCGCTTGCCTTTGCCTGTTGATAACCAATAAGTAGATCTTCGGACACCGGGTACTTGACTTGATTATAGTTGTTCAAGTATTGGTCTTTGAGCTTCAACGATGTTGATCTCGGTCTTGAATCTCGATCTTCAGTCTTGGACTCGATCTCGATTCCGATATCGTATTCTACCGGATAAGAACCAAATACCGAAAAGAAGGGGAAACAATCAACACATGGCATCTATGCAATTCTCAAACAAGGATGATGATATGACAAGTTAATTTGTATTGAATTGAAACCCTAGAACATGCTCGGCAGTTTAATCGAGGTTCCGAGGGGTACAAACCCTAACTCGGAGAAACTCCGGAATCACCTGTGAGAGGTTACTATGTTCTTCTAATTAAACTTGTCTTGAAATTTGTTGAACAATGCATTATTTTTATGTTATTGTTTAGATCTTATTTTTCTGAATATTTTGATTTATTATTTGTATTTTTCTGATTTAAAATGAATTAATTATGAATTTCTCCATTTTTAATTCATTTTAAATCATTTTTAGAATATTATAAAATAATTTACATTTTGGAAATACTTATACATTTTATTTAATCAAAAAACATTTCTGAAAATATTTAAATGACATACAGATAGGGCCCACATGTCAGGTATTTATTATTTACTGAAAACAATTACAGAAATTATTTCAGAAAACATTAAAAGAAAAGAAAAGAAATACTGCATCAGCATGTCGCAATGCTGACGCCAGCCAGAGCTTGAGCCTCAGATTGATGGTGATGCTGGCGATTAGGCACGGGAGCGAGCGGGGCTGGGGGCGTTCGATAGAGGGCGACACAAGCAACCAGAAAGTGGCGGCCTTGCCTTGGTTTACCATCGACAAGCATGGCCCAACGCATTTAACATCGTGGCGGTGGCAGTTGCTAGGCGCGAGCTCAACAGAGGAAGAGAGGGAGGTAATAGAGAGGCGCCAGAGCAACAGTAGCTCACCAAGAACATGGTGCCAGTGTCGGTGAGGCAAGGGGTGGCCGGACGATGAGGATTCGACGCTGGCCGGCGTTGAAGAGGATGACGACCGTGATCTCGATTTGAGGCGAGGGGGCTCGATACCTTTGGCCAGGCAAACGAGGACGACGAGGCGGTAACGAGGGTAGCCTCAGCTTGGTCTGGGGCGATCGGTGACGGTGAAGCTCACCGGCGTCTGCAAGAGCTAGGGTTAGGGTTTGCACGCTGGATAGGAGGAGAGAGGGGAACTGGGGCTAGGGCTCGTCGGCGGCGGCCAGGGGGATCTTGTAGGCGTCGGGACCGTTGGTGGCGCATATCTTGGCGCGCAGCTACAGCGGCAAACGGCAGCGGGCACGCCACGGAGCTACTTCCTCATCGGGAATGAAGACGACAACGCAGATAGGTGGCCGAACCGGTACGGTGCCGGATTGGGCAGCACTTGGGCCGGGAATGGGTTGTCTGTGGGCTGCTGCGCGCTGCACTAGCGACAAAGAGAGAGAGAGAGGAGAGGAGACATGGGCTCGGCCCAAAGAGAGAGACTGTTTTTCTTTTCTTAAATTCTTTTCTATTTCTGTTTTCTCACTTTTCTCTTTATATTTTCAAATAGAAACCTGTTTTGAACATCTCAAAAATACCAGAGGGTTTACAAGATATATAAAATAATACGGGGAGCCCTTTAGTCAATTTGGTCTCTATTGTTTTTGTAGTTTTTAAAATATTCAA
The DNA here is from genome assembly GCA_023614405.1 of Avena insularis. NCBI lineage: Eukaryota > Viridiplantae > Streptophyta > Magnoliopsida > Poales > Poaceae > Avena > Avena insularis. The sequence continues at coordinate 331,644,280 of CM042697.1, forward strand.
AACCCTTTTGAATGGATTTCAAGAAAGAGAGGGAAGGATTAGGGTTTGGGATTTGGAGAACCTTTTTGTTGCATGCATTTTAAATGATGCTCATGAATGCACAACCAATTCCTATTTACTATTTAATAAAACTAGGGTTGTTAAAATTCTATCCTCCTTAAAAGAATCTTGACCCGAGATTCCTAGGTAGGAAGATAGAAGGAACAGAGTCACACTAAGCTTCAACGATCTTCTCGAAGAGGTTGATCCATGCCACCATGACGAGTGGACGAAGCGCTTCATAATCTTTGAGGTGGCTGCTCACAGTAAGGAGGAGAGAGAATGACATAGAACCACAACAGAGTATCTCATGGTTAACTCATGGATAGATGCTTGACGAACATCTCTAGAGATAACGACATGAAACACGCCAAGGTAAAGGAGGAAACAAGAGGAGATGGTTTCAAGGTGAAAGGTAATTAGTCTTCATAAGAATTAAGACCATGGAGCTTGCAGAAGAGTTTCGACTTCTGAGGGAAGGAAACTTCCGACAGATGGAAAAGGAACACACACTTCGGGAAGTGAACCTCTACTAGACAGCTTAAGTAGAGCTTCACATGTGAGAGAGATAGATACCAACAAAACCAAGTTGTTGAACTACTTTTGACACCGAAGGGTCATTCTTTGGTTCAATAGAAGGCCAAGACAGGAAGGTGTTTTGTGGGGAGGACTCGTAAGAGCCACAAGGAACATGTAACAAGAGAAACTATTGATTACCAAAATCATAGTCGCTCTTCAAACACGTTTAAGAAAGCGGAAAGGAAACTCTTAATTCATCCAGGACTATCAAAATCCTTGCCAAAGATCATGATATCACTTTACACCACCAAGATGAATAGTTGATAAGATTCCTGATGACACGAGAAGAAATAAACTTCATTCTTAGACTCTGAGTACTTGGCATAACAAGACACTTGCCATCATAAAAGGGTCTGGAAAATCGACTGAGAGACATTTAGCAACACTACTTTAAATGTTCTCCTTGATGTTTGAAACACCGATAGCAGGCTACTGATAAGCCTTTAACCAGTCATCAAGTAAAGGTCGGACTTCAAATACAAAGGAAACCACAAGCACAACTCCTATAATAAATCATAGAAGAAGCCTCATGAAGGGTGGTTGTTATCGCTGATTCGAGAGAATATGACAATAGGTCTTCCGACTGATTGTGCCAACCATTACATCAATCTTGCCAGAGTTACAATAGACCTACGTCGTGACCTTGAGGAACACCAATCATTATTGCTGCTTGAGATTCAGCTTTGATTAGAGATACTTCAGACTCAGCATGTCCGAATAGAAAGTGTGCAACATTTACCAAGGAGGTAAAGTCACTAGATTCTCAAGACATGGACTTCAATGTCAAGATCCAAAGGATGAGCTGGATTGCAGAACCCATGTGATAACAAGTTATCAGAAGATAATTGCATCTACATGAATTGTTTGCAACGAAAGACAACGGAATCCTTGTTAGTAAATATTTAGGAGGATATAGAAGTTTTGTGGGACTTCTTATCTTCCATGACGAATCAATCAGTGGCTTGGTGTGCCTAGAGGATCATCTCGAGATGTGAAGGTATCAACCTACCATATCAGGAATACCTCACACATGCTTGACTAATTTGAAATGATTCCCGAAGAAACAAAGACAACGCTACTCAGATCCACGTGGACATCTTTCAACATTTGCACATGAATCAGAGAAGGTTACTTCTAACATCCAGAACACACACTTCGAGGTAACACGAAGATGGTTCTCAATGGTTTCCAACATTAATGCCAACTGTTTCACATGAATCTTTTCTGGAAGGGAGAAGGTAAGGATGTCATTGATGGGCTCAATAACAAACTTTTCTATACACTCCAATAAGACGGAGTCATATGTTGTATGAACAGGGCATAGACATTGGTCAGACCAGAGAACATGAAGATGTACCTAAGTGAGACATCACAAATAGATACACCATCAGGATTGTCCTTGGAACTGAGTTTGATTTGACAATTTCCCAGATCAAATCAAAGGCGTGGAAAGATATCATATCCACAAAGGACATACTATCTTACTTCAACACAAACAAAACTAGACATCCCTTTAAGGAGGAACGGAGTTGGATAAAACTTTTGTCTTACAACTCTCTAAGTTGTTGTTTATGCTCAACCAGCTAGTTCAGGGTTATCCAGTACAGATCCTTGGATAAAGGTGCAGTTCAGAGAACTTGCTTGCTCAAGACCTTGACAACACGGTCATGTGGCAACATGTTGATACTTCTAGTAGACATCCAGAATATCACGGACCACCGATATGTCACAGAGCTCAGGAGGGAGACTTACTTGGTAAGGCAAGAAGACATAGTCTCGGAGTTTCGGCACAAGCCTAACTCTTTGACCGCAGAGAGTGCACTAGAATAGCGGACTTGGTAGCACATTCAAACTTTTCTTAGTGATAGGGTTAACCATCACGCTAAGAATGATACAAATGTCCGTTGAGTTCAAAGCAATCAGAATTGCTAGGAATCTTAGACGGCTGCATCATTATGCACGCACAACATTGATGAGTGCGAACAACTCAGAGGAAAGGTGGGTAAATATGTGTAAGAGCATCACTTCATTAAGAGAGCCATTAAACTCAGCTTGACCTCTTGGTATAAAAAAGGGTGTGATACATTAAGGTGGAACAGAACATAAACTAATCAATGCTTATTGATCTGCGTATTACAACACTTTGACCTGGTCTTAGAAATGACGAGGTATTGGAGTTTGTTTCTCCTGACAACCCAAAATGTTTTGTCTTGATGGACCACAAGAGTATATTGCATCAGAGGACACCAATGCACATTTACTACTTGGCTACCAACTAGTAGACAAAGGTCGGAAAACAACAAGGAAAAAGGAACATGCTCAGAATAGAATCCCGAGATGTGGATTCATAAGTCAACAATCTTCCGAGGACCAATGCAGGAAGAGTTAAGGTGTGGCAGAGTCACGAGTATAGAAGTGAGACTCACGAGGATCACTCTTGTAGTGATCTATTTGGTTCCATTAAAGAACATATGCCATAGCTAGTGGTAGGGGAAGTCCTTTATCGTCACTGTTCAATAGCGACAATATCCACAAGCTTGAAGGCTATACTAGGAGTTACTAGCCATTATCAGGTAATGTGTAAACATTAACCACAGGGGTCAAGTAAATGGATCTTGGGTTAAAGGTCAGCGTCATGTACAAGATTCACAACACCAGAATCCAGCACAATCGGGGATCTTAGGTTCAAGTACGAGGGTTAAAACCCAAAGAAAGGAATAACTACTAGTTGAGTGACAAAGAGTACACTACAAGATAGTGATCATGAGGTATCTTCTAGGAGAAGATACAACTTCTAAAGTAACCAAACAAACAAAAAGGAGGCACTTGAGGCGAAAGGAAACCTCGAAGCCTAGAACAGAACTTTATGGATCCTACAATATAATATTGTGGGTCCAAAAGACAGAGAGATCATGATGGAAAGAAATCACTCGGTTGAAATAGAACAAGGGAAACAAGGAACACACACAACTGACTCTAGAGAACTCAACACTAGGTCAAATGGTTGAGAACCGACATGCCTAAAAAGGCACCTAAGCTTTGAAGGAAGAGACGAGATAGCAAAACTTTTCCAAATCAATACAGGATAAGATGACCCAGAGTTAGCGTAACTAGACAAGGAGAAAAGAAGCATACCAGAGTTTTCACACATAATTTTCATCTTTGAAAATAGTTTTCACAAACACTAGACTCAACATCGACCAATATAAAGGGTTTCCTATAGTCGATACTGCTCTGGTACCAAAACCTGTGACACCCCCGGGATTAAGGCTAGACAAATCCTAGACCTTCATCTGAACATAATCCTAACCTAATCTTGAAAGCGTACAGAGGGAGAATCGGTAACACAACAGTGACCCTACGACACAAAATTTATTACGGCAAGCTCATAACTGAACGAAGAACCAAAATATTACAAGCAGAGGTCACTGACCACAAACATCAAACAACGGAAGGCAAATTATGCTATTAAGTATAGAAAACTTAACAAATGACCTAAGAGGCCTGAAGCTTAACGATTACGTCCAATCCATAGATCCTAGACTGCCAACTGGGAACCCAAGCTACTCGTCGATATCGATGCCGTAAAGAACTCATCTTCTTATGGTAACACTTACTCTGCTGCAAAAGTATCAACAAAGCAAGGGTGAGTACAGGGTGTACTCCGCAAGACTTATGGATGGTGGAGTTATTTTGCATAAAGCCATCTTTGTTTTGTAAAACAAGAGGGAGAAGAATCTCGACTAAACAGAATATTTTAAAAAGGGGTAAGAGAGCGATAACATTAGCTTTGATCATCTTTTGATATCCATTGAATCATCATCAGCTGAACCTACCTAGGATCACCCCTCATACCCATGAGGAAGCGTCCTTAAGCACACGTTGATCTACCAAGTTTTACGATTAGGTTAAAGTTCTCTATGATCTTAGAATCTGGTCTCCAAGTTCGTCCATAACCGTGGACACGGCTTTTCGAAAAGATTTAACCCTGCAGGGGTGTACAACTTTACCCACACGTACCAACCGATTCTTAATGCCAAAATTATTATCCCTCTTCCTTGGAAGGCCGGTAGAGAGTGGTTGACCACGACCTTTACCTTGCTTCGCCGATACCATGAGTCACGCACTAGGGAGATGTCGCCGTAACGGGTCGAGTCCCGAAGCCGGTCCCTAATGATGTGCACAGGGTTCAAGATTACGTTGTCGGGCATCTCTTGTTCCCGGCCATGCTTACCTACCTATTATGAATGCACCCCCTTCACCTCCATCGAAAAGAACCAGAATGTGTATGTTGAATGGAACGCCCGAACTATGTGACTCATTGAATCTACTAGGCTAGTTAGTTGGTCAAGGGGGTTTCCAGGCCCCTATGTGGTTGTACGCTCATCTTGGACCATTGGCAAGAACTCAGGTCCTAGTAGTGGCAAGTATGGGACTTCAAAAACCACAACCCACCATGGCCTCCCATACAAGCCTTAGCATGTTCAACTTTCATCTCTGATCTTACCACATCATCCTGTCAAACTAGGTTCATTCGCAACTCTGATTCATCAACCGGATGGACCAGCGATAACAGCTAGGCATGGCTAAGCACAACAGATATAATAGCTCTAGCAATGCTTCACAAGCTCAAACCCTAGTTATGCTAGGCGTAGTGGATCAGGGAATATAGGCTTCAAAGGTAACTTCATCAGATAGGATTACTCCATCTATTGATAAAAGACTTTGGAATCGTATGCACATAGCAAGAATGAAATATTTTGAAAGCATAGGATTCATATGTATGTGTGGGGCTTCGCTTGGCTTTGCCTTTTGATAACCAATAAGCAGATCTTCGGACACCGTGTACTTGACTTGATTATAGTTGGTCAAGTAATGGTCTTCAATCTTCGACGATGTTGATCTCGGTCTTCAATCTCGATCTTCAGTCTTGGACTCGATCTCGATTCCGATATCGTATTCTACCGGAGAAGAACCAGATACCGGAAAGAAGGGGAAACAATCAACACATGGCATATATGCAATGTTCAAACAAGGATGATGATATGACAAGTTAATTTGTATTTAATTGAAACCCTAGAACATGCTTGGCAGATATATCGAGGTTCCGAGGGGTGCAAACCCTAACTCGGAGAAACTCCGGAATCACCTATGAGGGGTTACTATGTTCTTCTAATTAAACTTGTCTTGAAAGTTGTTGAACAATGCATGATTTTGATGCTATTGTTTAGATCATATTTTTCTGAACATTTTGATATATTATTTGTATTTTTCTGATTTAAAATGAATTAGTTATGAATTTCTCCATTTTTAATTCATTTTAAATCATTTTTAGAATATTATAAAATAATTTAAATTTTGGAAATACTTATACATTTTATTTAATCAGAAAATATTTGTGAAAATATTTAAATTACTTACAGATAGGGCCATGTCAGGTATTTGTTATTTACTGAAAATAATTACAGAAATTATTTCAGAAAACATTAAAAGAAAAGAAAATAAATACTGCATCAGCATGTCGCAATGCTGACGTCAGCCAGAGCTTGAGACTCAGATCGATGGTGGTGCTGGCGATTGGGGGCACGGGAGCGAGCGGGGCTGGGGGTCTTCGAGAGAGGGCGACACAAGCAACCATAAAGTGGCGGCGCCGCCTCGGTTTGACCACCGGAGCATGGCCAGCGACGACGAACATCGGCGGCGGCGGCAGTTGCTAGGCGCAAGCTCAACAGAGGAAGAGAGGGAGGCAACGGAGAGGCGCCAGAGCACCAATAGCTCACCAAGAACACGGTGCCGGTGTCAGTGAGGCAAGGGGTGTGTTACAATTGCGACAAGAAGATAACGAAGAACGAAAAACGAAAAACACAGCAAGGGGACACAGATTTAACGTGGAAAACCTCTCCAACAAAGAGAGGAAAACCACGCGCCACCAATGAAACTTCACTATATCGAGGAGTGTTTACAAACGCCGGGGATTTCACAGATGCAACTCTTCCCAACCGGCGGCTTACAAGGGGTTTATATATCGGTGGAAACCTAGGTCTTCGACGATCGTTACACTCGGCCCAAGCCTCCGGCGACGGGCCTCGCTCCACTCGTCAGAAGTTGGCCTATACTTTGTAGAATTTGGATCAACATATAACAAACTCCACCTTGAGACAAATTCCTCCTTGTAGCATCAACAGCAACCATCTCCCTGAACAAACAAAGCAAATACTTTCGGCGCCAATAGCCACTTGGGCTAATCAGTTAAACCAACTAAGTTCGAGCAAAGCTCAAACTTAGCAACAGGAACATGTTTAGTCATCATATCAGCAGGATTATCATGAGTGCTGATCTTGCATACCTTTAATTTACCTTGAGCAACAATGTCTCTAACAAAATGGTACTTGACATCAATGTGCTTAGTTCTCTCATGGAACATCTGATCTTTTGTAAGGTATATGGCACTTTGACTGTCACAAAACAAAGTAATGCAAGAATCATCTCCACAAAGCTCAGCAAACAAACATTTCAACCAAACAGATTCTTTGCAAGCTTCAGCAATAGCCATGTATTCAGCTTCAGTAGTAGATTGTGCAACAACAGCCTGCAATGTAGCCTTCCAGCTAACAGCACAACCTCCAACATTAAACACATAACCTGTGAGGGATCTTCTCTTATCCAAATCGGCAGCAAAATCTGAATCCACATAGCCAACGAGTCCCTCACCGGTCCTGCCAAACTTCAAACAAGCATTGGAAGTGCCAAGAAGGTACCTGAAAACCCACTGAACATCCTTCCAATGTTCTTTACCAGGATTAGCCATGTATCTACTTATCAAACTCATAGCATATGATAAATCAGGACGAGAACAAACCATGGCATACATCAAAGAACCAACAGCACTAGAATATGGCACCTTTGACATGTACTCAAACTCTTCATCAGTAGTAGGACATTGAGAAACTGACAATTTAAAATGAGGAGCAATAGGAGTACTAACTGAGTTGGCACCATCCATATTAAAACGATGAAGAACTTTCTTAATGTAACTTTGCTGACTAAGAAATAACAAACCAGATTTTCTATCTCGGGTAATCTCCATACCTAAGATCTTCTTAGCAGCAACAAGATCCTTCATCTCAAACTCACTACTTAGGTGTGCCTTCAAAGTAGTGATTTCTTTCATGCCCTTGGCAGCAATTAACATATCATCAACATATAACAGGGTGGCCGTACGACAAGGATTCGACGATGGCCGGCGTTGAAGAGGATGATGACCGTGAGCTCGATTTGAGGCGAGCGGGCTCGATTCCTTTGGCCAGGCGAACGAGGACGACGAGGCGGTCATGGGGGTAGCCTCATCTTGGTCCGGGGCGACCGGAATCGATGAAGCTCACCGGCGTCTGCAAGAGCTAGGGTTAGGGTTTGCACGCTGGATAGGAGGAGAGAGGGGAACTGGGGCTAGGGTTCGTTGGCAGCGGCCAGGGGGATCTTGTAGGCTTCGGGACCGTCGGTGGCGCGTATCTTGGCACGCAACTACGGCGGAGAATGGCGGCGGGCACGCCATGGAGCTGCTTCCTCGTCGGGAACAAAGACGACGACGCAGACAGGTGGCCGAACCGGTACGGGGCCGGATTGGGTTGCACTTGGGCCGGGAATGGGTTGGCTGCGGGCTGCTGCGCGCTGCACTGGCGATAAAGAGACAGAGGAGAGGAGAGATGGGCTCGGCCCAGAGAGAGAGACTATTTTTCTTTTCTGAAATTCTTTTCTATTTCTGTTTTCTCACTTTTCTCTTTATATTTTCAAATACAAACCTGTTTTGAACATCTCAAAAATACCAGAGGGTTTACAGGATATATAAAATAATACAGGGAGCCCTTTAGTCAATTTGGGCTCTATTGTTTTTGTAGTTTTCAAAATATTCAAAAGCCTTTTGAATGGATTTCAAGAAAGAGGGGGAAGGATTAGGGTTTGGGATTTGGAGAACCTTTTTGTTGCATGCATTTTAAATGATGCTCATGAATGCACAACCAATTCCTATTTACTATTTAATAAAAGTAGGGTTGTTACTCAGCAGCTTTACCATAATTCTATCACCATAGAACTTCGACAAGGCGGCCAAAACACCGAAGGTTGGCATTCAGTGGCACCAGCAGCAGAATATGGTGACCTAGGCAAAGCAATAAGCAGAGGCTAAGGCACCACCATTCTCTACTGTGAACCACACAAAAAGGCATAATCATCTGCAACAGGAGAACATACTGCATGCCAGGCCGGGTAGTGTAGGGCCACCGCTCGAGCGGGATTTGACAAGGCAAAAGTGACAGGGATGAGGCACCTCTGTGGAGGAAGTCTACCGGCGTCCGGCTACGCTGCAGGAAGGAGGCCGAGGGGATGGGCATCCGCCGCGACAGGGGTTGCCGGCGGTGCTCCAGCGTGGCTGGGGCGATGGAAGACACGAGCGACGGCGGACAACGATGGCGGCTCGCAACAAGGCAGTGAGGATGGGCGGCCAGAGGGCAGACAAGGTCGGGGATGGCGGCGGCTTCGCATGCGCGAGTGACAGCGAGCGAGGATGCGCAGAGGACGACAGGAGGCTACAACAGGAAGGGGGTTGCAGAGGCGGCGAAAGGAGGTCTCCAGCAAGTTCGGCAACAGTAAGGTGAGTGGAGGAGCTCAGGTAGGCGGCGCGCGGGGCCGGGGCCGGGTCACTGGCGACGGCAGGGCCTAAGGCTGGTGGCGGAGATGGCCAGGCGCAGGAGGTAGGGATGCGGTCGCCGGTGTCGCCCATAGACAAGGCAAGGGAGACGGCGGTGTCTGAGCAGAGAGGAGGCAGGGCGGAATCGGGATGCAGCAGCGTTGGGGTCAGGGGAGAAGGAAGCAGGGTCAAGGAGCGAGGAGGTTGTTGGCAACCAAGGAACGCGTCAGTGGGGTGGGATCAGGCGGGTGGACCAGGAGAGAGGCCGCGCGCTGGTTTGGTCCGGTTGGTACGGGAGGTTGGGTGTAGTTAATGGTTGTGTGCGTGCGTTGATCGACGTGGTGTTGCATGTGTTACCGGTGTAGTGTGTGTGGGTTTGGTGGGGATGTGGGGTGAGTGGGTGGTGGTGGAGGCGGGGACTGGGGTAGGGTAGGGTTGGTTCTAGGTTAGGGTTAGGGTTTGTAGAAACTAGGGTTTGGGGTAGGTGGGGTTGTAGGTTGCTGCCAGCTGGGCCTTTAGGCCTGGTCGGTGGCGGCCTCCTCCAGGGTTTTATAAAATAGTTTTATTTTATTTATATATTTGTTTGATATATTTTATAAAATAGTTTTAAGACAAAATAAAATATCCGGACGAGCCTGGGTTTTATGATTTGACATTAAGAAAAGGAATATTTAGAAAACGAAGACGGGCTTTTGGGGAAAATAGTTTTAGACAAAACATGCATTTTGATGTCATGATGATGCATAGGGATAAGACATGTGATTTTCTAGTATTAGTTTTACCCGGGGTGCTACACTGCATATGATAAAGATGGTCAAATATGTGTAGTCCTTGGATCGTCTAGGTTTTCCCTTGAGTAAAGAGTTTGCCACCGACATTCTCCTGAATTCTCTTCCTAGTGCCTATGGTCCGTTCATTTCGAACTACCATATGCACGGCATGGATAAGAAACTGGCAGAACTACAAGGGATGCTCAAGTCAGCAGAAGCGAACATCAGGAGAGGTGGAACCAATCAAGTGTTGATGGTGTAGAATGCTTCAAAGATCAAGAAGAATTCTTGGTCTAAGAAAGCCAAGCCAAGACAAAGGGAGATGGCACGATGTATCCAAGTCCCATCGTCGGCTTAGTGACTGGCAATTCAGCAAAACCTCCGGGAACAGTATGCTTTTACTATAAAGGAGAGGGTCACTAGAAGTGGAACTATGACAAGTACAAGGCGGATAACGCCGGGAGAGGAAGTATGACTTCCGACTCGAGTACACTTGTTGTGAATGTTATATCTTGCCGACACCCCTAGCAGTACCTGGGTATACGATACGTCAATACTAGATCGGTTGTTCATGTGTGAAACTCGATGCAGGGACTAATAAGGCATAGGAGTGTGGCAAGAGGGGACATTGACATCAGAGTTGGAGACAAAGCAAGAGTTGTTGCGTTAGCCTTAGGGACGATGGAGCTCCATTTACCTTCAGGATTTGTACTAGAACTGGATAAATGTTATTATGTTCATGTACTAAGCTGAAACATCATATTCTGCCTCATGTTTGATGGAGAAAGATTATGAGTCGAATATTAAGATCCATGGTTGTTCCTTCTATTTGAATAATGTGTTTCATGGCTATGAACCTATCCAAGACAAACTTTTTGTGCTTGATCTTGAATGTAAATCAGTCTATAATTTGAATGCTAAATGGTTGAAGCCGAATGATCTTAGTTCTACTTATTTATGGCATTGTCACCTTGGTCACATCAGCTGGAGACGTATGCAGAAGCTCCATGGTAATGGACTCCTAGATTCCTCTGGCTTGGAGCCGTTCGAAACATGTGAATCCTGTTTGATGGGTAAACTGACCAAGACACCTTTCGCAAAGAGTTTTGAAAGGGCGTCCGGCTTGTTGGAGCTGATACATAAAGATGTATGTGGTCGAATGAGAACGACAACCAGAGGTGTTTATGAGTATTTTGTCACATTCACGAATGATTTCAGTAGATATGGCTATGTCTACCTGATGAAATCCAAGTTGGAAACCTTTGAAAAGTTCAAGGAGTTTTAGAGTGAAGTGCAAAACCAAATTGGCAAGAATATCAAGTTTCTATGATCAGATCTTGGAGGAGAATATATGAGCCATGAGTTTGACGACCATCTCAAGAGTTGTGGAATAGTTCCACAGCTCACTCCATCAGGAACACCTCAGAGAAATGGTGTGTCAGAAATTGGAACAGAACCTTGTTGGACATGGTGAGGTCGATGATGAGTAAGACGGATCTACCTTTATCATTTTGGGGTTTTTTCTAGAGATGGCAACATTTACACTAAACAAAGTACCATCTAATTCGATTAAAAAGACACCACATGAGATGTGGACAAGCAAGAAGCCAGCCTTGAATTTTCTCAAGATTTGGGGATGTGAAGCTTTTGTCAAGAGATTGCAATCCGATAAGCTTAGCCCCAAGTCAGATAAAGTACTATTCATAGGCTATCCTAGGGAAACCTTGGGTTACTATTTCTACAACCAACAAGAAGGCAAAGTGTTTATCGCTCAAAATGGTGTATTCTTGGAGAAAGAGTTTCTAAGCCGGAAAGACAGTGGGAATAGGGTGCATCTTGAAGAAATTTGGGATTCACCAACTCAGGACAAGTCGGCAACCTTAAAGGTTGAGCCGGACGTTGTACCTAAGCCAGAAAATGCAACAGAGCCATGAAGATCGGCAAGATTACATGGATACATGCTTCTGCTGGACTGCGCCTACTTATCAGGATGCGATGGGAAGTACTAATTCTGAGTCATGGCTTGGAGCCATGATATTAGAGTTAAATTCCATGGATGACAATCAAGTTTGGAACTTGGTTGACTTGCCCAATGGTGCAAGATCCATCGAGTGCAAATGGGTCTTTAAGAAGAAAACTGACTAAGACGGAAATGTTTATGTATATAAAGCACGGCTTGTCACGAAACGGTTTCGAAAAGTTCAAGGAGTTGACTACTATGAGACTTTCTTGTCGGAAGCGATGCTTAAGTCGGTTAGGATCATGTTAGCACTAGCTGCATATTTTGATTGGGAATATGGCAGATGGATGTCAAAATGGCTCTCCTTAATAGAAATTTAACCGAGGATGTGTATATGATATAGCCCGAGGGTTTTGTTGATCTGGATATCCCTAACAAGGTTTGCAAGGTTTAGAAATCTATCTATGGATTGAAGCAAGCAAGTCGGAGTGGGAACATTCGTTTTGATGAAGTGGTCAAATCATTTGGATTCATCAAAAGCGAACAAGATTCTTGTGTATACAAGAAGTTTAGTGAAAGCTCAGTTGCATTTCTACTACTATATGTATATGACATGTTGTTAATCAAAAACAACATTCCAATGTTGGAAGAAACCAAGGATTTTTTGGAAAGGTGTTTCCAAATGAAGGACTTGGTTGAGGCAGCATTTATACTAGGAATCAAGAGCTATAGTGATAAATCGAGTCGTCTCATAGGTTTGAGCCAGAGCACATGTCTGGATAAGATATTGAAGAGATTAAATATAGATTCGGATAAGAAAGGGTTCTTGACGATGGCGCATGGAATCTGACTTAGCAAGACTCAATGCCCAGCGTCGGCTGATGGGCGGAGTCAGATGGAAAGGATTCCTTATGCTTTGGCATTAGGATCGATCATCCATGCGATGATATGGACTAGGCTGGATATTTCCTATGCTCTAAGTGTAATGATCATATATCAGTCGAATTCTGGCGAAGGCCAATGGATAGTAGTAAAGAATATATTTAAGTACCTGAGACGTTCTAAAGATGTATTCCTAGTTTATGGTGGTGAGGAAGAGATGGGTGTAAAGGGTTACACAGATGCTAGCTTTCAGACCGACCTGGATGACTCACTCTCGCAATTCGGCTATGTGTGCATAGTGAATGGAGGTGCAGTGAGCTGGAAGAGTTCCAAGCAAGAGATGGTAGCCGACTCTACTACGGAAGCTGAGTATGTTTGACGAGGTTTATTCTCGTCAATGCCCATTGTTATGAGCTTGGGTTTTGGAGAAGATGGGGGTGCTGGAGATCGCGGAACGGTTAACAGACAAGCAACCAGGGGACACGAGATTTACCCAGGTTCAGGCCCCCGGAGGGAAAACCCTACTCCTGCTTGTGTGCTCTTGATAACGGCGGAACCAAAAGTTACAGGGGTGCGCAGATGCAATCTGGCGTGGAGGTGTGTATGCGGTGGTATGAGAGAGATCTCCTCCTTGTCGTGCCCTCCTAGCCTTTATATAGAGGTAGGCAGATCTCGGGCACAGATCGAGTCGGTTATAGGTTTAGGGTTTGCCCCTTTGAATATTCTATATGTTCTAGTCTTGCTCTCCAAGGATCCGAAGACGTCATTGGCTTGGGCCACCCAAAAATCTCCATGGGCCGCGTATAATCTCGTGGGCCTTGCTTGGGCTGGACCAGGTATGCTAATGTCATGTACCCGTAGGGTATAACCATGTCAATGTTGCTTCCTCAGAGGCGGCAAAAGAAGGAGTTTGGATAAGCAATTTTCTGATGGAACTCGGAGTTGTACCTGGCTCGTCCAGTCTGTTAGACGTGTACTTTGACAATACTTATGCTATTGGACAAGCTAAGGAGCCACGAGCACACCAGAAGAATAAGAACATACTTCAGAAATTTCACCTAATTTGGCAGTTCGTAGAACAAGAAGAAATTAAGCAATGCAAGGTACACACAGATGCAAATGTTGTAGACTCGTTGACCAAAACGGTTCTACAAACCAAGTTTGAGGTGCATGTTAGAGCCATGGGCATGAGATGCCTAAGGCCTGGAGAGCATGAGTGTTCGACTCTAGTGCAAGTGGGAGACTGTTAGGAATGATGCCCTAGAGGCTCACATTTTTCCTTTATTTGTAAATCCGATATCCGGCGTAGAGAAAGTTGAATATGTCACTGCGATTGTTGCAGGTGTGGATACATATACTTGTATCTAGCTCTATCCAGTTTGTTCTTAGTTGTTTGAGGTTGGGATGGAAACCCACTACCGAGACTAATTTGCAAGTCATAAGATGACAATGTTTCACGTGTCATGAGCATGGAGATGCTATCCGCCTTGCATTGGATAGTCGAAAGAGGTACGATAGCCGGCCCGATCTAAAGGTTAGTGGAATGTGAGCACACCGTCATACGCTCCGACTAACACAATGGAATCCTTAGACCTGAGGGAATCACACGATCCGAGTTGTGAAAGAGCTGCCTTTGACTCCATCTTTCACTCACCGCAAATGGGAGTCATAAGGGTGGACTTGGGCTGACTTCGAAGCAAGCAGCGTGACGTGGATCAGCCAAGACAAGATTTCCCCCTCCGACTAGGGGATATATTCTATGGGCCCTCTCGTGTGATATGATTTAGAAGCATGGACAAGCGTTACTCGATCAAGTGTTGATCGAGGTAGTCCGACTTAGTGAAGCCGGAGGGAATCAGTTATCACTGCAACGAGAAGAGAGTTAAACCGATATTGGGATGATGGAATCTCCCATGCGGTTTATCACCAATATTGTGAGCAAAGGGACTCGGACAGGTCGTCACATTGAGGGCACTTGCGGGTACTAGGAGTCGGCAAGTCTTACTAGAGCCTCTACCGATTATCGGCTCTAGTCGAAAAATCACTAAGCCACGGCTCAGATTAAATGATTACTGAGTTGTGTTCGGCTTACCGTAAGCCTGCGAGATCGCACACTTAAGAGAGTTGAACTAGGCGGATAAGATCCGACTATCACAAGCCGACAAGTTGGACTTGCTCGGACAGGTGTCAATGGGTTAGACCCACTTTGACTAGGGTTAGGGTTTAGGACCTAGGGACACAAGTGTTGTGTGCCCTCACATACTCTCCTATATAAAGTAAGGTGGGTGGTGACAGACAGAGATCCAGTGCTGCTTCCTTAGGGTTTTGCTAGACTTGGCAAATCCCACCTTCCTGTCCTGCGGCGGCAAGACAGAGGCTAGCACCTCACTTGCTGCTTTTCCAGTTTGTACGTGTGTGAGACAGCAGAGGTACTGCAGCTACGGTGCTCGTCGGCAGCGTTGGAGGCAGAAGGAGGAGGAGCACCGGAGTCGGCGACGTGGTGGTCCTAGGATCGAGTAGTTCTCTAGAGCCGGATGAGAAAAGGGGAACGTACGACACCACAGCGACACACTTCCTCAACTTCTGCAACTGCGTGTCGAGAGTTACGAACTATTGCCTCTGATCTTAGCCGGATCTTGGGTGGCTTGCCGGAGTTTCGCCAGAGCGAAATCTTTTTTTCGGCCTGGCTCTGCGCATCGCCCATCATTCATGACTTACACGACGGACAAGGGCTTTATAATTATAGTTTTTACTGTACACCTCTTTTGTTCTATATGGAAATGTGATAACCTACCCTTCTAGGGCGCTATTCAGAAAAAAAAACCGAACATGATGTCGTTCATTATGAATGGTTGGTTGATATAGGAAGAGTTGACATTGAGTAAAAGAACAGAAAGGGCACAAGATATACATCTTGTTTTGCTTTTTTAGGGAGTTATGCTAGTTTACACGGAAGATGTAGGGCCCTGAGGTGATTGTGAAGTCAAAAAGGATCAGAAGAAGGTAGTTTTCTTTTGGTTTTACATGGATGAAATGGGGGTTGGCCATCAATATGAAGTTTGAAGAAACTCCGAGACTTAACTTTTAGTTGTTGACGGTATACAAAAATTGTGACTGATGGTTTACAAATATTCTAGTTGATGAATGCCGTTGCATTTAATTAGTTTTATTTGTACTCGCTCGATGTTTCAATAATATTAGCCTTTTCCCAAACTAAAACTTAGTTTACAATCTGCTGCAGAGTATCCGCACAAATAAAAAATGCCAATTACACTGGTACAGCTCAGAGCTATTGAGACCACCATCACACACATAATGCCTTTTTCGTGGGTGGTTCGTAAGATCGCTGACGCCACTAAATTTCGATCATCTGACAGGATCCTTGGCGAAAACATCGCACACAGAAAGTTATCTGGGAACATAACAAGGGATTAAACAAATTCAGAAATCGCTCGGAGCGGAAGAGATAAATGTACCGGTTTGGATTGTGAAAGCGACAAGGTGAAACCCATCGCTAATTGTCAACAGTGATGCCCAACACGAAGCATGGAGTCCTAGGCCCCCACGTCCATTGAGAAATTAAAGCGTAATTTTAAAAGAAAATACTCATGATTCCGCATTGTGGATAACGATGATTTGGGCATGTTGGCATGTCCATTTATATATGATTGTATTTCGTCTAGGTAGGACATGGGTACATACAGTAGAAGTTTTAGTGAGAGAGGGCTACATAGGTCGTGGTCGAAGACGGAGGCCAGATTCTAGGGTCCACCACGAGAGGAAGTTACGCTAGGGCGATCGGGGAGGCGATCGTGAGAGGCTAGGGTTTTCCGTCGCGTGGGTGGTGTTTGCTTCGTGCCGGCGGGGAGATTGCGACGGCGCGATCGTTCCTTGCTAGGGCACCAAGTTTTCTTCGATCTCGTGCATTGCTGAGTAGTGCGGGAGGGGTGGAAGATGGTCTCCCAGAAGTCATCATTGCAGGAGAAGGGGTCCTCTAGTAGGGACTCACCGAGGACGCCGGCAAGAGCCGGTGGGGGTCTGGAGGAGGCATCGCCTGGCATTTCGGCCAAGTTGGGTGGTCTGGTTCTCACGGAAAAGGAGGCGGCGGGGCTGATTGTGGATGACAAGGATCCGATCTTGGTCTCAAATCTCAAGTGGGTGGCGATCGGGAAGGTATGTGCTCCGAGAAACTGTAGCATCGTAGCCCTGGATCGTGCTATGCATCGAGCCTGGGGTCTGCATCACACAGCAAAATTCCGTGAGGTTGGAAGAAACAGATTTGTGGTTAAATTTGGTTCGGAAGGAGACTGGAACCATGTCATGAAGAACGGGCCATGGCAGTTCAATTTCCATGTTGTACTCCTCCAGGAGTACGATGGGAAGAAGAGCCCAGAAAAGGTGAGTTTCTCCTCCATGGATATATGGGTGAGAGTTCTGAAGCCAACGCTAGGCATGATGAACAAGGCATTTGGAGAAAGGATTGGTAAATGGCTGGGTATGAAGATGGTTAAAGTGGATGTCGACAAGGATGATATGGCCTAGGGGGAATTCCTGAGGATTAGGGTGACGATTCCTATTGATGAACCGCTGACAAGGGGTATTCTGATCCGGCCATCGACAGATGATGCAGAAGGAAAATGGTTGGATATCAAATATGAGAGGATTCCGCATTTCTGTTTCGATTGCGGTTTGTTTTCACACGAGGATAATATTTGCACGGGAGATAATAATGTGGCTGTCAAACAATGGGGCGAGTGGCTCAGGGCCTCGCCGGGAAAACCACGACGATCTGAACGCACCTCTATCCTGGCACAACGCCCCTCCTTTTCCTTTTCCTCTGACAGCATGGGGAGCATGCAATCGGGTTCAGAATCATTCTCTCGTGGGCATGCGACCGTAAGAGATCTCCCTTGATAGGGCAAAGGTGTCCGATCTTTCGATGAGATGGTGATAGTCGATTTGGTGGAGTTCGGGCTTGACGATCCGACTACACGTGCGAGCACGAGCGCTAATGCAATCGCTAGGCCAATCTCCTGGAGGTTACCGATCCTGCGGAAACACGATCAGCCTAACCAGCGAGGGTCTTAATTCCTACCTGAAATCGAGAACAAGTAAGAAATAATATTGCAATCAAGATATTGCGGATTAAGATGAAAGATTTATTGAAAAGGTGGGATCATGTATAGGTGCGAAGTACAAGGGGCCTCCGCGACGCTCGAGTCTTGGCGAAGTTGCTATGATGGCTAACTTAATGTCTAAATAAAATCCGAGTCTATGGTGACATCTAAAGCGAGTATTTAAGGAGGAAAAGGTAGGGTTTCGGCCAGCCATAGAAGTGGTGGCCGAATCCAACCCTAGAAGTCCTTTTCTCCTCAAATTCGGACTCTAAAAAGTGGCTATTTAAAATCCTGCAAAAATTACATGGGCCTGGCCCAAAATAAAGGTGTTGCAGCACCATATTAAGCTATGGACGAATTTGTGAAGTATTAATCTTGAATATTTCGTCTAAGCCTTCTTTCTTCATTATGATGGCCTCAAAGTTCTGAAATCTTCATCCGTGACCTTCTCTTGGATCATCACATGCATGCTGCCATCTCCATGCATGACCATGATCCAATGCTTGTCCCTCTCATCTATGCTTGGTCCATCATTCCTAAGAGTAAGAAATACATCTGATTTAGGCAGCATCATATTCTCATGTATTTGAGGAATAGTTCCAAGAAACGAAAGTACCTGATAGTTAAGTTGTTTAGCATTCTATCGAGTGATAGGTCCTTGTATGTGTGTAGTTGTAGGTACAACGGTTGTATCAATAGATGGGATGTTCACATCATGCTCTCCTTCTTGAATTGAAGTCGTCCTCGATGCAATCTCATCTTTCTCACCAAAGTAAGGCTTCAAATCTGCAATGTTAAACGTAGAACTAACAGTACCAAAGTCTGCAGGCAACTCAAGTTTATATGCATTATCGTTTATTTTCTCTAACACCTTAAAGGGACCAGCAGCACGCGGCATTAACTTAGACTTACGTAAATAAGGAAAACGATCTTTACGCAAATGTAACCAAACAAGATCTCCAACATCAAACACAACATGCTTTCTCCCTTTATCCCCAGTAAGTTTATACTTAGGATTCATGTGTTCTATGTTATCTTTAGTAGTCTTATGCAAGTTTACTATCATTTCAGCGCGTTGTGTAGCATCCAAATTATTTTGCACCGAAGAAGGTAAAGGCAATAAATCAATAGGTGCACGAGGAACAAAACCATACACGGTCTCAAACGGACACATCTTTGTGGTAGAATACAGCGAACGATTATAATCAAATTCTATATGAGGTAAACACTCTTCCCATAATTTTAAGTTCTTCTTTAAAATAGTCCGCAACATAGTAGATAAAGTTCTATTTACTACTTCAGTTTGTCCATCAGTTTGGGGATGACATGTAGTACTAAACAGCAATTTAGTCCCTAACTTAGTCCATAAACATCTCCAAAAGTGGCTAAGAAATTTAGTATCACGATCAGAAACAATAGTATTTGGCACACCATGTAAACGAACAATTTCACAAAAGAACAAATCAGTAATATGCGCAGCATCATCCGTTTTATGACAAGGAATAAAGTGTGCTATCTTAGAAAACCGATCCACAACAATAAAAATACTATCCCTCCCCTTCTGTGTACGTGGCAATCCCAAAATAAAGTCCATAGAAATATCCTCCCAAGAAACACTAGGAACAGGGAGAGGCATATATAAACCATGTGGATTAAGGCGAGACTTAGCTTTTTGACAAGTAGTGCAGCGTGCCACAAATCTCTCAACATCTCGAACGTGGCCAAAAGAAGTGTGCAGCAAGAACATCCTCCGTTTTGTTGACACCAAAGTGTCCCATCAATCCTCCTCCATGCGCCTCCTGTAACAACAAAAGACGAACAGAACTATCTGGAATGCATAGTTTGTTAGCACAGAACAAGAATCCATCATTGAAGACGAACTTGTTCCATCTTCTACCATCTCTACAATTCTGCAACACATCTTTAAATTCAGCATCATGCACATATTGTTCCTTAATAGTTTCCAATCCAAATATTTTGAAATCAAGTTGAGATAATAAAGTATAACGGCGCGAAAAATCATTAGCAATAATATTATCTTTACCCTTTTTGTGTTTGATAACATAAGAAAAAGACTCAATAAATTTAACCCACTTTGCATGACGACGATTCAACTTAGCTTGACTACGAATATGCTTCAAAGATTCATGATCAGAATGTATAACAAATTCTTTAGGCCATAGATAATGTTGCCAAGTTTCTAATGTCCGAACCAACGCATATAATTCTTTATCATAAGTAGAATATTTCAGACTATCCCCACTCAATTTTTCACTAAAATATGCAACAGGTTTTCCCTCTTGTAATAACACACCTCCTAAACCAATTCCACTAGCATCACATTCAAGCTCAAAAGTCTTATTAAAATTAGGAAGTTGGAGTAAGGGAGCATGTGTTAGCTTATCTTTCAATATGACGAAGGCCTGTTGTTGTGCATCGCCCCAAACAAAGGGCACATCCTTCTTGGTAAGTTCATTCAACGGCGCGGCAATTGATCCAAAGTCTTTGACAAAGCGCCTATAAAAACCAGCGAGGCCAAGAAAACTCATCACTTGTGTGACCGTCTTGGGCTGCGGCCAATTCTCAATAGCTTCAATCTTGGCTGGATCCACTTCAATACCCTGTGATGTAACAACATAGCCAAGAAACGCAACTCGATTGGTGCAAAAGGTGCACTTATCAAGATTACCAAACAAACGTGTATCACGTAAAACATTGAAAACAACACGTAAATGGTCTAAATGATCCTCTAAAGATTTGCTATAAATCAGAATATCATCAAAGTAGACTACCACAAAACGTCCAATAAAAGCACGTAAAACTTCGTTCATTAATCTCATGAAAGTGATGGGTGCATTAGTTAAACCAAACGGCATTACTAACCACTCATACAAACCGAACTTAGTTTTAAATATTGTTTTTTATTCATCTCCCAATTTCATATAAATCTGGTGGTAACCACTACGCAAATCAACTTTAGAAAATATGGTAGAGCCACTCAATTCATCAAGCATGTCATCCAAACGTGGAATAGGATGACGATATCGAATAGTAATATTATTGATATCTCTACAATCAGTACACATGCGCGAAGAATCATCTTTCTTAGGTACCAAAATAATAGGAACAGCACAGGGGCTAAGGGACTCACGAATATGATCTCTATCGAGTAGTTCCTGAATTTGGCGTTGTATCTCCTTTGTATCCTCTAGATTGGTTCTATATGGCGCGCGGTTGGGCAACGTAGCACCAGGAATTAGATCAATTTGGTGCTCAATTCCTCTAATAGGAGGTAGTCCTGGTGGCAGCTCAGCGGGAAAGATGTCCTCATATTTCTGCAAAAGGTTAGCAATAGCGGGTGGCAAAGAAGGAGGAATATCCTCAAATGAAACTCTTTGCAGATAATTGCATAACATTGAGTATTGTTTACATCTAGTTCAGCAATATCAATTTTATTTGCAAGCATACATGGACTCTTCAAACGAATTTCAGTAGCATGTTTAGAATCAGATTTAGTGTTTTTTGGAGGTACAAAATCTGCAGCAACAATCTGATTCTCACTTTTATTTTTCTCCTCAGTTTTAGCTCTACTAGCTCTAGCAAGATCATCTTTTAAAATCTGTTCGGGAGTCATAGGTTTTAGACCAATTTTCTTTCCATCATGCATAAGAGAATAGTGATTAGTTTTGCCATCATGAACAGATTCTCTATCAAATTGCCATGGTCTACCAAGTAACAAAGAATAAGCTTGCATAGGTACAACATCACAATCAACAAAATCAGAATATGTACCAATAGTAAAATGCACGCGTACCGTTCTTGTTACCTTGATCTTGCGAAAACTCTCAAACCATTGGATGTAATATGAATGTGTGCGTTGTCTTGTTGGAAGTGCAATCTTCTCTACCATGTCAACACTATCCAGATTATTACAACTCCCTCCATCAATGATGATCCTTATAGCTCTTTCCTTGACAACACCACGTGTTTGGAATAGGTTGTGGCGTTGATCTTGCTCAGATTTTCTCAATTGTACACTCAACACACGTTGTGTAATTAAGCTCTTGTATTGATCAGCAGTTTCAGCTCCCATTACCTCTGTCTCTTCATCAGAATCACAATTGTCTCCATCTCGAGCAGAAATAAGGGCTAACGTATCTTCATCAAAGTCACTCGCTGAATTATATTGACCATCATCACGCACCATCATAACACGTTGTGTTGTGCACTGTCTCTCAATATGACCAAAACCCCAGCACTTGCGGCATTGTATATCCTTTGTTTTACCCGTGGAAGCCATAGAAGACGCACTACGAGCAGGAGCATTGGATGACAGTGGAGGAGCAGCTAACGGAAATCTTGTGGTGGCCTTGGATGTGGTAATAGCTGATGGAGAATCAAGAGAAGGAGGCGTTGATTGTCGGGATGTCAAAGTAGATGTGCGACCTGCAGAATTATTAGTCCTCCTCCATGGTGTTTGGCGATCCTGCACTTCACGTTTAGCTTTGCAAGCAAGATGAAACAAACGAGTGATGGAATTGTATTCCTTATAGTATAATATGTGTTGAATGTCCTTGTTTAATCCACCAAAGAAACGTGTAAGCATTTGTTCAGTAGATTCAAAAAGACCACACCGAACCATCCCCGTTTGCAATTCCTGATAATACTCTTCTACATAATTTTTCCCTTGTTCCAAACGTGTCAGATTCTTTAGTAAATCACGTTGATAAGTGGGAGGCACAAAACGAACACACATAGCAGTTTTTAAAGCAGTCCAAGTACGAGGAATAGTAGTAGGATTTAAACGACAATACTCAGACCACCAAAGGGAAGCAAATTTAGTAAATTCACATGTAGCAGCACTAACACGCATATTCTCAGGATATTTTAAACATGCAAAACGTTGTTCTACTTCTATCTCCCATGTAAGATATGCATCAGGATTATATTTACCCTCAAAAGATAGAATATTTAATTTAAGCTTTGCAACATGATCATCATCACGTACCGGTGGTCGAGCTTTGTGGTGGTAATGTCGGGGTTGGCCATCAGGGTGTGGAGGTTGTTCAACCTCCTCGTCAAACAGATCGTCGTTGTCGAGGTCATACTAGTATCCGTCATCTTCCCCTAATGTCGCAGCAGCAGCCGCGGTGGAAGCCTGAGGTGCCTCAGCTGCAGCGGTAGCCGGCTGAGGTGCGGCGGCCACTGAACCAGCAGTATGACCCGTGATCGGAATGCACCGTACGCCATGTCGAGGTGCCAATGGGCGGTGCGGTGCTTGGTGCCGCGATCTGTCCAAAACCTCCTTGAACCGAGCGTCAAGCTTGTCGTTGAAGGATTTCTCGAGTCCATCGATCTTGTCCATGGCGTTGGTTAGCTTGGTGTCAAATTCCCCTAGTCGTGCATCCACATCTTCAGCGCGACCGACCAAGAGCTCGGAGAAGTGGGCATGTAGTTCTTGGTTTGTCATTGTGGCAGGGTTACGCGAAGTATCTGTCATGGTTAGTCCTTTAAAAAGCACAGGTATATATGCCTATAACTACGGAAATATGGTGGAAGGAACGCGTAATCCGTCAAGCAATATACAAAGCTCTTACAAGTTCTTACCAAACAGCAGGAAAAGGCGATGTGCAACCGCGAGGAGCAGTAGGTCCAGAGATTGAACCGAGCGATTACCAGGATTCGAGACACCGCATGTGGAGAAATCTGTGGAGCTCTGGGAAGGCTTAGCAAAAGGGTTAGCAATTATCAAAACAGCAATACAAATGTTGAAAGAATGCTCAACGACGGTACTGTGCTGGTCCTAGGCTAGACCGTACTAGAGACGTGAGCCTAGATCACCAACGATGTCACGACGTTACACAACAAGCAATGTAGGATGATATGGCACCCTGAAAAGTGAACCGAGATGTCGAAAATCACTATGATGGCGAGTGTCTAGAACTGATCGACGGGGTCTAGAAACAGGTTAGCCCCAAAAAAAAATTCGAAATTTTTGTATTATGCTCCGAAAAGTGCGTAGGCGCCAAAAAAATATCGCTATAACGGCCGATGGAGAAAAGTGATCCCCGGAGCCGAAAATCAGTATATCCAGAAAAAAAATTCAGAGGCGGTTCCAGACTTACGGCTGAAGTTCTAACTCGACACGGACTGTAGCTCAACACGGAAATAACAAGGAAGGAAAGTAAAAAAGAAAAACTAGGAAACAATAACTCAACTCAGACTCGTGCCGCGGCAGGAAAGGTGATCGGATCCGTGTCGCGGTAGGAAGGCGGTGGCGGAGTTTTAGGGTTTATGGTGGCTGGGTGTATGGCGGCGGAATATGGTGGCGGTGAACTGCGAGTGTGGCGGTGACTACTGTGATCAGAACTCGAAACTCTAAGGGACGAGGCATTAAGACAAGCAACTCAACGCGACGATGCAGACACAAATTCAACAATGCAAAACTGAAAAGATAATGCAAGGCGTAGATTGGTGATGGGATGGATCTAAACTCTAACTATGTTTTTGGATTTTTTTCGTGGGTTATAGGTAAAACAGATCTAATCTACGAAAACAGTAAAATCTCACTAAGCAACCTGAAATCTGATACCACTTGATAGGGCAAAGGTGTCCGATCTTTCGATGAGATGGTGATAGTCGATTTGGTGGAGTTCGGGCTTGACGATCCGACTACACGTGTGAGCACGAGCACCAATGCAATCGCTAGGCCAATCTCCTGGAGGTTACCGATCCTGCGGAAACACGATCAGCCTGACCAATGAGGGTCTTAATTCCTACCTGAAATCGAGAACAAGTAAGAACTAATATTGCAATCAAGATATTGCAGATTAAGATGAAAGCTTTATTGAAAAGGTGGGATCATGTATAGGTGCGAAGTACAAGAGGCCTCTGCGACGCTCGAGTCTTGGCGAAGTTGCTATGATGGCTAACTTAATGTCTAAACAAAATCCGAGTCTATGGTGATGGCTAAGGCGAGTATTTAAGGAGGAAAAGGTAGGGTTTCGGCCAGCCATAGAAGTGGTGGCCGAATCTGTCATGGTATTGCATGGCAGATGCTACTGGGGGTAGCTTACATAGAGAGAGCAAGGCGACGTAGGAGAATCCGGGAGCGAGATTGGCACGATGTACCCAGGTTCACGTCCCCTCGGTGCAGGATCGCTACGTCCTGCTGTCAATCCAGTATATGATTATAGATTGGTTTACAAGGGAGCCACCATAGGCGGAGGAGAGTCTAGATCTAATGAGAGATGTGGGAGAAGATGCCCCGTGGGGGTGCCCCTGGTGGATTTATATATGCAGCCAGTTAGGGTTTACAAGTGCTAGTGGGCTTTGCATACGAGTCGCCGTCTTGGGCCTCCAGTCGGCGCCAGTCGCCTGGGTGCAGCATGCGCCAGTCGCCGTATTGGACGAGTCGACCAGCTCAGGGCTAGGTTCCAGTCGGCTCGATCCAGCTGGCGAATCAGCTTCGTGGGTATACCTCGATTGGTATTCCCCCATCAGTAGTCCCCGAGCGCGTTGTCGATTCGACGCGGGCTTGAGGCAGGGCACGGAGAGTCTTGACGATGGGTCATGGCGAATCGGCGACGAGCTCCTGAATAGAGAAAAGAACAGTGAAGCGGGAGGCAGTCGGCGTGAGCCAGTCGGTGATGGCTAGTTGGCGAAAGACGCAGGGTGTCGGTGAAGCCGCCAGTTGCGGCGAGTCCCCGAATGTGGAGCGTGCCGTGTCCCCGAGCGTGGCGAGTGGCGAGGTCGAGCGACCGGCGAGTGTTGATTCCCTGAGTGTGCCGAGTGGCGAGGTTGGGCGACCGGCGAGTGGCCCTGTCTATAGCGCGCCGAGTTCCCAAGCGCGTTGAGTACACGAGGGCGAGTCCGTGGTGGCGAGTCCCCGAGTGCGTTGAGTACGCGAGGGCGAGTGTCCGCGCGGCGGCGAGTCCCCGAGCGTGGAGAGTACGCGAGTGGAGAGTCCGTGGTGGCGAGTCGACAAGGACGAGCCGCGATCGTGGAACCACGCGTACACGCAGCATGCCTAGGAGTAGTCACCGAGGCTCGAGTTGGCTTGTAGAGGCGACTTGAGGCTCTTTAGAGATGCATATTCTCAAAATAGTATTCATTGCTGCCGAGCATGGCATGGCGAGGTCGGTGGGCCGAGCCCCGGCCCCCGATGGCGAGTGGCGCAGGTCGAGCGACCAGTGCCTTGGTCGAGCAACCGGTGAGCGCCGAGTCCCCGAGCATGGCGAGTGGCGAGGTCGAGCGACCGGCGAGCGCCGAGTCCCCGAGCGCGGCGAGTGGCGAGGTCGAGCGACCGGCGAGCGCCGAGCCCCCGAGCGCGGCGAGTGGCGAGGTCGAGCGACCAGCGAGCGCCGAGTCCCCGAGCGCGGCGAGTGGCGAGAAAGACACCATTTTGCTGAGAAGGAGAAAAGATACAATTGCATTAAGGTGTACTTGCATAATATATTGAACAATTGTAAGACGTGCGAATTATAGATGTTGAAGAAAATGCACTTTTGTTATGTCGATCGATGGCTAGTATGTAAGGTTTATGCGTGTCTTTTCATGAGTAGGCAGACCTCCAGCATCAAACGCTTGCCGGGTAACAGGGACGCGATGCCAGACTGTGAACCCGGTGACAAGGTCGGCCTTTTGGTACCTAGCCTCACTACTTCGACGAACGCGAATAAACAGCAGACAAAGCTGAAACCGATCCCAAGTATGATTTTGGTCCCTGAAAGGGTCATATGCGACTGCATGGTCGGCTTTGGAGAATGAATAAAGATGCATATATATTTTGAGCTCATAGCATGTACGAATGTAATGAAACTTAGCTATTCCATGATGGCGAGTCTGCGAGTGTGGCGAGTTGGTGATGGGCGAGTCGCCTAACATGATGAGTCGGCGACATGGCGAGTCCGTGGCCGTGGTGAGTTCGCGGAGGGGCGGTGGAGACGGACTAATCTCCACCTCTTCCGTATTGGGTTTGTACTGATCGATAAATCAGCCACGTAAGATGTGATAGAGGCTAATCCTTGATGCTGCTCGGCGGTATGTCAAGTTTTCCGTAGCTAGACCAGAGCAGTCTCGATCACTTTGACCATGGCCGGGCTATGCTGGCATGTAGACAAAATTGGATGTCCACGGCTGCAGGACTCGGTGCAACTGCCAGCCAGCAGAATGGATTGTTCCATAAAAATTATCTGATTCTGCGTTTATGATAAATCTTCTAACTATGCATCAGATGTATGCATGATTAGATTAAAATAAAATATCATTTGGCAATGTAATGAACGCAGGATGAGACTGAATTAAGAACTCGGCTGTCGCGCGGAACTGATCCTGCACGATCCCACGTGAAGTTTCTCAAGCATTCGCGGACGCCCAGCTAACTGATTGGCTCCCAGCCGAATAGAAGTTATCTCAATAGCTCTTGCATCTTCGATCCAAATTCTTGATAGTTGTTGATCCGTCCGGCTGTGCTGGCCGTGCGAAGTGGCCGTGTCGCAGTTGCTAGACATGGATCAAATTTGCTCATTGCATATAATAAAATATATACAGAAATTAGATCTAAATAAAATAATCAACTAATAAGCAGTCAATGTGAGACGGGGCTGAATTAAAACTTAGCTGCTATATGCATCCGATTGGGCGTGTACGTATGATCGAGCTTCATCAGCGCGCTGCGTCGGACGGCGATCGGATGGAACCAGCCCGGATTATCACCCTCCAAGCACCGCTTGCCCCACGGTGAGCGCCAACTGTCGTGGTATTGCACGGCAGATGCTACTGGGGGTAGCTTACGTAGAGGGAGCAAGGCGACGTAGGAGAATCTGGGAGCGAGATTGACACGATGTACTCAGGTTCACGTCCCCTCGGTGGAGGATCGCTACGTCCTGCTGTCAATCCAGTATATTATTATAGATTGGTTTATAAGGGAGCCACCGTAGGCGGAGGAGAGTCTAGATCTAATGAGAGATGTGGGAGAAGATGTCCCGTGGGGGTGCCCCTGGTGGATTTATATATGCAGCCAGTTAGGGTTTACAAGTGCTAGTGGGCTTTGTATACGAGTCATCGTCTTGGGCCTCAATGGCGCCACGCTGAGTGCAAGATCGCCAGCCGTCAGATGAAATAGTCGACCCACTGAGGGCTAGATTCCAGTCGGCTCAATCCAGCTGGCGAATCCGCTTCGTGGGTATACCCCGATTGGTATTCCCTCATCAGAATCCAACCCTAGAAGTCATTTTCTCCTCAAATACGGACTCTAAAAAGTGGCTATTTAAAATCCTGCGAAAATTACATGGGTCTGGCCCAAAATAAAGGCGTCGCAACACCATATTAAGCTATGGACGAATTTGTGAAGTATTAATCTTGAATATTTCGACCAAGCCTTCTTTCTTCATTATGGTGGCCTCAAAGTTCTGAAATCTTCATCCGTGACCTTCTCTTAGATCATCACATGCTTGCTGCCATCTCCATGCATGACCATGCTCCAATGCTTGTCCCTCTCATCCATGCTTGGTCTATCATTCCTAAGAGTAAGAAATACATCTGATTTAGGCAGCATCATATTCTCATGTATGTGAGGAATAGTTCCAAGAAACGAAAGTATCTGATAGTTAAGTTGTTTAGCACGAGATTGAGTGATAGGTCCTTGTATGTGTGTAGCTGTAGGTACAACGGTTGTATCAATAGATGGGATGTCCACATCATCCCTCCACGAAGGAGTCTATTTTCTGACAAAGAGGACTCTGTGAGTTCCGGCACAGGCGGGAACAATCAGAGTATGGCAAGGGAGAATCACAGCCCAGGCAGGCAGCACAGAATGCAAGACACCAGGAGAAGGGAGCAGAATCAGAGTGGGAGCAACACAAGGTATAACCGCACCTACGCGTAGGATCAGAGACTCGGGTAATAAACAGACTGCTGCTGAAACCAGAGGTGCCAAGAGCCCTCAATCACGTAAGAGGAGAGACTATAGTGGCGAACCGAACTTGGTCTGGCGAGTCAGGGGTGAGGAAGGACACGAGGGAGTCTCTGGCACCCCGGGTGCTGATTGGAAGAGGCAGCGAACTGGTTTAGTGTTTGATCGGATTGAGCAGAACCCAATGTTATCAGCGGACCCTGCGACGTAGGGCCGCCGAGACCAATGAATTGTTTGGCCCTTAACAGTCGCGGATTGGGGTTGGACGCGGCTGTGGGAGAACTCCGTGACATGGTTAGGTCCTACAACCCGGCGGTGGTTTTTCTATGTGAAACTAAGCAAAAACAAAAGGCAATGGAGAGGTTGCAATGGAGTCTTGGGTTTCGACATGGAGTTTGTGTCGAAGGGAAAGGGAAATGTGGGAGGGATGGTCTTGTGGTGGAGAGATGGGGTGGATGTGACGATCCGACCATGGTGCCAATATTATATTGATGCAAAAATAACCACGAAAGAAGGCTCGTGGCAATTCACTGGAATCAGCGGAGATCCAAAGTCAGCACAACGCACCAAAACGTGGGAGGTACTGAGGTATCTAAAGGCGCAGGATGATTTGCCGTGGATTTGTGCTGGGTATTTCAATGAGATTTTGAGTCAGTCTGAGCAAGTGGGACAGAATCCTAGAAGTGATGCTCACATGGCAGCTTTTAGGGAATGCCATGGCGACTGCCGCCTTGCAGATATAGGATACAGTAGGTATGCTTATACTTGGGATAATAAAAGAGAGGGAGCTGCAAACGTCCAGGCTAGACTTGATAGAGCTACAGCGACGGACAGTTTCCTCGATATGTTCCCACTGACTAGGGTGGAGCACATTGTGACCGAAGAATCAGACCACATGGCGTTGTGGATTAAGATTGCTGAGGATGCACAACGAAGCCCTTAGACAACGAGGGGTTTCATGTTCGAAGAAATATGGACAAGACATGAATCATATGATGAATTGGTGCATGAAGCGTGGAACGACTCATATATTCACGGATCTGGAATTAATGGACTGTGGCATAGGTTAAAGGATGTGTCAAGTAAAATGAAACGGTGGAGTTTTGACACTTTTGGATCAGTCCAGCAAGAGATTAAAACATTAAGGGCAGCTCTGGAAGAGGCCAAAATCCAATCGCTGGTGTCAAACTCATCGTCTGAGGTGAAGGAAATTGAAAAAAAACTACATGAGCTTTATGAACGAGAAGAAGTAATGTATAGACAAAGGTCTAGGCAAGAATGGCTTAAAGCTGGTGATAGGAACACTAGGTTTTTTCAGAACCGTGTCTTGCACAGGCGACGCAAAAACACAGTGAGATTTCTGAAAGATGCAGATGGAAAGATCCATGATACAAATGACGATATGCGTCAGTTGTCTAGGGAGTTTTATAGCAGCCTTTATTCCTCGGAAGGATCCCAAAATCTGGACAGAATTCTGGCTACAATTAACCCTTTTGTGGATGAGGAAATGAACAAGGGGCTGACTGAAGCAGTATCGGACAGGGAGATAGAGCGAGCCCTTTTCCAAATGGGGACGACTAAATCACCAGGGCCGGATGGGCTCCCAGCTCTTTTTTTCCAACGCCACTGGGCCGTTGTGAAAGAGGATGTATGTTCGGCTGTGAAGGATTTCCTAGCAGGAAGGAATTGCCCAGATGATTTCAATGACACAATTCTTGTGCTGATTCCTAAGGTTAACTCACCGGAGAATCTTACCCAATTTCGCCCTATCAGCCTATGTAATGTACTCTACAAATTGCATCTAAAGTCTTGGCGAATAGATTGAAGATTTTTCTACCCATACTGATATCGGAAGAGAAAAGTGCGTTTGTCCCTGGAAGACTCATTACGGATAATGTATTTATTGCCTATGAGTGCACTCACGCAATCAGAACAAGGAGGAGGAAAACACCACTCTGTGCGGTCAAGCTGGATATGGTTAAAGCGTACGATAGAGTGGAGTGGATTTTCTTAGAAAAAATGCTCTTGCAGATGGGTTTCGTTAGTGGATGGGTTGACATGATCATGATATGCCTCTCAACGGCGAGATTCTCGGTGAAGCTTAATGGTGGCATCTTGGACATATACATTCCATCTAGAGGACTAAGGCAAGGGGACCACTTGTCCCCTTATCTCTTTATCTTCTCTGTGGAGGGCTTTTCGGCCTTGCTAAAGGAAGCTCAAGAGGAGAAGCTGTTGTGCGGAGTGAGGTTTGGCACAGGAGGGCCTCACATTACACACCTTCTTTTTGCCGATGATAGCATCGTGTTCTTAGAAGCCACACAAAGAAGTTTGAATACGCTGAAAAGGGTGCTCCATGATTATGAGGTTAGCTCTGGACAGCGAGTCAACCTGCAAAAATCATCAATCTTCTTTGGGGATGGTTGTTCGGATGAGGTGAAAGACAGCCTCAAAGCTGACATTGGGGTCTCATGTGAGGCTCTCTCTGAACGCTATCTGGGACTGCCCACGGTGATAGGTAGATCAAAAGATGGATGCTTCCAACACCTTAGAGAGAGATCATGGGGGAAAATAAAAGAATTAAGGGACAAGGCATGTCGAAAGCTGGAAAGGGAGTCCTGATTAAATCAGTGATTCAGGCAGTGCTAGCATATGCAATGAGTTGTTTCCAACTTTCTAAGAAAATGTGTAAGCAACTAAGCTCCATATCTTCAGATTTTTGGTGGGGTGACAAAGATGGACAACGCAAAGTAAACTGGATTGCCTGGGAGCGAATGTGCAAAAGCAGACAAAGGGGAGGTTTGGGTTCTAGAGATTATGAATATTTTAACCAAGCTTTTCTCGCCAAACAAGGATGGAGGCTGCTGACTGAGCCGGACTCGCTGTGTGCTCGGGTGCTGAAAGCGAGATACTACAAAAACAGCGAATTCATGTCAGCTACATGCCCAAAGCATGCCTCTTACACCTGGAGGAGTACAGTCCATGGAAGGAACCTCCTGAGAGAGGGGCTGATTTGGCGAGTGGGCAATGGTGAAGCAATCTCAGTGATGGAAAGCAATTGGATACCACGCACCAGTTTAAAACGCCCACTGGGGCATAAACTAGAAACATGCCCAAATAGAGTCCACGATCTGATTGTGGAGGGAGGAGGAACTTGGAATGAAGAGAAGCTCGGACTGCATTTCCATGATCCGGATGTGGCTGATATCTTGAAAATCCCAATCGGGAAGGTTAGGTCTTATGATTTTCATGCATGGAATTTTACGAAAAATGGAGTTTTCTCAGTGAAGTCGGCCTATCATCTGGCGATTCAGAGAAAGAATGCAAGCAGGGGCGAGCCGAATCGTCGAAATCTTGTGATGGTCACAAAGGCCGGCTGGAGTTGTGGACGGCCCAAGTACTAAATAAATTCAAAGTCCATTTCTGGAGATTGATTGATAATGGTCTCGCGGTGGGTGCAGAGTTGCATCGAAGGAAGATAAAAGGTGGCGTAGTCTGTCTCGCATGCGGCAAAGACGAAAGTCCGATCCACCGTTTCTCGGACTGTCCGCACTCTACTCTGGCGTGGATGCATTTGATGCAGCTAGCAGGAACATATATTGAGAGGCCCCCAATGCACTTGAGAAACCATGCTGAATTAGGAGGTTGGCTGTTGGACTAGATTGGAAAAACCAATGCAGCCAAGCGTTCTTGGATGATTTTCATGGTGTATAATATGTGGCAGGAGAGGAATGATGCTCGAGAAACTAATTTTCGGGTGACCCAAAATCTGTGGCAATGAGAACCATCGCTGGTGTCGAGGAATGGCAGAACCTACATAGGCCGGTGATAGGTGCAGCCATAAAACCGCAGGAGCACTGGCTTCCTCCGGAATTCCAATGGCACAAAGCAAACGCAGATGGAGCCTTTCATGTAGGCTCAGGTCTGAGCGGGGGAGGGGTGGTAATTCGAAATCATGATGGTAGCTTTGTGGCGGGAGCTAGCCATTTCTTCTCCCATGTCCAGGACGCCGAAGGGGCTGAGCTGATGGCTTGCCGTCGAGCTTTACTCCTCTCAAAATAAGTTGGGATTCAGAAGGTAATCTTAGAGACTGACAGTGTCGGGATAGCGACGAAGTTGACAAACGAGAGGTTGGACCGGTCTTTGCACGGTCAACTGGTTGGTGAAATAAAATCCCTCCTTGGAGACTTTGATGATTTCTCGGTGCAAGCAGTGCGGAGGTCAGCAAATGATGCTGCACATCGACTAGCTAAAGAGGGCTGCGATAATAAGTTGTGTAAAACTTGGCTTGGTGTCCACCAGGCTGCATTGTAAACAGACTAGCTCTGGATGCTTCCCTGAATTAATATAATCGCAGCGCTTGTTCTAAAAAAAAGAAGACGGAGGCCAGGGCAACGACCCCAAACTTTGGTGGTTGTCGGTGTGTTGGGTGATGCAGACGATGCTTGGACGATGATGTGGCTCTTCGCCACCAACGGGACGACCCAATCCAAATCGGCGATGAAGGCCCATCCTAGCTTTGGATTTCCTCCCCTCGGTGATGGAGGTGCTTGTGGTGCGGCCGTGTAGTGCGTCGCCAAGCGTCTTCAGTGCTGCTTCAGGAGTCATGATTTCCATGTCCCTCTCTGGATAAGTAGTGATGTGTCGTAGTGCTAGTTTGTGTGCTTGTTTGTGATTCCATCGCTTCCACACATACAGCGGGGATTTCAATTCATTGTTTATGAGTTGTTCTCCTAAGTAACCAGGCAATTGTTTTCCTTTACATGGAAATGTAGTAACCATGCCCATTTTGAGGTGTTAATAGAATACGAGTACTTATAAACGGCCAAATCTCTCAAAGTGATTTATCTGTCAGTAAGGGTTCCAAATCTTATAAAGTGATTTATCTGTCTGGAAGGGTTGACCTTAAGTAGAGAAACAGGAACGACGGTTGGTTAAGATATACTCCCTTTAAACGTATGTATTTGGACGCCTTTTAG
Organism: Avena insularis; assembly: GCA_023614405.1. Classification (NCBI taxonomy): domain Eukaryota; kingdom Viridiplantae; phylum Streptophyta; class Magnoliopsida; order Poales; family Poaceae; genus Avena; species Avena insularis. Next base: position 331,678,204 of record CM042697.1, read on the forward strand.
TTTATAGGTTCGAGACAAAATGAGTGAACCTGCACACTAAAATGTGTTTAGATACATTTGTTTCGGAAAGAAGCTACATCTTATATTTAGAAACAGAGAGAGTACCTCGTGATTTGCCAACTTTTAGGGGTTCTTCTTGTTTGCATGGAAATGTAGATCCCCAGGGTGATGCTGAAGTCAAAGAGGATTAAAATAAGATAGTTTTTTTGGCTATACATGGATAAAATGGGGACTTGACTATCAGCATGGAGTTTGAAGAAACTCTCATGCTTAATTTTACTTGTTGATTGTCTAGGAAAATTGTACTACTGGTAGTATCCCCAGTAATGCCAAACATATAGTTAAACAGAGGGGAATGTGGCATCCTTTTTTTTGGTGAGAACCCAGAACAGATGGTGTTGTCTAGCTGCACGCCTGCAACAAGATCCTTCTGAACTTTGGACTTCCAAAGTCAGCAGAAACCAGCTTTGATCACTTGGAAGGGGTTTAAGTGAAGTTTAACTGATCTATTATAGATGATAGTGGTCCGATATAGGGTTCACAGATGACAACGACACTAGTATGTTATATCTTAATGTTTCTTATATCACCAAGTCACAATCAATGCCTACTAAGGTATAAGGTATATTCGAGTCATTTTTGTAGGTGTATCACAATAAAAATAGTCGATTCGACACTGCAAATTTGCCGCCTCAGGTAAACGTTTCGTAGTTATTTTCTAATAAAGATAACTTATTTTATTTTTTCTAGAATACAGCTTTAAAGGTGTATTAATCATATTTTCTATAAAGATAATATATTAATACCAAGTAGATATCAATTACACCCGACAGCAATAACTACAAAATGTCAAGATACATCAAAGATGCACACAACAAAAAAATGGAAAAGGCTAAAAGAAAAACCCTGCCGAACTGATCAGCGAAGTAGCATGAACTACCACCTTCAATGGTCACACCAAGACTACATAAAAGGTTCTCCAATAAACGACGCTGCCATGAAGGAAATAGTGTATAAACATTGTCATCGTCTAATCAACGGATCATGAGTTTTTACCCTGAAAAGGCCAAATAAACTCCACACAATACCTTCAACAAGGAAACGAATATAGATTCGTCATTTCTAGGTACTTAAGGAATATGCCCTGGAGGATAATAATAAAAGATTTATTATTTTCATATCCCAATAAGTTCGTAGTAGTTTTATATTGTGCTATAACTGTATCAAGTGGAAACATTGATACAGATGTGATCTGAAACATAAGTCCCTGTAGCCTCTATTGATACTAGTTCGTTGGATAACATGATGATCAAGGTTTCCTGATCATGAAGTGATAGCGTTGGTTGACAACGAGGTCATATTATTGGTAAATGATGTGATGGAAATTTCTCAAATATTACGACACGATCAAGTCACAAAGTTCATCGTTGCAATAGTTAGAAATAAGGTCTTCTTCTCCTTAGACCCGTTACGGCGGAATCATCCTTAGGGCGTGACTCATGGCCTCGGCGAAAGCAAGGTAAAGGTCGTGTCTAACTATCCTCTGCGGGCCTTTCAAGGAAGAGGGCTAATATACTGGCATTAAGAGAAGGTTAGTACGTCTGGGTAAAGTTGTACACCCCTGCAGGGTTAAATCTTTTTGATAAGCCGTGTTCACGGTTATGAACGCTTGGTGACAGAATTATAAAATCATAGAAAATTATAACCTAATCGTAAAACTTGGTAGATCAATATGTGCTTAAGGATGCTTCCTCATGGATACAAGGGGTGATCCAAGTAGGGGTTCGATGATGATGATTTGGTGGATATCAAAAGATGATGATTAATATTCCAGAGATGTCGCTCTTTTATCCTCTTTTAAAATACTCTGATTAGACGAGCTTCTTCTCCCTCTTGTTTTATAAACAAAGATGTGAAAAGGCTAGAAAAAGGGCGTGCTTCTGGGAGGTCGCGCGCGCGTCGCTTCTGTTGGCTGCACGTGGCGGGCGCAAAGTGTCTCATCCAATGTCCCGGCCTTCTCCCGTGCGACACGTGGTGGATGCGGAGAGGGTCGCATGTACTCTTTCTTTTGGTAGATTGAACGCGAAAACTGCGATATCTTTCAAACAGAGAGTCCAAATCGATATTCGTTTTCACGGTCTTGCTAGTCTTGTCCAGATCTTCAAAACTAGATCCATTGTTGATATGTTTCGACGAACTTTTTTCTTGTACTACCTTTGATGCGTATGTTGCACTGCCTTTTGGTATAGTGCACGGTGTCTTCGGTTGCAATGCACGGCACATTGTCCTAACAGTGCACTGCCCGTGCACTCTCGTGTTGTAATGTGTTGCACTGCCTAAGGCCGCATTGCACTCAGCGATGTCCTGGCGATTACCTTGCGTGCGGTGTGTACCTGTTGTTGTATTTACCTTGTCTAAGGCTGCGATGCGCTGCGTGATGTCTGGCGTAATCGCCTGCCCGTGCTGTGTACTACCTCGTTGTACTGCTTTGCACTCACTTAGGTCGCAGTGCACTGCGCGGTGTCTGGTACTGCACTGCTCGTACAGACGGTGTACTGCCTCATTGTACTGTGTTGCAATGCATTAGTTCGTAGTGCACTGCGCGGTGTCTTGGCAGTGTACTGCCTCGTTGTATTGTGTTGCACTGCCTTAGTTTGTAGTGCACTGCGCGGTGTCCTTACAGTGTACTGCTTATGCAGACGGTGTACTGGCTCATTGTATTGTGTTGCACTGCCTTAGTTCGCAGTGCACTGCGTGTCCTTGCAGTGTACTGTCCGTACAGACGGTGTACTGCCCGTACAGACGGTGTACTGCCTCATTGTATTGTGTTGCACTGCCTTAGTTCGCAGTACACTTCCCTTGCAGACGGTGTACTGCCTCGTTGTATTTTTCTCTTTTTCTCTGCTAGTCACACTCGAAAAAGATCAAAAAAAAAGAACACACGAGCGAGCAGCTAGCCAGCACGGGTGAACTTCCACACGCCACGTGTCGGGCTAATGTGCGGCCGGGAATACACGCACTGCCGAGCGGCCGGAAACGCGCACGCTGCGGCCGAAACGCGCGCTTCCTAAAGAATGCGCTCGCGCTAGTCGTCCCCACAAAAATAGCTTTATGCAAAGCAACTCCACCAGCCATAAATCTTACGGAGTGCACCCTGTACTCACCCATTCTTTGTTTATACTTTTGTAGCAGAGTAAGTGTTCACCTGAAGACGAGTTTCGTACAACATCGACACTGACAAGTAGCTTGGATTTCCCGGCCGGTAGCCTGAAATCTATGGGCTGGGACGTCATCGTTATGCTTCATGCCTCTTAGGCCATTTGTTAAGTTTGCTACACTTAATAGCATAATTTGCCTTATGTTGTTTGATGTTTGTGGTCAGTGACCTCTTCTTGTAATAATTTGGTTTCCTACTCAATTATGAGCTTGCTGTAATAATTTCTGTGTCGTAGGTTCACTGTTGTGTTACCGATTCTTCACTAGATATCCTCGAGCTCAAGGTTAGGCTTAATTCAGAATAAGGTCTGGGTTTTGTCTAGCACTGATCCCGGGGGTGTCACAAGTTTTGGTATCAGAGCAGTACCGACCGTAGGAAAACCTTTCTATTGGTCGATGTTGAGTCTAGTGCTTGCGAAAACTATTTCAAAGCTGAAAAATATTTGCGAAAACTCTAGTATGCTTATTTTTCTCCTTATATGGTTCGCTCTGACTCTGGGTCATCCTATTTGGTGTTGATTTTAGAAAAGTTCTGATACCTCTTCTAGGCTTTCAAATCTTAGGTGCCTCCTGGGCATGTCGTTTCTCAACCAGTTGACCTAGTGTTGAGTTCTCCAGAGTTGTGAGTGTTGTGAATTCCTTGTTTCCATTTTCTCTGTTTCATCTGAGAGATTCCTTTCCATCATGATTTCTCTATCTCTTGGACACACATTGCGTGCCTCCTTTTTGTTTGTTGGGTACTTCAGAAGTCGTTTCTTCTTTTAGAAGTCACCTCGTGATTACTACCTTGCATTGTGTGATGTGTCACTCAAGTAGTAGTTACTCCTTTCTTTGGGTTTCAACCCTTGGACTTGAACTGAAGATTCCTGATTATGTTGGATTCTGGTATTGTGAATCTTGTACATGAAGCTGACCTTTAACCAAAGATCCAATCCTTTGATCCCTGTCATTAATGTTCATACATTACCCCAGGATGGCTGGTACTACAATTCTAGCCTTCATTCTTGTGGTTGTTGTCGTGATTGAATTGTGACAACTAAGGACTTCCCCTACCACTAGCTATGGCAGATGTTCTTTAATGAAACCAAATAGATCACGACAAGAGTACTCCTCGAGAGTCTCAAATCTATACTCGTGACTCTGCCACACCCTTCCCTTCTATGAATTGGTTTCTGGAAGATTGTTGACTTATGCATCCACATCTCAAGATTCTATCCTGAGCATGTTCTTCCTTCCCCTTGTTGTTTCCGACCTTTGTCCACCAGTTGGTAGCCAAGTAGTAAATGTGCATCGATGACTTCCGATGCAAGATACTCTTGTGGTCCGTCAAGACAAACCATTTCGGGATGTCAGGAGAAACAAACTCCAGTACCTCGTCATATCTAGGACCAGGTCAAAGTGTTGTAATCCACAGATTAAGAGGCATTGGTTAGCTTCTATCTGTTCTACCTTAAAGTTTCACACTCTATTATACTAAGAGGTCATGCCGAGTTTTATGACCCCTTAATGAAGTGATACTCCCTCACATCTTTACTCACCCTCCCTCGAGCTTTCGCGCTCTTGAGTGATGGGTGTGCATAATAATGTGTCCATCTAAGATTCTTAGCAATTATCATTGTTTTGAACTCTAAGGACATTTGTATCATTCTTAGCGTGATTGGTTAATCCTATCACTAAGCGAAGTTTGATTGTGCTACCAAGTCCATTATTCTGGTGCACTCTCTTCGATCAAAGAGTTAGGCTTGTGCCAAAGCTCTAAGACTATGTCCTCTTGCCTTGTAAAGCAAGTTTCCTCTCGAACTAAGTGACATATTGGTGGTTCGTGATATTCTAGATGTCTACTAGAAATATTGCCATGTTGCCACATGACCGTGTTGCCAAGTTCTTGATCAAGCTAGTTCTATGAACTTCTCCTTTCTCCAAGGATCCTTACCGGATACCCCTGAACTAGTTGGTTGAGCTTAAACAACAACTTAGAGATTTGTAAGACAAAAGTTTTATCCAACTTTATTCCTTGTTAAAGGGATATCTAGTTTTGTTCGTGCTAAAGAAAGATAGTATCTCCTTCGTGGATATGTTATCGTCCCTCATCTTTGATTTGATTTGGGTTATCGTCAAATCAAACTCAGTTCCATAAACTACCTTGATGGTGTTTCTACTTGTGATGTTTCACTTGAGTACATCTTCATGTCTTTGATCTGGCCAATATGTACGCCTTGTTCATGTAACATATGAGTCCATCTTATTGGAGTGTATCGATAAGTTTGTTGTTGATCCCATTGGTAATATCCTTACCCTTTCCATGCTAGATTAGATTCATATGGAACAATTGGAAATTATGTTGGAAACCTTCGAGAACCGTCTTCTGGTCATTTCGAAGTATGAGTTCTGGATGTTAGAAGTGACCTTCTCTGATTCACGTGCAAATGCTAAAAGATGTCGTCGTGGATTCGAAAAGAGTTCTCTTTATTTCCTTAAGGACATATGTATGTTTATTGTTAGTACTTTATATGTATGCAGTTGTCTTTCGACAAGATGCTAAATACATGGGTCTAGCAATCTAGCTCAGTCGTTTGGAGCTTTACCCTGTAGTCCATGTCTTGAGAATCTAGTGACTTTACCTTCACGGTAAATGTTTCAAACTTTCTATTCGGACATGTTGAGTCTGAAGTATCATTTCATCTAACCAAAGCTGGATCTCAAGCAGCAATGATGGTTGGTGTTCCCCAAGGTTTTGACATAGGTATCTTCATAAATCTGGCAAGATTAATGTAATGGTTGACACAATTAGCGAGAAGGCCTATTGCCATATTCCTTGAATCAGTAATAACAACCACTTCTCATGAGGATTCTTCTACGACTTATTAAAGGAGTTGTTCTTATGGTTTCCTTTGTATCCAAAGTCCGACCTTTACTTGGTGTCTCGTGTCTCGAACATCAAGGAGAACATTTAAAGTAGTGTTGCTAAATGTCTCTCGGTCGATCCTCCAGACCCTTTTATGATGGCAAGCATTTTGTTGTGCCAAGTAATAGAAGTCTGAGAATGAAGTTTCTTTCTTCTCGTGTCATCAGGAATTCTCTTCATTATTTATCTAGTGGTGTAAAGTGATATCACAATCTTCGGCAAAGATTTTGATAATCCTAGATGAATAAAGGGTTCCCTTCATACCTCTACCATGTTCAAGAGTGACGATGATTTTGGTAATCAGAAGTTCTTCTTATTACATGCTCCTTGTGACTCTTATGAGTCCTCTCCACCAAAACACCTTTCCGTCTTAGCCTTCTGTTGAATGAAAGAGTGACCCTTCTGTTTCAAAAGTAGTTCAACAGGTCGGTTTTGTTGATCCACATCTCTGTAATCTAAAATCTCTACTTAAGCCGTTTAGTACAAGTTCCCTATCGAAGTCTGTAGTCATGTTCTTTCTGTTGTAAGCCTTCCTTCTCAGAAGCTTAAACTCTTCTGAGCTCCATGGTCTCAACCCTTATGAAGACCATCTATCTAACAACTTGAAACCTTCTCCTTTTGTTTTCTCCGTTACCTTGATGTGTTTCATGTTTGTCATCTCAGAGTTGTTCTTAAACACTCCTTCATGAGTTGATCATGAGATACTCCGTGTGTTGTTTAGTGTGTTTCCTCTTATCCTTAGAGTGACCCTATTTCTTTCTCTCTATGTCTATTTCCTACCTTTGGAATCTCGGGTCGAGATTCTCGTAAGGGGGATAGAGCTGCAACACCCCGGTTTTAGTTATTATTATATTAGGGTTTGTTGTGCATCATAAACATCATCTCTTAAAATGTATGCAACGAAAATAAAACAAAAATACCTAAAACCCTAATCCTTTCCTCCCTCTCTCTAAAACCTATTCAAAATGTGGTTTTGAAAATATTTCAAAAATCCAAATGTTTGGAGCCCAAATGGACTAAAAGGGACCCTGCAATATTTTCATATATTTTATAAAGCCTCTAGTATTTTCAAACAACTCAAAACACCAAAGAATTTAAAAATACAAACACAAAAGTGAAAACAGAAAAAGAAAAGCTTTTGTAAATAAAACTAGAGCCAGAAAGCAAGCCAGGTCAGCCCATCTCTCTTCTTCCCTCTGCATATCGCCGCGAGCAGCAGCCACAGCCCGCAGCTGGCCCAGCTTGGCCCATCTGGCCCGGTACCTCTTCACTATCGTCTTCCTCACAAGGGAAGCTTCTCCGTGTCGCTGTCTCGGCCGCTCGCTATCGTCGTGATGCCCGCCCGCCGTTGAGATGCCCGCCGCCGCTTTGGAGGCCGATCAGACCCCGTGCTGCACGTGTAGGGGTTCGTAGCATGGAAAACAAAATTTTCTATCTCATACAAACAAACAAGCCAAGATCTATCTACTAGATTGTAGCAACGAGTCGATGGAATAACTCACCCTCGAAGATTCCAAAGCGTTTAAAGAGAGCAGATTCTCGTGGGTGATGTAGTCGTACTCTTGTCGATCTCAAGATCGCGTAGACGATCCTTCCGGCGCTGCGTTCCGGCAGCGCTCCCGCAGTCGGTCACACGTTCGGTACTCGACGAAGACCTTCCTCTCCCTTGTTCCAAGAAGGCGAGAGGTTGTAGCACTCTTCTCGCGATTCCGGCAGCACAACGGCGTGGTACCGGAAGTAGAGGGGAGATCTCGCAGGGCTTCGCCTTAAGCCGGAGCGAGTATGGTGGAGTATGAGAGAGTCCTCGGTGTTCTAGGGTTTAGACACACCAAGGAGGGGCAAGCCGGCGGCTAGGGTTTAGCTAGGCGGCGGCTAGGGTTTGCCCTAGGGCCGGCGGCGGCTATGGAGGCGGCGGCGGCTTGGTGCTAGGGTTTGGAGGAGAGGATCTTGTGTATCAAGGAGGGGAGCCCTGCCCCTCCTTATATAGGTGGAGGGGGCCGGCCAAGGGGAGGGGAGTCCCTCCCCAAGTCGGCAGTGGTGCTTGGCCGTGGGAGGAGGGACTCCTCCCCAACTCGGTTTCCTCCTCCTTTCCCACTTTCCAAAAATAGCCTTTTGACTTTCAAACTAGCCGTTTGACTTTTTCAAACTAGGATTTGATTAATCCCTCTATTTTGTTCAGCGATGACACTTAGTACATGATGCAATCATACCAACTTGATATAACACATCCATGTACCCTTCCCCTCCGGAGTGCCGGACATTCCGGAACTTTCTAGAACATTCCCGATGAAAACACCGGAACCATTCCCCAACTCCGAAACGGGACTTTCCTTATATGAATCTTATTCTCCGGACCATTCCGGATCTCCTCGTGATATCCCGGATCCCATCCGAGACTCCGAACAACATTCGGTCTCTTTCTCATCATTCCATAACTACTCAAACAACGTCGAATCCTTAAGTGTGTCTCCCAACAAGCTATTTTAACAAGAGGCTTTACTAGGGACTCTTTTATGTTTACAAATCACACAAGTATTAATGTTTCCGGTTAATACAATTATAGCATGGTATGTAAACATTTATCATAAGTATGAAGATATGATAATAACCACTTTATTATTGCCTCTTGGGCATATCTCCAACAGTCTCCCACTTGCACTAGAGTCAATAATCTAGTTTCAAACCTTTGTGTATTCAACACCTATGGCTTTCTGGTGTTGTATGTACACGATTGCTAGTGGTCAACTGATCTCCGGATCTGACACTTCCAGGTCCGTGTGTAATTGCATGTCTTTGTGTCTCTACGCATCACTCATTCTCTAATGAGATGGCTTTGTATAATTTTGGTCCTTCGGTGAGACCTTTAGTTCTTTGGGGTTAAAACATGTTGATGATATTGTCGTACAATATATCTTCATAGTATTATCCTGCTGTGAACTACACCTAGTTTGACAACAAACTACTTGACACAAATGCCCTCTTTAGCTGCTATTATAGCAGTCATATACTTAGCCTTTTGTTGTAGTATCTGTCACAATGTCTTAACTTTGGAACTCATCCAAATCCATTATGGAACTTACTTTCCATTATATTGTGCCACCCTTAGTTTAGATTGAGATAAACTTAATTTGTACTTTGTGACAAAACTAGTATCAATGTAATACTTTTACAATGAACTAACCATCTATTTGCCACTTCTACAAAATAATATACTCTTACTTCTTCCAAAAGATCATAAGAATATCCTTAGTATCGTCCAATGATCATCTTATGAATCATTATGGTATATGCTCATAACATTTAGAGCATAGGACATATCTGGATTTGTACATATCACAGTATGATTGATATAAATACTCTTTGTGATTTCATACATCAAGTATCAATCTATACTTGAATCTTTGTTTCACTTACCAAGTGTCAACACACTTGAATATATCATCAATATTGAACTCATTCAATCCTTTCTGTGTGACAAGAACCTTTCTTGTAGTTTCTATATTGAACTCATTCAATACATCATCTATGTACTTTCGGCACAACCATATTAGCGTCTATTGATGCCAAATATTTGGGTTTTGCCTAAGTCTTTCATCGAGATGAAATTCTTATCCTGTGTTAATAAAAGATACATTATTTCCAATCAACAAATACGTCTTCCACATAATGTATTAGAAACATGTCTTAGCGCTCCCACTTAATTTCTTGCAAATGCAAGCATCTTCATCGTCTCCGATGAAATTAAACTCTTTTAACAGTTTCATCATAGTGAAGATTCCAACTCCGCTATGCTTACTTCGACCATTGAAGTTTGCATATGCATTTAGCATCCTTTGAATTAACAAAACCCTTTGGACCGTGTCATGCACACGTCCTAGGTAACCCTTCTATTAGAAGAACTTGTTTTGTTTATTCAACTACCACATAACAAAATTATATGTAGTGGTTGCTACATTAATCCGTCTAGACTAAATATCGCTATGAAAGATCAAAATCTTGTCATAGTCAACCTTTGAACATTTTTGTGAACTCTTTCCCAACATGTCGACTATTTCATAGATGTGAAACATCCATGTTTACTTCTTTATAGATCCAAACACAACTGTAAGGTCTTACACCTTTCTCGAGGGTCCTTCAAGTTCAAAACTTGATTTCTCGTGTATGGAACTATCACGGATTTTATGGCTTCAAGCCATTTGACGGAGTCAGGGCCCATCGTCGCTTCTTTGCATGTAGTCAGATCATTATTGTCAAATAATGATTTAACTCTCAAATCTTGGTATTTGATTGTTTACCCGACCTACTTGTTTTAATAGGAACTTAGATCTCCGTGACCACAACCTTTGAGGCACATGAGCCATGAGCATTGTTGCTACCTCCAGAACACTTTTCGGTGCTGCGCAACTCTGCACATATAGCTAAGGTTCTTTTAACCTTATCAAAGTTCTATTGTCCTCCCACTTAACTTTTCACGAAAAATTCCTTCTTAAAGAAACTTTGACGTTCTAAGCGACAAACATTTTTGTCTCCGATGTTATGGAGGAACAGTTATTCGAAATAACATACAAAGATAGGTTCATCCGACTTTGGTTGCAAACATCTTTCTTATGCATAGCATACCAATGTTTAAGAAAGGACAACTTGGGTTTTATCCCAAACCATAACTTTATATGGTGTCATTTCAGCGGATTATGATGGAGCTCTTTTCAGTGGGAAACGGTAGTCTCTAAAGCTTTTAATCTTTAAAATATAATGGCAGTTCTATGAATTACACCTTTGATCTTACCATGTCAAACAAGGTTTTAATTACATATCTCGAACGCTCCATACTCTTATGGTGTTTCGGGAAATGCAAATCCACGTAAGCGATTCCTTAAATCTTAGGTATTATGCTAAACTTGTAACTCAAATATCTTCCTTTATGATCTTTATCATAAACTATTTATATTCTTATTACAATGATTTTGCACTTCATCTTGAAAGACTTTGAACTTTTTCAAATGTTTCATACTTCATCCTTATTAAGTAAATATTCATATATTCACTCAAATTTTTGGAGAAAGCATATGAAGTTGAAATCCATCGCTCTTGACTACATATAATGGATTTCATACAACAATATGTACAAGTTCCAATAAGCTAGTCATTCGTTCCCTTTTGGCCTATGAACGAAGTTTTAATTATCTCTAGGAAAGTTTCACAAGCGTCATGTGATCAAAAATCAAAAGACTCCAAAATTCCATCCACATGGAGTTTCTTCATGTTTTCTTTCCAATATAATTTAAACGGCGATGTCACTTCCTAAGTGATCTTTCAATCAATTTGTCTTTCGACATTTTTAGCACTAGTTTTATGGATGTGATTTCTCCAACGAGATTTGTGAATCATCCATCTTTTATGGATTACGGCAATTATTTGAACAACCCTTTTGTTCTCATAATACCTGATAAAACAAATCTTGAAGGCAAGCTTTGATTTAAACGAGCAACACAATAACCCTTTATTTGTTCTCGATGAACATCATCACATATTCTTTTGCTAGTTACTTAGGCCATTGTAGTTCATGAATTGTGTTGTTTTGTATGACGATTCACACCAACAAATTCAGTATAAAATACTTAAGAACCACATTGTTTAATAAGCAAAGAATATATCCATAACATGTATATCATCTATATACTTAAGCTGAACAATTCTAGTCTTTTCTTTTCTGCCATATACTTATGAGATTCTCTTTCAGTATTTCCTTTTCTGTTTGAAAGAATCTATCAACATCAATAGTGGAGCCATATACATGACACATAGTCCAAAGCATGTATAGTAAAATACCAATGTCTTTGGACTTGCACTTTGAAGTAGATCACCATCATCAAATGTTTGGTGTTCTTTCAAATTCCTTTCTTTAGTAATCTCTTGGTGTAGTAAACATTTTACCTACATCAAATATTCACCCTTATCATGGAATCATCCATGATCAAGCTACTTTTAGCTTATAACGGTGAATCACGAGTATAATGTTGCTCTCCAAAACTTTTTGGAGGTTTAGGACAACTAGTGTCTCCAACCTTTTGCAAATTCTCATCAAATATGAGAACATGACTTTTGCCATATTATACTCTATCATGTTGTAACCAAAACTTCGTTTTAGATATCACAATATCTTCCACACATCATGGTTTCTGAAACAACTCTTTCAGATCCTAGATAACCTTGATATTAAGACAATCCTCTGAATATCAAGAATTAAGGAGACAAACATGATACTCATACACTAACTCTTGGAATTGTCACTCTCGATTTTAATACCAATTATTAAACTTCATGGAGCAACCGGAACTTACTGAAAGTTTGCAATAGGACTTTTAAACTTTAGATTAACACTTCAAAACAATACGATACCAGTTCGTAAAGTAATTAACCAGAATTCTATAGTTCTATCATCTCAATTATAACTAAGCGCAAGGTGGTAAACGGATGCCAATGACTACAACAACTATGCAAATTCACTTTGATTTAATTTATGATAAATAGTGTTCAACTTTTAATCAAATTGCTGTTGAACTCCCACTCAAAACAATATCCCTCACATTGTTTTAGTGATCAGACGAACCAAATCCACCACATCAAAACCGATCATCACGAGAGTTGATGTAGCTTCAATGGCGAACAATCAACATGTTCATCATATCTACTATATGACTCATGCTTTACCTTTCAGTGATCCGTGTTCCGAGACCATGTCTGTACATGCTAGGCTCGTCAAGATCAACCTTAGCTTCCGCATGAGCAAATCTGGCTTGCTCACGTTGTATACACTCGCAGAATCTAACACACCCGATCATCACGTGGTGCTTTGAAACAACGAGCTTTAGCAACGGTGCTTACTAAGGATGAACACTTTAAAACTTGAAATTGTGTGCTTGAGGGATCATCTTATAATGCTACCGTCGTTAACTAAGCAATACAAGATGCATAAAAGGATTAACATCATATGCAATTCATAATATGTGATATGATATGGCCTTTCTTCTTGTGCTTCCGATCTCCATCTTCAAGCACGAACATGATCTCCATCATCACCGGCATAGCATCAAGGTCAATGACGCCGCTCCATGGTTGTCGTCCACCAGCTTCAACTATTACAACTACTTTGAACAGACAAGCGGGTCTTAACAGAATTTAAAGACAACCATATATTCCCGCGGTTGCCAACTTACAATAAGGAACATTGCATACATCATGTATAATCACAATCATGGCCATATCACATCACAGCACACCCCTGCAAAACAAAGTTAGACGCCTCTAATTTTCTTTGCATGTTTTACGTGGTTTAGGGCTTTCAATAAGTGTCGTTCTAACTTACGAACAAGAACCACAACATTGATACTAGTATTGTCAATCACCCGTTGTAAATTGAATCTTAACTATGTTGGGAGAAACAGGCACCCGCAAAGCCACTTATGCAATACAAGTTGCATGTCAAGCGTGGAGCAAGTCTCATGAACGATGTCATGTAAGGTTAGCCCGGGCCGCTTCATCCCACCATCCCGCAAGATGCAAAGTACACAAGAAGCAATCGACAACAAAAGCATCAACGCCCACAATGACCATTGTGTTCTACTCAGGCAATGTGCAGATCTACATATAGACACGGCTCGATACATCAGAGGGTTCGTAGCATGGAAAACAAAATTTTCTATCGCATACAAACAAACAAGCCAAGATCTATCTACTAGATTGTAGCAACGAGTTGATGGAATAACTCACCCTCGAAGATTCCAAAGCGTTTAACGAGAGCAGATTCTCGTGGGTGATGTAGTCGTACTCTTGTCGATCTCAAGATCGCGTAGACGATCCTTCCGGCGCTGCATTCCGGCAGCGCTCCCGCAGTCGGTCACACGTTCGGTACTCGACGAAGACCTTCCTCTCCCTTGTTCCAGCAGGCAACGGAGGTTGTAGCACTCTTCTCGCGATTCCGGCAGCACAACGGCGTGGTACCGGAAGTAGAGGGGAGATCTGGGCTTCGCCTTAAGCCGGAGCGAGTATGGTGGAGTATGAGAGAGTCCTCGGTGTTCTAGGGTTTAGACACACCAAGGAGGGGCAAGCCGGCGGCTAGGGTTTAGCTAGGCGGCGGCTAGGGTTTTCCCTAGGGCCGGCGGCGGCTATGGAGGCGGCGGCGGCTTGGTGCTAGGGTTTGGAGGAGAGGATCTTGTGTATCAAGGAGGGGAGCCCTGCCCCTCCTTATATAGGTGGAGGGGGTCGGCCAAGGGGAGGGGAGTCCCTCCCCAAGTCGGTTTGGTGGTGCGCCGGCGGTGGGGAGGAGGGACTCCTCCCCAACTTGGTTTCCTCCTCCTTTCCCACTTCCCAAAAATAGCCGTTTGACTTTCAAACTAGCCGTTTGACTTTTTCAAACTAGGATTTGATTAATCCCTCTATTTTGTTCAGCGATGACACTTAGTACATGATGCAATCATACCAACTTGATATAACACATCCATGTACCTTCCTCCGAGTGCCGGACATTCCGGAACTTTCTAGAACATTCCCGATGAAAACACCGGAACCATTCTCCAACTCCGAAACGGGACTTTCCTTATATGAATCTTATTCTCCAGACCATTCCGGATCTCCTCGTGATATCCCGGATCCCATCCGAGACTCCGAACAACATTCGGTCTCTTTCTCATCATTCCATAACTACTCAAACAACGTCGAATCCTTAAGTGTGTCTCCCTATGGTTCGTGAATTATGCGGACATGATCGAGACACTTCTCCGATCAATAACCAATAGAGGAATCTGAAAATTCATATGGCTCCCACATATTTCTACGATTACTTTGCGATCGAATGAACCACTTACATACGATACCAATTTCCCTTTGTCTCACGATAGTTTACTTATCTGAGGTTATGATCGTCGGTATCTCTGCATACCTAGTTCAACCTCGTTACCGATAAGTACTCTTTTCTCGTTCCTGATATGTGATCCTCAGAGCTACCACATGCTTGCAAGCTAATTGGATGACATTTCACCGAGAGGGCCCAGAGTATATCTATCCGTCATATGGATGGACAAATCCCACTCTTGATCCATGTGTCTCAACCAATACTTTCTGAACACTCAATGCCACCTTTATAGCCACCCAGTTACGGTGTGGTGTTTGATGTCATCAAAGCATCCATCCGGTAAAGGTGATATGCATTATCTCATGGTCGAAGGAATTAGGTTACTATGTATCAGAAAGCATATAGCAATTGAACTATTAAAATGACTTGATCTTTATGCTATGCTTAACTATAGGAGTATGTCCATCACATCATTCCCCTAATAATATGACCCTGTTGTTAATAACATCTCTATGTTCATGATCAAGAAACCATGATCATATATTAACCAACAAGCTATTTTAACAAGAGGCTTTACTAGGGACTCTTTTATGTTTACAAATCACACAAGTATTAATGTTTCCGGTTAATACAATTATAGCATGGTATGTAAACATTTATCATAAGTATGAAGATATGATAATAACCACTTTATTATTGCCTCTTGGGCATATCTCCAACAGCACGTCTCTTCCTCCCTTATCTGCTTCCTCTCTCGATCGAGCTCTCTCTTCTGCGAATCCCCTTTGAGATGAAACCCTAGCCCACCGTCGACTCGAATCGCTGCCGTCTTCGGCCGCCCCAGACCAAGCCGACACACCCTCGAGCTCCGCCTCCCCGCCACCGACTACCACCACCGTCGCCATTACTGTCGACCTCGACCTCCTCCGGCCTCACCAACAAGCTTACAGTGTTCCTGGTGAGCACACGTTTCTCCCCGACCCTTTCTCACTCTCCCTATCACTTTGTATCGCACTGTCATCGCAGCTCCCCATGCTCCTCCGCTAGACAATGACGTAGACCTCACTCTGCTGACCTATTTTCGGGCAGCGCCGCCACTAGCTAGCTCGCCTTGCAGCCCCGGTTCAAACCACATACCCAACTCACGTGCGCGTGCTAAAAAATTCCGGCGCCGATGACCATCTGCAGGTAGCCGGCGACGTGACGTCACGGTGACGTCGTGCCAATGTGGCGCTGACGTGGCTATGGTTCTAGTTGACCCGCTGTCCGCCGCCGTGGATGCTGACGTGGGCATATGGCCCACTGATCAGTGACATGGGGTGGATCTGCCTCGGTGAGAAACGCCCCACCCCCATCTGGTGACGTTAGCCTGCTTCTATGCTGACGCAGTAAATCATTTTAATTGATTTAAATAATTCCAAAAATTGTTATGAACTTGTAAAAGCAATAACTTTTGATTCATAAGTCAGAAAAATATGAATAATATACCAAAATGTTCAGAAAAATGAGATATACCTATTTAATCTATAATCATGTATTGTTCAACAACTTCCATTGCAAGTATAATTAGGATAACAAAGTAACCCTCACATATGCCTCCAAGGTTTTCCCGAATTAGGGTTTGGACCCCTCGGAAACCCCGTTTAAATTGTCGAGCATGCCTTAGGGTTACTTTTCAATACTATTTAACTTGTCATATCATCATCCTTGTCTGAGCATTGCATCGATGCCATGTGTTGATGGTTTCTCTTTCTTTCCGGTGTTTGGTTCTTCTCCGGTAGAATACGATATCGGGAACGAGATCGAGATTGAAGACCAAGATCAAGACCATCAAAGATCGATGAACAATACTTGACCAACTATAATCGAGTCAAGTACCAGATGTCCGAAGCTCTGCTCTCTGGTTATCAACAGGCAAGGCAATCATAGCCCCACCATTATACAATCCTATGTTTTCGAAAGTGTTTCAATTCTTACCATGATGCATACGATTCTACTATGGACTTTTATCGATAGATAGAGTATCCTATCTACTGTATTACTCCCTTTGAGCTTATATTATATGATGCATACGATTCTACTAGGTTTGGCTTGTGTGCACTGTTAGAGCTTATATCTATGTCTTGCTTAGCCATGCATACCTGTCAGTGCTGGTTCATCCAGATGATGTATCATATGCATAGAATCTAGTATGACAGGAGAAGGTGATGAGATGAGATCAGTGATATGAGGTTAAACATGTTAAGGCTTGTATGAGAGGACACGGTGGGATGTGGTTTTTGTAGTCCCATGCTCGCCACCACTAGGAACCGAGTTCTTGCCTTTAGAACTGAGACGAGAGTACAACCACACGGGGCCTGGAAAACCTCACGAGCAACTAACTTGCCTAGTAGATTCCATGAGTCACATAGTTCAGACGTTCCATTTGACATGCATTATGTATCTTCTCGAAGGCGGTGAAGGAGGTGCATTCATAACAGGTAGGTAAGCATAGCCGGGGTTGCTTGGGGTCGATGGAGGCCCTGGTGAACCAACCTCGCCTCACATCTCTAGGGACCGACTTCGGGATTTGATCCGTTACGGCGGAACCATCCTTAGGGCATGATTCATGGTCTCGGCGAAAGCAAGGTAAAGGTCATGTTTAACCACCCTCTGTCGTCCTTCCAAGAAAGAGGACTAATGTACTGGCATTAAGAGAAGGTTAGTACGTGTGGGTAAAGTTGTACACCCCTGCAGGGTTAAATCTTTTCAAAAAGTCGTGTTCACGGTTATGAACCCTTGGTGACCGAATTCTAAGATCATAGAGAACTATAACCTAATCGTAAAACTTGGCAGATCAATGTGTGCTTAAGGATGCTTCCTCATGGGTACGAGGGGGTGATCCAAGTAGGGGTTCGATGATGATGATTTGGTGGATATCAAAAGATGATGATCAATATTCCGGAGATGTCGCTCTCTTATCTCCTTTTAAAATACTCTAATTAGATGAGCTTCTTCTCCCTCTTGTTTTATAAATAAAGATGGCTTTATACAAAATAACTCCACCAGCCATAGATCTTGCAGAGTACATCTTGTGCTCACCCTTGCTTTGTTTATACTTTTGTAGCAGAGTAAGTGTTCACCTGAAGACGTGTTTCGTATGACATCGACACCGACGAGTAGCTTGGGGTTCCCGGCTGATAGCCTGGAATCTATGGGTTGGGACGTTATCGTTATGCTTCAGGTCTCTTAGGCCATTTGTTAAGTTTGCTATACTTAATAGCATAATTTGCCTTCCGTTGTTTGATGTTTATGGTCAGTGACCTCTTCTTGTAATAATTTGGTTCTCTGCTCAGTTATGAGCTTGCTGTAATAATTTTATGTTGTAGAGTCATTGTTATGTTACCAATTCTTCACTGGATATCCTCGAGCTCAAGGTTAGGCTTAATTCAGAATGAGGTCTGGGTTTTGTCTAGCCCTGATCCCGAGGTGTGACAACCCTCCTTAAGACACAAGAGCCAAGAACGATGTCTTGCCATCATTCTCTCAAGAGAAGTGAGACCGAGGAGCTTGCGTTTAAGCAACCTCTACAAACCACGCTCTGCGGGAGTAAGATCCCTAGAATCCATAGCCACATCAAGCCTAAGAATGGTCTCTTTGGACAAAAGGGTTTGCAGCTTGTTGTTGCCAATAAAGCATCGCTACAACTATTGAGGGCCTTGGCAGTAGTGGTGAGCTTTGTCGCTAGACACTTTAAATGATTCAGATAGGCAGTAGCAGTGAGCTTGGCAGCCAAATTCTTGAAAGGATTCTCGATGAACTCAGGAGCGCGTCGGGACGAAGGCACGCATCGGTGTTTCCAATACCAAATGTGTGCAGATAGGGACCATCCCAAAATATGAGATCCAGAGCCGAAGGAAGCAGCGAAGGAGACCTTCGTGTACGGTCAGTTGCGAGCCGTATGCACCAGAGTAGACAAAGTGGATGCAAGAAGAAAAATGAGCATATGCGGTGAGAATAAAAATTAGGTTGCAACTCTGGCGGCGAGGTAGTTGTGGTCGAAGATGGCAAGGTGGTTGTCGATAGCGATTGAACTATAGCGATAGTAGATGTCCGTGATCGAACCCGTTTTATTCATCCACATGCAGGAGCTCTTTCAATGTGTTAAAGGTGACGTAGTAGATGTCGGGAATCGAACCAATTTTATTCATCTACACGTAGGAGCGCGACAAACGACGTAGAACCATTGGCATTGATGAAGACCTTGATTGGTGGTGGCAATAACGATGCCGTATGTGCCTCCGAGTTGTTTGTGTAGATGGTTGTCAGCGGTGATGACCAGTGACGATGCAGGTGTAGCCTTATGTTGATAGCAATGCGCATATTTAGGGACCAGCGTGATGTCCCAATTGATTTGGCGAAGACGAGTCGATGGGGTGGCGATGTGCCGGCGGAGAAGTTGGCAAAGTCGTGTGATGGCGTCCCTTGGGACACCGTGCAGAGCGTACTTTGCATGGTCGTTGGTGAGGATTTGGCGGAGCTGAGTCGACACCGAGGTAGGACTAGAGGCGTGTGATGGCGGCATGCCGCGATGGACGACTCGATCCGATCAATGATCGGCAAAAGAAGAAGAAATAGCAAATATGCGACCATCAAAAAACATTGAGACTATTGGATCTAATCAACGAGTTGCGCGGACCTCGATGGAGATCGATCTCCTGGGGGCGGCGCCGCGGAAGCGGTGGGTGAGCTAAACCCTATGCTGAGGAACAAAACACTCTGATACCATGAAGGCAATAATTGTTGTATTGATTCTAGATTGATTATATTGAGTCTCTTGAGTTGTTTATATAGGAGTACAAAACTTGGACAGCAAGAAGCTTAGTAGAGAACCGCCCATATAGTCTAACCTGATCTACTCTAATATCTAACCGTGATATACTCTAAAATAAAGGATGAAATTGTATAATTTTCTATCTGTTAACATGATTCTTCTAGTGATACTTTTTAATCTATGTATTATGGGAATTTCTTCACTTTCTCGGGGAAAAAAGAGAAACTTCTATGGCCGCAAATAAGAATTCCTTGGTTGCTAGAACAATTTGCCAAAATGGAAGAGATTTCAAGCACTTCATGTTTGTAGGCAATTCTCCTAATGATCTCGTAAAGTAATGTTTGGACCAGAAAATTATTTGGTTGACATGACTTAGTTCAGTTCATATGGGAGTTCAATCACTCTTAAACTAATCGTCACTTGAGTGGCCACTAGCCTCGTAGGGGAGTTCCAGTATCTTGTTACTCAAGGGAACCAAGAAATATTTCTGTTACGGGTGGATGAACTAAAGTCAAAGTGTTTTACAAAATGTGCGTTAAGTTTAAATAATCCAGACTGAAATAATGCATATAAAAAATAAGGCCAATGGGGATGTGCAATTCTAGCATGAGAAGTCAACCACTCAGCTGCATAACCTATTTCGACAACGTCAACCAAATTAAATTGCGGTTTTTTTTGCTGTCCGGTACTACTGTCCGTACCCAATCTGAGAAAAATTGCGTAGGCAGTAAATCACCAAGCACTGTTTTGGTCAACCAGTACAGCTTAATGATGAGCATTTTTCTCAGATTCCAAAGGCCCAGTTGTAGTATTGATTAAGTGTAAGCGGATAGCTTTGCACGACGTCAAGAAACAACGGGCCCACTGACATGGCAACAATCTGGAGGCTTCGTCGTGGGACGCATGAATCATTATCTTCTCAATTTCAAACATATATTACTACAACATTCAGCATAGTTTCTTCACAAATGATTAAACACTCAGGGCCTTGTCGATTCAAAGGATTTTTAATACTACCTCCGATCCCAAAATAAGTGTCATAGTTTTATAGTTCAAAACTCCGATCCTAAACACTCAGAATTTTTTAGAATTACTGAATGTTTTTCTATGCTGGTGTTTGATCCGCATGATTTCCCCGAAGTATTCTTATACACCAAATTTCATGCAAAAAAATTGACCCACTTAACAACCTTGATTTCTTTTCCTATGACCCGATACAACATTACCAAAATCTTATTCATGCATTATCTTTTTGAACTTAATTCATGCATCTTAGAATCCTACAAATAAAAGAGGACTACAACTTCAGGCATGTAGCATTTCCATAGTACATTAAAGCAAAAGGTAAGCCACGCACGAAGTTGTTACATGCTTACAAACAGCTAATGATCTTTTTCCATATTATATGATACGAAATAAATCTGGTTGCATAAGATCAAGTTGCTTTTGTAATTCATCCAAATAGTGTCTCCCACGACTGCCTTATCTGAATATCTGTCCAGGCCTACAAGGCAATCATTAGCTGGGAAGATATTGTTGCTCTATTGCTAGAGCGGCCAATCAAGTGTTTTAAGTGCTTCAATGGGTTCGATACAGTTGTATTGCGCAACAACAAGAATAAAAAGATTTGTTGATCATGACTGTTTCCCCCCGTTCTAACTGGAATAGATCTGAAATGGGAAAACATAAATGGTTTCCAAGATTGTAGCAGGGACCTATTCATGAGCCACAATGCAAAGAACAGGCTCGCCTTCAGGTTCAGGTTTATGACTCAGCTGCTGGGTGCGGGGAAAGCGACTTGATGCTGACCTAATCATCGAGAGCACCCAGTTGTTTCATATCTTCCAGGAACGCCATGTAGGAGTCATCAATACTTTGTGGCTTAGAAGCTGAGGGCGAAGGTTGGGCCACAGATTTTATGGGGGTTACTGAAGGCTTCAGAGCTGAATATGTTGGTGCTGATGACTGCTGCTGCGCCTTTGGTTTTGGTTTGGGGAGAGCAGATTCTCTCTTAACTCGCAGTGATGCAGGAACCTGTAACAAAAATTAATTTGAGTTTATGGAACTACTCCCTCTGTTTTAAAATATAAGATGTTTTAGCTTTGTGAAAAGAGTGTATCTTTTCACAAAAAATAATTTGAGTGTAGTTCCATAAAAAAGGTGTAGGTTCACTCTGAATCTAAACATTTTTAGTGTGTAGGCTCACTCCGAATCTAAACACTAAAAAGGTCTAGATACACTCCTTTCACAAAGCTAAAACATCTTATATTTTGAAATGGAGGGAGTAGTTATTACTCCCTCAATTCCACAATTCTTGTCGTGGGACACCATGATAATCATCATTTGAAATGACCAAGAAAGGCAACAAGCATTTTCTGTATATTGATCAATTCAGGAATGTGGATGGCTGGATGCTGCAAAAATAGTACTCCCTCCGTCTCAAAATAGATGTCTTAGATTTGTCAAAATTTGGATGAATCTAGACATTATTTAGTATATGGATTCATCCAGATTTTGACAAACTTGCAACATCTATTTTGAGACAGAGGGGGTAGTACAAAAGGCAATATGCATAGAAGCAGTCTTAATTAGAGGCATAAGATGAATGAAATATGGTGGAGGGGGAGGGCAGTGTGGTACATAAGAGTTGGTGGCGGCACACTGATACCATGAGAAAACTTGGGCATCTAAAGCAACAGAATGTTATGCAGACCATATATGCTTGATCATAAAGTGGTAGTCTGAAATTAGTCCTATTATTTGATTAAAACAAATTCTAAATTGTTTCTTTCTTGGAGAGCTGTTCCCCAAACCTGTTGTAAATGGCGAGTACTACAATGATAAAAAATCAAAATCGAGAAGGCAACACAAATTATTTGTTGCATGATTCAGCTGCTCCTATGCTATCTGTGCTTTCTTTTAGTGTGCCGCTACCCTTTTGTAAATGGTGTGGATAAAAAAAATCAAAAATTGGAAAGGGAAAATATATTATTTGCAGCATGAGGTCAGTGTTGCTATGTTAATCTGTGCTTCCTTGGAACGACATACCCAAGCCTTAGTTAACAATTGCATGGTACACAGTTTAATACTACTTTTAAGGCAATAATCAAGCGCAGTAAGTTAGTAACCAGAGTAAAGAACTCACCATAGCTGTTAGCTCAGGAGTATGTTGTGCTAATGGTCGCTTCACAACTGTTGAAGCAGCCGATTTGACATACGATGGCTGCGGAGGTAACTGTGGCCTTGGACCAAAGGCAGCAAATTCTTCTGATTGAATAGGGGGTCCTGGATAAAATGGAGGCCTAAGCATTGGTGGCGGACCAGGAAGTACACCAAAGGGTGCCATCGGCATTTGAGCTGGAGGTAATCCTGGAGGAGGAGGTGGAGGAGGCCTGGCAGCAACACCAGGAGGCATAAATGGTGGCCTTGAATCTGGTGGTGGTGGAGGTGGAGGAAATCTGACCATTCCTGGAGTTAGCATATCAGGTTGTATTGGAGGCATCATTGGAGGCCTTGGAGGCAAAGGTGGCAACTGCGATGGATGCGGTGGAGGTGGCGGCAATACCCTTGAAATTTTGTCATCTTCTTTCACTACAGGAGCATCCCTGGCATTATTATCAGCAGCCTGCATTTCACTTGAGTTTGATGGCAACCTAGGGGGAGGTGGCGGTGGAGGTAGCACAACTGGGGTCTGCAAAAAGAGATCATTCAGAAAAAGTCGTAACAGGAACTAATGTCCAAACATGAAGAACAATTTGGTAACTGAAACATTAACAGTAAGGACTTCAAGAGAATACATAAATAGTAACATATTAAAAACAGAAATCAGTGAAGAAAACTGTAAGTAGCACCTGTGCAGAATCTGCCGAGCTTGCACCCTCTCCAACAGATTGTTTATTAGTAAGCTCATTTGCACCAGGTAGAGGTGGTGGTTGCGATGGCCTTAGTGGCGGAGGTGGAGGTGGTGGCAGTAATGTATGACCTAACACAGGAGGTGCGCCAGGAGGAGGTGGAGGTGGCGGAGGTAAGCCTTGTGCTGTTGCATCACCAGCAGGCATAGGTGGGGGAGGGGGCGGTGGTGGCGGTGGGGGTAAAGGTAAAGAAGGAGCAGATGGATCTGTAAGTTCTGAAGAGGCTGGCAGTGGAGGGGGCGGCGGCGGAGGGGGCATGGTGGAAGGACCTGCTTCTTCAGATTCTGTCGTCGAAGATGAAGGCCCAGCACCAGACAAGGGAGGCAGTGGAATCCTTGGTCCTATGGTCAATCAAGAAACAAAACACTGAGAAATGCAAGGGGATCCGTTTTCAGCAAAAAATGAAATGTCTAACAAAAATATGCCAGTAGAAGTTATGCTGACCTATAGATGATTTGTACATAGGAGGTTTGCCAGGTGGTGGTGCCCCAGATGGGTTCAAGGTTGGATGATAGTAAACAGAATCCTGCGATGAAAGCATAGTTAGTATATATTCTAACGTTCTGTAACATATATCAATAGTGTTATAAAGATCTGAAAATGCCATACCTCAGGCATAGGGTTTTTCGCTCTGTCATCTTCGTCTGCTGCAGGTCGCCTCTTTGGTGGTCCAAGATGGCTGACAGGAAATGAAATACAAATTCAATAAACAAGAATTACTGCATGCAAGTTTAACAAAATGAACCCAAAACCAAATAAGAGATCTGACCTGAACATAACTGGCTGCTCGCCCTTTTCTTTCATTTTGTCTTCATATTCCTGGCAGAGATGAGGAAAAAGGAATGAGCTACCATGTGACCATAAACTAATGATACCATATCCCATCGAGAAGTTACATAGGAAAATATCAATTTAAAGATCCAAAAAGATTTACTAATACGTTACAAAAAATACTATTGCTAGTACTCATCAATAAGCTAATAATAGTCTTTAGTAAGATTAGCCAACATAGTTGACACAAATGATTCCATAAGGTATGATGCTTTCTAGTTCTAACTCTCTGATTGCTATCAAAACCAAAAGTTTTTGGTGAAAAAATAACAATACAGCATCATAGTTTACTAAACATCGGACATTTAACCAAATATCATGTTCCTAAATGCTGATGAACTCTGTACTGTTTTTCTTTCCTTCTGGTTTAATTCATTGGGCAGACACGGGCCTTTCCTCTTAAAAATACTGTACTAAAGATTGTAGAGAAGAAAACACATCCAACAGTAGATAGCAAAACCTAATGTCATGCCTAAGGTTGCCACCAATTGGAGATAATTAAGGAAACAATTAAAACCTTAGGACTAAAAAGATATTCAAATTACATTAAATAGTGAACACAGTCTTCCAAAATAAAAGGTTCAACATATCTGAAGAAATTAAAATACCTTCCTTTTCTTCACAACAAGATTATAAGTATCCTCAAGCTGTCTTTTCTTATGCTTCCTTGCCTTATCCAGAGCACCATCGGCTTCTGCATCAACCAAATACTAATTTAGTCACTCAGAAACACAAACTAGCTAAAACAGACAACAATCTTTTAATTACACCTACAGCACAACCAAAAGATGTGAGAGCCCTATTATCAAACTTAAAATTGATATCAGGTAATTAAAAAACTGGCCTGATAATGTGACAAGGGCAATTGATATATATTTGACAAACGTCAAGCCAAGTGCTCAAGAATACACAGCTTGCATTTACTATTCTATGAGGCCTCCAACAAACAAAACTAATTGTGTAAGTAAATGATCATCATAGTTATACATAAAAAATCAGAAACAAAGTCTAAGAAATCTATTATTCAAGATAGTAGCGTTTAAAAAATGACCCGTTTCTGCATTGATCTAAATCCAGGTCTGCATTAACCTAAAATTATAATGCAATATACTTACTCATCTTTTCCAATTTGTCAATCTGATCCTTTATTGCATCTGGGTCCTTTTTCAGAATACCAACCTCCCGTACCTTCTTCCTTTCCTTTTTGTTCTGCAGAGGCAAGAAAAAGATAAAATCTGAGAGAAATAAAGATGGATTAAATATATTGGTAACAGATAAAACATTTGTAGCATTACTCTGATGCAAAACTGAGGTTAAAAAGACAAAATAATCGACAAAACTGCTAAGAATACACGAAGAGAGATACATTTCCAGGCCAGAATGATGTGAGAACCAAAAACTGTGACATCTGAGTCTAACTGCACAAGACCAATTGCAGCAACTAGCTAGATCACTTTGACAAAACTACATTGCTCCTGAAGTGATCATCTAATGAAAAATCATCTTACAAAGACTTGTGTGCTCCGCAAAGAAGAAATGTAACAAAGATGTACAACCAAAAGGCTAGGCGATAGCATTAGTATGGCCGTGTGGGTGACATAGCAAAAAGAAGTAAATCAAACTATTCAAGAGAATCAAGCTACAACCTGAGATGATTATCCAAATCCACCCAAAATAACAGAGACCAGCCGAGTTTACAGCGCACACCAGAGCAACCGACAGTTTCTGGTCAAGATTTTCCAACAAATAAAACTACTGGTATGATCACAAATTATAACTATCCATTTGGTGTGCATAGCACCGCAAATCTAAGCAGTTGTTTTGGTTATCTACAGCATTCAAACTCTTCCGACTGAAATATCTAGTAATGTTCATCAAAACACGCTTGTTGCATGCAGAAGTGCCACATCCAATTGCTCAACTGTACCAAAATAACGACTATTTTACTACGTGATAGCATCTCAATCGATCGTAACGAGGACAATAGGATCCAGATTTCGCGTTAAACCGATCCAGTCACTGCTGAGTTTCCATCTCAATAGCCCTCACCCGCAGAACAGAACAACAAACCAAACGAATGGAACTACCGCCGCCATCGCGACGTACGTAGGCCTGTTCAGCTTGCCTCACGGACCTCACGACCCCGCCGTCCGTGGGGCAGAAACCCTAGGGTTGGAGACTCACCCGCTTGAGCTCCTTCCTCCGCTGCTCCTTGCGGAAGGCGTCGGTCGGGTTCATGACCTTACCACCCTTGGTCGTCTTCATCTTTACACCCTCGCCCTCGCCCTCCGGCGGCGGAGCGAGCGAGCGAGCTGCGGCGGCGGTGGCTTCAGAGGATTTAGCCGAGAGATGGGAAGAGGGGACGTAACGGCGAACGTCGCCGAGATGGGGTTCGGGTCGATGTTGCTTGTGCCTTGCGCCCCTTGCGTCGTGCAAGTGGTTCCGAACCGCGACCTGGTTCGATCTATTCAGACGGTGCGGCGCACCTTAGGCCATCCCAACGGCGGGAGCAAACTTAACGCCGACCGTTTAGCCGGTGATAAATACTATCCCGTTTTAAAGCTTGACGTTTATATTTTTTCTCATCAAAAGTCAAAAAGTTTGATCAAGTTTTTTTTAAATACTAGGAAACAAGTCGTGCGTTGCAACGGGAGAGAAAGAAAAATTGCCTACATACCTTCTTCCCCTAGCATAGTTCGTCGGCCATAAGGAGTTGATAAGTGTGCAGTCAGCGGCCACCTTCGAGATGACCTTTGGATTGCCACCATGATAGCCAGGTCATACTTCATTTGCTACTCTTTGCGCCATCAGCGGCCACCTGCGATGACCTTTAGATCACCATGGTTGTGACCTCGTGGTCTTTAAATGGCGATGGAGTGACAATGTAGAAAAATAAAACTTAATTCGAATTCTCTATGTTGAATCATTTTTTAGATCCATAGATTGCTAATGAGATGATATGAGAACTTTAGTATTCTACTTTGGAAAAGCTAATCACAATTCAAGAACAAGTTAGAGAAAAGAAAGAGATATGTAGGTTAGAAAAAAAGTTTCGTGCAAGCTAACATCTAACGTGGTTTAAAAATAAAATGTGACGTAGAGATAGAAAAGCCGCTTTTATATTCGTTAGAAAGAAATTCATGCTTGGATCTAAGCACACCTCACCTGCTGATCGATCCGGAGGTTGGAAATTGTCGAAGCTGCCACGATTGAAAATCTCAGCCTAGAGGTTGGCATGTTGCATTGACTGCAGTGTGTGTGTGCGTGTGTGCGTGCGTGCGTGTAGCCCGCCAGCATTGCTGCCGGTCGCTCAGCTTGGTGCGGTTCTATTCGAGCCGTTGTCCTCGGGGCTCGGTCGCTTGAGACGCTTTTACACTGGGTTTAAATCTTTACCGTCGCGGAATTTATCTGTCTAGCTTATTTTGTAGTAGCTAGCTGACGTCGCCCGGCATGTAGCCGTTCCCTTCAACTGCCTTTCTTGGGGAAGGGTGGCTCCTTGCATATGGGACTCATGATGCACGCCGTGGCTGGCCTTGTTTCGATTAACTTCATGTCCTCAATCGCTCTGGCAAAAAGATCTACTATGCACACAATAAGGAGCAAGTCCCAAATCCTTGTCATGTTAAGGATATGTCTATTTTATTGTTTGTCATCTACTACCTGCAGTTCTGCACTCCCAAATCCCTAGTAGCCAGCTGGCAGCCAAGTGAATACGACCGGGGATAGTCCATCGACGTACGACAACATTTAACCAGATCATGCAGGGACCGGCATCACAGCTGGCAGCCAAGTGAATACGGCCGGGGACAGTCCATCGACGTACGGCAACATTTAACCAGAGCATGCAGAGGACCGGCGTCATGATCTAACGAACCGGTATCTAGCAAAAAGTCCGTGCGTTGCAACGGAAGAGGTATCCTGAGTAGCAAGCATATCTCCTATGGAGAAAAGCAAGAGTCTAGAAGCCCGCATGTCTCCTTTGGTAGAGAAGCAGTGAAGAACTACGTCAGCCCCAATCACAATCACGTCATCCAGTCTTAAAGTTGGAGGTGACTTGCATTGGCAGAAAAATCAGTTCACATGGACTTTAGCTGACAATAGCATTGTAGATTGAGAAACAACCTCTCGCAGGAAGATCGATCGGAGACAATGTTGTTTTTTCTTCTCTGTTCTTGTCGACGTGAAATAGGAGAGACCTAGGAGAGAACGACTCACGTGGCCTTTCACGGTGCCTCTTTCACGCAATCAGGCATACATTTTGTGTAGTTTTTTTGGACTGTTTTTTCTAATTTACAGGTGACGCTGGTTGTTGGTTGTTGGTTGTAATAATCAGTCATACGTTTTGTATAGTTTTTTTTGACTATTTTTTTACTTATAGGTGGCGTTGGTTGTAATACATAGTTTGATGGAAGGGCAAACCGGTCTAAAAAAGTGTAGGTACTATAAAAACACTCATTCCTTTATTATTAGGTATAGACTTATAGGTGACGTTGGTTGTAATACATGGTTTGGTGGAAGGGCAAACCGGTCTAAAAAAGTATAGGTACTACAAGAAACACTCATTCTTTTATTATTCAGTTCACATGGGCGTTAGCTAACAATAGCATTGTAGATTGAGGAACAACCTCTCGCAGGAAGATCGATCGGAGACAATGTTGTTTTCTCTCCTCTGTTCTTGTCGACGTGAAACAGGAGAGACCTAGGAGAGAATGACTCACGTGGCCTTTCACGGTGCCTCTTTCACGCAATACGTTCTATGTAGTTTTTTTGGACTGTTTTTTCCGATTTACAGGTGACGTTGGTTGTTGGTTGTTGGTTGTAATAATCAGGCATACATTTTGTATAGTTTTTTTTGACTATTTTTTTTACTTATAGGTGGCGTTGGTTGTAATACATAGTTTGGTGGAAGAGCAAATCGGTCCAAAAAATGTAGGTACTATAAAAAACACTCCTTCTTTTATTATTAGGTATAGACTTATAGGTGGCGTTGGTTGTAATGCATGGTTTGGTGGAAGGGCAAACCGGTCTAAAAAAGTGTAGGCACTACAAGAAACACTCATTCCTTTATTATTAGGTATATATTAATATTTATAATATGAAAATTACACCCTTTGATATATCATAAAACTTATTTTCACATGATATCTATATAATATCATAGTTTTTTTAAAAAGTTTGGTCAAAAGTTATGTGGCTTGTTTTTCAAAATTATATCTTAAACTTTGAAACAGAGGCAGTAATATATTATGGGCATATATCAGAGTGAGTTATACGATGATCATTGGACAATAGAAAAAATATTGTTAATTTTTTAAAAATAATATATTTTTTAAATCAATTTTATGAATAATACATGAAATTAGTAATTTTGAAAACTAGCGCGGCTTCGGAGACCCGTGCCCTGATAAGTACCTTTCAGGGTGTGAGCCCCCAACCAGTCCAGTCGATATATAAAGCCCCGACGAGTACCTTTCGAAAACTAGTTTTTCAGTGTTGTGCATACCAACTAGTCGGGAGCTCAAACCCGATTGTGTTGGTCGGGGGCTCAAACCCGAAAGGTCCTTGTCGGGGCACGGGTCTCCGAGGCCGTGCTAGTTTTCAAAATTACCAATTTTGTATATTATTTGTAAAATCGATTTTTTAAAATGTATCTTTACTATTATTTACAAAGCTGCGAGTGCCTGATGTTACACTTTAAGAAATTACAAGAAATATGCCACCGCAACCCCTTCTCCAAAAATATCTCGACGTGCTACAGTAGTCCCAACAAATTTAACTTATCCTAACAAATTTCATAACAACCTTATCTCAATACTACTAAAACCTGACAACACAATATCACACCGAAATTGCTTCACGTACGACAAGTTGCATCCGATTTTTGTACGATACTACTTGCTCCGCAGCTCCCGTTTGTTCAGATGGCCACCAACGCCAAGCAAGCATTTCCCTGTGCTCGTGTCCTTTGCCTAGCACAAACCCAAACCCAGACCCAAAAGCAGTGCCTCATCTTGGAGGTTGCCGGGAGCATAATAACAGTGGTCGCTGTGGCTCGGGCTTGTCGTACTGCAAATCAACCTTTGACAGATTCCACCCGATCAACCAGACGTAGAGCTAGCATCCGGAGTATAACAGTCTGTTCAAACATGAGAGCTGGTTCAATCCCAAGTCTAACAATGAGGTTTATCTTGAGACACTAGACTCCGACGGCCAAACCGTGTGTGTAGCTATTCCCGTTTTCCCGCGTGAGGAATACTCACAGCCGCGTGGGATCGTACAGATATCGGACACGCTATGTCGTACGTATAGCACGGCCGATATCACACCCCAGAGGGAGGCGTTTCATGTCTCAGTACCCTGCGGCGATTCTAGGGCGACCTCCTGGCGGCGTAGATTCGGGGTTCTCGATGACGGCGGTGCTCCCAGGACCTATCTGTGTCCCCGCGGATGGCGCTCGGGCGTCCTGGTTTCCTTCCGTTGGAATTTCAAGGATTGAAGATAGGGCCCTCCAAATCGTCATGGGATCCGGCGTGATGCCTGCAGCTAATGCGGGCTAAGGCGGCGGTGGTTCTCGAGGCCGGTGGCCTGGGTGTTGTCCGTAAGGAGATTTTAATGGAGAGCGGGTATGAATCTGACTCCTGTCCAGAAATTTTGTCCCCTCTTTCGACGGCTGTCCACATTAAGGAATCGACGCCCGTACCGGTGGAGATGACTCTGACAGAGGACGAGGTAACTGAGGATGATAACAGCGGAACATAGATGGTGGAGCTAACGCTTGTGACCGGGGAGGTAGGATCGATCAGTATTCAAACGGTGACCGGGAAGCAAACCTTAGTAACTGGGATCGCAGATGCAGAGTACATGGTCACTAAACCAGGTATGGATTGTGTTGTGGTTAATTCTACGTGCACTATGCTTGATGATTTAATATGTATTGGTGGCCTGATCCTTCGTGGTGATGATAAGCCACCTGATGATCCTGGCAAATCACTGCTTCAGGCTCAAGGTAATGACAGAAGTGCTCAAACTTGCATGACAGCTGTAGCACATTGGTCGCCATTATGGGAAGAAAAATGAAGATGTGATGGAATCATATGGAAAGAGTCCCAATCTTGAGGTTATTGTTATCATTAAGAGATGCGGGGGTACAGAGCAACTTAGACAGGCCGCTAAAAAAAAGGAAACAACATGAGCAAGCCAACAGACTGCTTGGCAAGAATGGTGGTGAGTCATGAGGAAGAAGAGTACAACTTTGAGGTTTTGTTGGGACCAAAGCGTCTCAGGTCTGAGGAAGTTTTATCAGCGAATAACATAAACATGTCGGGCTCTCACCGTGAGGCCCGACATGAGCAACAACTCTTTTAGGCTGGAACCTCCAAGGGGCAGGGCAAACTCGGACAGTTCAAGAACTCTCTTGCCTTGTGCAAGTTCACAAACCCGCAATGGTGTTCCTCAGTGAGACTAGATGGCAAAAGGATCGAGTTAGAAATCTGTGATTCCGTATTGACATGAAAGGATGTTGTCAAGTAGATGGTGATGGAAAGGAGGTATTGCATTATATTGACAGGAATGGATTGATGTGGAGCTACTCTCGTGCAGCCAGAGACACATTGACGTACATGTGAAGGGAGGGCCCTATAGCAGGCGCTGGCGTGGCACTTTTGTCTATGGTGAACCAAAGCCGACTAATAGGCACAACATGTGGAACCTTCTACGAGATCTCAAGTTGCGCTCATCGGATCTATAGCTGCTTTTGGGGGATTCTAACAAAGCTATGTGGCAGTCAGAGCATTTCTCAAGGTCACGACGGTCTGAGCGACTCATGTTAGACTTTCGTGAGGACTTTTTGTATTGAGATGCACATGATCTCGGCTTTGTGGGCACCCCATGGACGTATGACAACAAATGGGTTGGCGAAAGGAATGTAAAAGTTCGGCTGGACCGTGCGGTGGCCATCCCGGTATGGTCTGTTTTGTTCCCGGATGAAAGGATACAGATGTCGCCTAGAGGGGGGATGAATAGGCGATTAAAACTTTTCCGAGAGTGGCTCGATAAAGGCGGAATTAAACTAGCGTTTACTTTGTCAAGCACAACCTAGAACAACTATGGTTCACCTATGTACACCAACAACTTATGCTAAACAATACAAGCAACAATGTGGTAGCAAGATATATATTACTTCAAGCACGAAGGCTATCACAATGTAAAGTGCATAAGTAAAGAGCTCGGGTATAGAGATAACCGAGGCACGCGGGGACGACGATATTTTATCGAGTTCCTCCCAACATGGAGTACGTCTCGTTTGGAGAGGGGGTGGTATCTAACCACCTACATCACAAAAGGCCTCCCTTATTCTCCGGTGAATCTCACCCCAATGGGATCGATCCACGCTTCCACTATCGGTTGTGGCGCCCCGCAAAAACCACTACTAGAAAATCGCGTTATTTTTGTGCATTGCATCATCATGACCGCATGCTCATGTCATCATGCCACATTGCATTTGAGCATCGCCATCATCATGCATTTGTTTGTCTGAAACTATTTTCGAAAAAACATATTTTGTTTTCTAAATACCCCGCCTTTATTTCAAATCCAAAACCCGGGTCTCCGGATTATTTTGTTTCGTCTACCAATGGATTTCAAAAGCCCCGTTTTAAATATTAAAATATTTATTTTATTTTTAGGGCAGGCGATCCGACCGGCCGATCGGCCACCCCCAGTGCAAAACCAGTCTACCTAAACCCTTTTCCTACCCCACTCTATCCTACCCAGCCCCCTCCACATCACCCCGGCCAACCACGGCTTGCCACATCCCCCTGGCCTAAAATTCCACCCTATCAGCCGCTGCCACCTCACCCCACCTACACCTAACCCCAGCCGACCAGGCCCACCTGGGCACGCGCCCCGACCCTCCCACTCCACCTGCCTCCCGTCTGGCCCCACCCCACCAACCACCCTGCGCCTCCCACCACCTGGACCAAACGACAACCCCGGCCCCACCCTGACCCCACGCGTCCCGCGTGGAAGCGACGCAACCCCGCTCCTCTCTCTCTCCACCCTCCCGCTCTCTCCGTCGGCCTCCTCGCCGCCCCTCGCGCCGGCCTCCCTCCTCGCCGCCCCTCGCGCCGGCCTCCCTCCTCGCTGCCCCACCCCGCCGGACCCCGAGTCACCTCCCCGCCACCCGTCCTCCGGCGTCGCCTGCACCAAGCTCGGCATCGACGCCCGCGGGCCCCTCTCCGGCCTTCCTCGGCCCGGCCCGCCTCGCCATCGCAACCTCGATCCCCCCATGGCCTCCTCTGTCCTCGATCCGCGCATCCTCGCCCTTCGTCTCTCTGCATCTTCGCCGCCACCCTCCCTGGTCCCCAGCTCCGCCTCTCTCGAGCCAGAACTCGCTGCGTCCTCCTCCCGCCACACAGCCATCGTCAGCGTCGACCTCCGCCCCCCCCCCAGTTCAGAGCTCCGTCCTCGCCCCCGGACCCCTCGTCGTGTCTAGCCGCAGTGCTCTGCCGCCGACCTCCCCAGCGCGGCTCCTGTCCTCGCCGTCGGTGCTCTGCCGCTCTGTGCCCGCGCATGCTCGACGTTCCCCTTCTGCAGGTCATAGCTGCGTCCTCGACCCCGGTGCCTCTTTGGATCCACGTCCGTCGCCCTGGTCGTCGTTCAAGCCAGGCACTGCCCCGTGCCTCTGTTCATCGTGTGCTATTACCTGTTTGGTTATGGCACAATTTGACATGTGTACCTTTTTGTCGTGTTGTTATCTTGGCATTCTGCCAAGGTCTCTTCCATGGGTGCTAGACAAGATCGACCCTCCGTTGGTGTGATCCGAAGGCCATCGACCAAGTTCGCCTCAAACGAAGAGAGGACCGACATGATCTCCAACACGGTCTGCTAGTAACCTCATCGTGGAAACCAAGCTCACCTCGGGGACCCGAAGACGCCAAGACCCCGATCCCGGATCCGAAGACCGAACCCTCGAACTCTCGGAACCCCAAGTTCACCATTCGATGTGTGATGCCCTTTCCAAGCCCCGTATTTTTATAATATATGATATAAACTTGTTGCATTAAATCATTCATGTCGCATACATATTTGTGGGTGTTTGGGGGTGTTTCGATGATTCACCTAAATTAAATATGGAGGCCATATGCGGGCGAATCTAGCCTAATATTGGCCTCATTTAAACTGGTATAGCGAACCAATGATATAATTTTGCCTTGTTAATACAACATTAAATTGCGGGGTATCTAGAACAACTATAACCATATACCTAATTGTCGGGACCCCGGTTCCGCTTAATATTGCCTAATTGCATCGCATCTTGCCATGTCATGCATCACACATGCATCATGCCCGATTTTATACCGTAGTATTAAATAGTCCATCCGATGTTTCTTCTAGTGTTTTGCGTCTTCGCGGATTAGGCCGATGAGTTGATGCGAGTGTCGACCCGATCTTCGGTTGAACCTTCGGCCATGTTTTTCAGGCGAGCACCTCCCCCTTTCTACCTATCTTACTTTTATAGTATTTACTCCCCCCTGTTGATCTATTGCTATCTGTGTTGCGATGCTCTAGTTTTCGTACCCGTGATATCCCTTGCAGCCTTATATTGCCTTGGACACATCCTATTACCGGTTGATTGGTAGATAGTTGGACTCGCGCATCGTAGTCGCTTGCTCAAGTGCTGTTGCGTCTCGTCAAGTACCACAGTTGTTGGAGAATTTCCGTGTGTTTAATGTTGGAGATGATCATGGCTTTAATTACCGTTTAATAACTAAAATTGAAGTAGGTAAATGCAGAGGCACAGGTGGGCAATAGATGTTATTTGGTTGTTAACCGTCCACTTGTGTCCCGTAGGACCCCGAGTTCTTGACACCTGTTCCGAGATCGAGCGCTAACCATTGTGGGTGTGGGCACCCCCATCGATTAGTACCTGATTTCAAAGTATTGTCGGGGCCACAATTAGTTTGGGGCTTTATTACTATCATGTACTTATGCCATGCTTTATTTAAATTGTGCACAGTCTTTGTTAGGACCGTGACCGTTTATAGTATCGACAAGCCTAGTCACACTTTCGGGTTCCCAGTCGTTTATAGCCGGCTACACAAACCCTGAGTCCGTCTCGGAGACCGGCCGACTTCGTTGCGGGTAGCTTAGTGGGGTGGCCCCCATGTACTTGCTTTGGGTCTGGGAAACGTCATGACTTAGGCCTCGCTGACATACCGATAGGTGTATGTTAACTGATCTGGCAAAAAGGGTCGAAGTGCGTGTGGATACTTTGGTGCACCCCTGCAGGGTTAAATCTTTTCGAAAAGCCGTGTCCGCGGTTATGGACGACTTGGAGCACAGTTCTCGATCATAGACAACTATAACTAAAGTTTACTGTTATAAATTGACTTGTATCCGATATGACTAGTAATCAGCTCCACTGCAACGGAATGGCTAATTAAAAGTACCAACAACTGCTGGGTTTGGGATATCTCATGCTAATCATATCTGACTAGTAAGTGTTGCAACTACAACTGAATGGTTAACTAAAACTGCCCACTGCTTATTATATCAGGATGACTCATGCTATCTATAATTGACTAGTAATTGCCGCAACTATAACGGAATGAATAAAACTGCTAACTGTGTGAGTTCCTCGGTTGACTTCCTCGTTTGGTCTCGAGGGGGAAATACCAGGATGGGTATGCTTGGTGATAGTTTCAGGTTGGATCCGGATAGGTCTTTCTTATCCCTCTCCGATAGCCAGGCTATATCGAGTCTCTATAGGTTGTTTAGTGCATGTCGCTGCCGCTCAGTCCACCATACCTATGTAGGCGAGGACCGCCAATTCTAGTCTCGCTAATCGGCCTCGATCGACGCCTTCTTTTTCCTTTGCCTTTGTCGGCACCCCTTTTGTTTTAGCAGGTTTGAGATCGCTGTCGTTAGCAGGGTTACCCTTCCGTCTTGGCCTGGGCAGGGTTATGGACGCCATTGGTTATTCTTCAGGGCTCTTAGCCCCATTTGCATCTTGTCCGTAGTCGGACGCTCTATCGTTTCCAAGGTGATTTGGATCTTTGTATTATATATCTGTATCCTTGACTCTTTGAGTCGTTGTTGTATATATCTGTTCTGTGGGTTCCATCGTGGACTATTGTGTAATGGTATTACTTCGTTTTCCACCCGCACGAAAGTGCCTGGTGGGCACCTTTGAATCGTTTCTATGCGGGTTTGGCGGGAATCGCTGAAACTCGCATAGGGCCGATTCTGAGGGTGTTACATCGGTGCACTTGTCGGTGGCAACCGGAACCTCTCACAAGGTTGGGGCACTTCTCCACAACTTAATTGGAGGCTCCCAACAAACGCCACTAAGGCCTCAACAAACGCCACCAAGTCCACAACGCCACCAAGGCCACAAAGCCGTCTAGGGTTCCAAGAACCCAAGAGGGACAAGCTCCAATGAGTAACTCAAACCAAATCCTCCGAGGAGAACTCAAACCGATGCACCGAATGCAAATGGAAACAACACCACAAAGATGCTCCAATCCCTCACTCTCAAGTTCCATGAAAGCTACTAAAGCTATTGGGGGAACAAGAGAGGAGGAATCAAAGAGGGACACAAAATCCCCCAAAATCTAGATTCCCAAAGATACAGTCACAAAGAAATGAATCGGTTAGGTCAAAACGCTAGATCTCCTCTCTCTTCCACTCAAATTTGAGCAAGAATCATCGGAGAGAAAGAGATTAGGAAAGCTTCAAAATCTAGACCAAGTGTGGATAAAGCTTAGCCTAATAGAAGAGGAAGAAGCTAACTAAACTAAAAACGGACAAAAGGTATATATAGGGCTAGACAAAATCTATCCGTTGGGACGTTTTGGCATCACTGAGTAGTAGAGCATACCGCGACGCTCTGATAGAAAGCGAGGGAAAGAAAAGGCGGTCAATAGTGAGCTGGCCATCAGTGACATAAAAGCAAGCAAACAGCGAGGGCAACGCTTGAGACAGAGCGGTTGCCGCATGCAAGCCGGGCAGCCAGCAGTGATAACGGTGCGGGGCCAGCAGGAGGCAGCACATGCGAGCACCAAAGAATGTAGGGAACATCTGTATGCGACCTGCTGCGAAGCCCAGCGGGGAGTGGGGCTGGGGCCAGCGCTGTGAGCTGCCGCTGGTCAACGCGAAGGCGTGAAAGCAGAGGCGGTTCAGCGATGCAAGCCAGCAGCGGCGCGGCACTATGCGGGAGTGGGCTAGCGAGCGGGAGAAAGTAACCTGGGCTAGAGCGGGGCAGACCTACCTGGGCTGGCCGGTAGTACTGACCCACCCGGGCGGTACTACCGGGCCGGTCCGGTACGACCGGACGCTGCAACCGGGCTAGGCAGCACATAGACCACAGCGCTCAGGTGCGGCCGGTACAGTGGGCGGTAGTACCGGTTGGGCCCAAAACAGATTTTTTCCTTTTTCTTTTTCAAACCAAATAGGCAAATATTCAAACGGTCATAACTTTTGAACGGTAGCTCCGATTGACCCGATTCTAATTGCGTTGGAAAGAGGACAACATGAGCTATCGTAAAATATTGGTTATTACCAAGTGAGAATGTATCATGTATTATAATGTGATATACCTCACTTGGTGAGAAACCGAAAAATCCTATAGATCAAAATCGTAACAAGATACAAACAGAATATCTGATTTTGATGAACAAGAGCTTGTTATGGAGATTATCACAATCTCTATATCCTCACATGAATAAGACCAAATAACAACCAAATACGATGATGCAAGTATGCAAAGGTTTGAGCTCTCTCCGAATAATGCGACTGAATTACTCATTCGAGAACCCCTCTTGATAGTACGGTTATCTATCCTAAACCTGGTCTCCCACTAACAACATGAGATCGGCAAAAGGGAAAACCTATCAAGATTATACCTTTGCCTTGAGCATTCCACTTGAGCTCGATGTAGACAAACTTGACCGCCTCAAGATAGAACGCCTTTCTTGATCCCTCATCATCGATCCATGATCACGAAGGATGGCAAGCATCAAACATGAGATCTTCTATAGATGACGCATTTTGAGCTTGCGCAACATATCTTCTTCTTATTTCATCGACATTGAAGCCAACACATGCTCCAAGCGATGCCAATGGACAATTCCTACAAGTACAACTTAATACACACATTAGTCCATAAAGATTGTCATTAATTACCAAAACCACACATGGGGGCCCACATGTTCTTTCACCGGAGATACGTGTTCACCATTTAATATCCTCTCGATCTGATCATAGACCTCTGTTGTTGATAGTAAAACAGGAACGCGACCAGCGGCACATTAGCCAAGCATGTTGGTATGAGATAATGTGGGAGCGAGAACTATCATTGGCTTTTGCGGTGGAGGATGCATGGTCAAGGAGAGTACCCACACAGAATCTAGGGGACACCATATCCAGCTTCCGTTATGTGATGACGTCCCTACATGACTGGAAGAAGTATTTTGGGTCTGTGCCACAACATCTTGAAAAGTGTAGGAAAAAATTGAATGAGCTGAGTCTTTTATCGGACACAGACAGTGTTGCTGAACAGAAACGGATCCTCGCAGAGATGGATGACCAGTTGTACTAGGATGATCTCATGTAGTTGCAGAGGTCTCGGATTGCCTGGCTGCGAGACGGAGATCGCAATACTAAGTACTTTCACTGGAACGCATCTTGGCAACACAAGAAGAACTGTATTAGTAAGCTAAAACATGGTGACGACACTTGGGTAACTAAACCTGACGAGTTAGAGGGCATGGCTACTGCCTTGTTCCAAAATATGTACAGCTGTGAAGAGGGACTACAACCGAACTTCATTCTTGATCGATTGGTTCCCCGTGTGGACAACGACATGAAAGAGCGCTTGTGTGCAACTTTTTCCGAAGAAGATATTAGTGATGCACTATTTCAAATCGGTCCTCTCAAAGAACCTGGTCCAGACGGGTTCCCGACTCGTTTCTTGCAGCGGAACTAGGGGATACTAAAGGAAGATGTTATAAGAGATGTGTAGAGAGAGGATATGTTGAGAGTGACAGAGTTAGATTGCATTTATTTAAACTACAAGTGATAGAGAGAGGATTTTTTTGAGAATAGAGAGAGGATATGGACACCACAAGTCTATGTACACGTCAGGGGAAGTGGTATGTTTTGGGGAAAATATATTTCAGCTTGCAAGACTCTTCGAGAACAAATTTATTACACTAGCCTCTAAAATGAATCCCAATTTAGAACATAGCTTAGTGCTTGATTTTATCCTACATACCTTTGCATGTTCTTCAAAGCCCTGAAGATGAAGGAAAGGAGAACTAGGTAAATGTTAGAAAATTTCAAAGTATTGTGATATGATTATTTGTTGTGTATATGCTTGGAGAAGTATTTTTTCTATGTGACTTTATTTCTTTTGAATTTCTTGATTTAGTTTTTTTATTTATTTTATCAGGTTCTAAACCTTTTTGGAGCCTTGTAGATTATTTTTTGAAAAATCTGCTCCAGAGTATCAATGTCAGTTTTGATGTATTCATCTATCTCATCGCTGTGATTGGGATTAAAGTTCAAAGCTATTTTTGGGAAACTTAAGGATATAATATTGTCTTACAAAACAACATATGCTCCTTTCTAGGGAAATTTGAGCATACATATTGCTAGATTATATTTTGATCTTCGTGTTTCTCTTGCGCACATGTCTCAATAAAAACGGTTCTGAAGGAGAGCCATTCAAGGGAGAAAGAGAAAGCTCCTATAAAAGTACAAGTGACCATGAGTTTTCCAAAACATTGATACAATATGCATATTACTCATTATTGTATATGGACCAATAGCTTTTGTAGCGTATCTTTTGTGTATAATAATTATTATTGTAAGAGTCTTGAGGTTTTGCAAAGTTCACATATGTAACTGTACAATGTCGAACAACTACAAGCAATGATGTCGGTTTAACTTTGTAGTAGTACTGATTTTTAGCACTTTTGTAGGTTTTGATATCGGTTTGCCACAAGCAACAATATTGGTTTACCTAGGATCCAAGTCCAGCAAATCGTGGGAATGTGCATCGGTGGATGCTTTTTAGTTTTTGATCCTAGGTGGAATTTAAAGCTTTAAATAGCTAATGAATAAAATGCTTTATTTTCTCTACTATTAAATAGATTTCATGGTTGTGATTAGTTTCACCTTGCAAAAATTACCATGTCCATTTTTCTTAATTCATTAATCTAGCAACAACATGTTAACTTTATGATCTTGGCCAAAAAATAGTGCTATTGATACTACCTTTCAGTTTACAAAGTGCAACATTATCTCCAAACAAAAAGAACTTCGCCATGATAATAGCTCATCATTTCCTCTTTTTCCCATACGACCTAAGCAACATTTTAATTGTACCGGTACATTTTGTTGTGCTATTCCGTAGCAATGGTCACCAAACTTGACATTAAGATTATTAGATAGGTTGTTTCTTTCCAAGCATATGTTGTTAAATTATACCTTATTATCAAGTTACATTTTAAATAAAGTATAACTATATTTTTTCTGAAATATTATGTTTGAATTTGCTACACACGTGAAACTTTCAGGTGTATTATGTTTATTACATGTGCGGCAAAAACAAATTGTCGAGCCGTAGCAACGCACGGGCATTCAACTATGCTGGGCTCTTGGGTGAAGAGATATATCCAGTGAGAGGAAACTCTCTGAGAAAAGTTATAGATGCAAAATATATTTACTATTAATTTCAAAAGCGTGGTGAAT
This sequence comes from Avena insularis, assembly GCA_023614405.1. Classification (NCBI taxonomy): domain Eukaryota; kingdom Viridiplantae; phylum Streptophyta; class Magnoliopsida; order Poales; family Poaceae; genus Avena; species Avena insularis. Next base: position 331,719,486 of record CM042697.1, read on the forward strand.
GCCTGGTGTCACACATGCAAAAATTACAGAAAATTCCACCACTAACAAATTGCCTAAGCTCTATAAAAAAGAGTAAAAAATCTTATCTAACAAGACTAACAAACTTTATCTTATCTATCTCTATTATAAAAAAAAAGGTGTTCTGTTTTCTGTCGTTCCACACTACGTCGATTCTTTTCTCGCATGTCGCTCCACTCGCCCTGCACGCACCTAATGGCTAAGCCCAACATCAGGCACCCTGCCCGGTCCACCCGATCTTCCACCCCACCCACTCCTCCCACCTCTGCCGCCGCAGAGGGGATCTCTCCTTCCGTCGGCGCCGGTTTCCCTTCATCGTCGGGGTGTCGACCGTCTCCACAATAATGGAGTTCGGTTTCACCCGTGTAGCAGGCACGATCCACGCCCTTGTTGTCCCGGTTGCGGTCTCTATCGAGCTCCAAGACGCGTGGCCGGTCCAGGATCAAAACACCAATGGAGTGTCGGCGGAAGGTGCACAATTTCAGGCGACTTCTCTACACCCTCGCTGTCATGAGGCGCGGTCTCCGTCGAGCTCCAGGACGCGTGGCTGCCCCAGAATCATAGCGCCAATGGAGTGCCGGCAGGAGGTGCGCAATTTTGGGCGACTTCTCCACGCCCTCGCAGTCCTCCCACAGCCTCCGTCGACCTCCAGGAGGCGTGTCGCCCCAGGATCAGAGCACCAATGGAGTGCGAGTGGGTGGTGCACAAGAACGTCCAACAACGATGAGATCAAGACCATCATTGTGGTGGTCATCGTGTCAGAGGCGATCATCTCTACAGATGGACGCCACAGGTATGCAACCAAGGTTTGCGGCGATGAGATCGATACAACAATCATCGCCTCTACTAAATGCCGATGAGGGTGGTTGACACCGCACCCTTACTTCCTCCGATCCAAATTAATGTTCTCACATTTGTCTAGATTCGGATGTATGTAGATACATCCGAATTTAGACAAATCTGAGAACATTAATATGGTTCTGAGGGAGTAATAAAGCTGGGTCTGATGGTCTCATTTCTAAAAAACATATTCTCAGCTGGATTTCCGAAGGAGAAGATCTCCCAGTGTTGTGAATGGCACTTGATTTTCTCATAGTTATACTTATTTTTTATTTTACCTTGGAAATAAAATGAATCCTTGACCTCCATGAGACCCTAACACTAAACCACATAGGCTTTTGTCCGTGCTAACTTTATTTGTTATCTCAACAAGTCAACATGGAGTTCTAATGTATGTACAGTACTGTGAAGGCAATTTTTTGTAAGGTTGATTTGTGATTGAAATAAGGTATTTTATAAAATAAATGTATACATCTACAAGCAGTATAATTTATTTTAAGGAGGACAAGTGGTACACAACACCATACTAATAAATAAAATACTACTCCCAAGTCCCTGGGATACAACTCAACACGAGGTCCACCGTGCTGCCCTGTCGCTGCCACTCCCACCTAGAGTCGCCGTGAACTTTGTATCTGTAGAGGTCCACTTTACCGTTGTCGCTTCCACTCCCACTCTGAGTCACCGTGAACTTTGTATCTGCAAATGGGATCTCCGTTGTGTAACTACCTCGGTGAATTACGCTCCTAGTTCAAGCCTGGATGAACAGAAATGGTTGAAATAGTACGGTGGGGCCCAAATGCCACTCACAGGTAGACCTTTCGGCCGTCCCAACCATTTCCAAATATCGGGACAAGAACGGCGTGAATCGGCATGAAGGGATCAACTACATACACAAATGAGTATGTATGCAAGCCACCATACAACAGTACATCAGAGCCATTCCATCTAAAAAGAAAGGAAATATAGCAACGCCATACGGCAAGATCCAAATATCCTAGATAGATATAATAGTTTAGGATATCTCCTCATACATCAATCAACAGTATCAAGCGGCGGAAGGCGAAACCGAGTACGAATAAGAAGCAAATCGGTATAAGATGCCCCATAAATAGCAGATCCGTCCCACAGATCTCACGGATCCCGTTCGGAATCTCTACACCGAATGATCGTTGCCCACATCGTCCGTCTCTTCCACCCAGTATCCATCTTGCGAGTGTACTGTTCATACGAACCAAATAATTTATCGTGTGAGACCCTAGGGTTTTCGAAGTCTTTATGCCTCTAGAGGACACAACTGGGTGACGCAATTGCAGCAAAAGATAAACCCTAGCAATTCTATAGATACTGCTACCCATCCGCCTAACCAGGGATAGACGGATGTCCGAGAATTAATATCAATAGTTATAACGGTAATCTTAACAGATCCATCCTCCTCCTCGCTTACCGACGAGGAAGCGGACGAACAACCCCCCCCATCCGTTGGCAGTTTTATTAACCATTCCATGAGTGTTGTACTATTTACTAGTCGGTACCTAGTCTAGTCAAATTAAAAGCGGTACTTTAGTTATGCTTGTCTATGATCGAGAAACGTGCTCCAAGTCGTCCATAACCGCGGACACGGCTTTGAAAGTTTTACCTGCAGGGTGCACAAATAGCAACACACACTCGATATGCCTCGGAAAAACCAAATCAAAACCCAACGAGGCGATCACGACAAAGCAATTACAGGATTCAGAAATATTTGGGGCCACCCCATTAAGCTACCATAGCGCTGGCGGCTACGAGACGGACTCAAGGTTTGTGGCGGCTATGTAATGGGAACCCGAAAGTGTGGCTGGGCTTGTCGATACAAGCAGGTCACGGACCTAACAGACGATGTGCGATTACCGCACAATTTAAATAAGCGATAAAGCATGGCATAAGTAGGATAGTAAATAAAACCTCAAACTAGTTTGTGGCCCCAAGAAATAAGAATGAATCAAGCTACGCTCGGGGGGTTCATAAGCCTCCCGGATGTGGATAAGCGAATATTCAAGGAACAGGAATCAAGTACTCGGGGTCCCACGGACACAAGTGAGCCTGAAAACCAAATAGCGAATATGGCTCACCGATGCCACTTTCATTAGTTATCCCATTACTACTCGAGTTAAGTTGTTTAGGTACCTCGTTATTCATCGACACTCACAAACCCTACACATGTTGTTCTACGACTGCATGGCTCAAACAACTCTGTAGTAATGGCTCATGGGATGGGGGAACAAGCTTCAGTGGGGTTTAAAAGTAAAGGCTATGCAATACTTGGGATTCAATTTAATGCAATCGCGACTCAATGATGCAAGAGTAAGATAGAGGCAATAGGTACTATATGTATGCAAGCATGTGGTAGTGCTTGCGCAGCTCGATTGAAGCAAGGGTTGGATCTGGGTAGTGCTCCTGGTTCTCTTGATATATCCCCTGCTCAGCGTCTATTCGAAGAAGAACCAAACAAACAAGGCCAACATAAATAACGTGCACAAGCATATGATTAAAATGCATCAAGCAAACAATCATGCCATGATGAATGATGCACAATTTGCATGGCATTAACGTAGCATGGCATGGGTGAGGTGTGGAATACAATAATAAAGCATTTAATTGAGTTTTGGCCCCATTTTATTTCCATTTTAGTTGCTGTACTCTTTATATTTATATGATGCATGCTGCAAATCAAGCCAAGGAATGCATAAACAGAAAGGTCTCGTCGAGCTAATCGTTTTAGACATATCATTTGTTAATTTTGGACTTATAAAACAAAAGTTATTAATTTATTGAGTCAAAAGGGCAATTTATTGTAATTTAAATAAACTTGGAATTTGAAATGTTCAAAATATATTTTGAATGGCATATTTGCATTCCTCACATTTTTCTGATTTGAAAAAATATATTATTTGTATTAATTGGATTCATATTTTAAAAGTTATATTAAAACAGAAATAAAATTGAATTTGAATAATTAGAAAAAGATTTGAATTTAAAACAGATTTGCAGAATTACTTTTGTTAGTCAGGTTTAGCCAGACGAACTGTGACGGTGGGCGCTCTGCTTCCGGGACTTCACATGACAGAAAACTTTTTACACCTTCTTTGCTGCACGAAAAGGCCAGGTGGGGCTATGGCCACCAGGGTCCACGCTGTGTAAGGCGGTGGCCGACGGATGGGGCCAAGGTGGAGTGCGGGTTGATGGGTACGAAAGGCCAGGGGGTTTTCAGGAAGATGGCCACGGTGGCTGTCTGGTGGGGCCTGCGGACCGTGGGTTGATCAGAAAAAGAACGGAGGGCTAAACTGCAAAACGACCACAGCCGTACTGTGGATCTTCTTTCTCTGCCTCGCGTGACCGATCGATGCGCGTCTGGGCGCGGCGATGTGGGACTCGATCTAGGGGCTCGCTGAGGCGGAGCCACTGCGCTGGCCTGGGCTTGGTGTCAGGGAGGGTCGGCGCGGCCTAGATAGGGTGTTTGCGACTTGGGAGCGAGCAGAAACGAACGCGACGCCGGCGCACAGAGGCCGTTCGACGCTTTGACCGCGAAAGCACGGCGACAGCGAGGCGGATCATGTCAGGCGGCCGAGATGCTCACCGAGGATGTTGGCGTGGTCGGAACGGCAGGGAGCGACGATCGTCGGTGATCTGACAGACGAAGGGACTAGGGTTTCCGGTGGCGTCCGGCGGCGCGGTGATGCAGGCCTCCTCCTCCTCGCTGGCGGGTTCGGGGCGATGCAGGGGCACGTCCTGGTACTCCTCGATCACCTCCCCGTCGTGCTCGTCGCCTGGTACGGTGTAGCCGCGAGGGGCCGAGGGTTGCCGGCGATGGGAGGGGTAGACGGCGGTGGAGAAGAGAGGGGAGGGAGCAGGGCGTCCTTGGGGTAGATCTGGGAGAGGCAGAGAGGTGGTAGGAGGAGGATAAAGCCGAGAGGGAGAGGGGGATGCTGGGGAGGTGGGTGGATGAAAGGTGGCTCGGTGCCACCTTTCTCTACCTCTCCTCACGTGCTCTGGTCGGGCAGGAGGCAGGGCAGGGCGAGGGGCAGGTAGATAGGGACGTCCAGGTGGGGTAGGGTGAGGCCAGGAGGGAGGCTCGGGGTGGAGGGGCCCTTGTGGCATAGAGAGAGAAGAGAGAGGGAGGAGCTCGGGTTGGGGCTAGGGTAGGAGCTAGGCTCGGTTAGGGTTTAGGTTTGGTGGGGTAGCTAGGTGGGCCAGGGAGAGGGGCCAGGTGGGGCCTGCGTGGTAGAGAGAGGGGGAGGCCGAGAGAGAGAGAGGTGGTGGGCTTAGGGTTTAGGTGAGAGGGGTATGGGGGTTAAGGTTAGATGGGGTATGGTTAAAGAGGGGGGGTATGGTGAAGTGTGGTAGGGTTTAGGATTAGATGAGGGAGTGAGAGATGGTACTCTTTTGGCAAGCTCAAGCAAGACAAGATCAAACCAAGCTATACCAAAAGAGGGAGAGGTGGTGATGGAGTTTTAGCAAGATCAACTAAATCCAAGCCAAAAGGGTGGTAGATAGAGTGAGATGATCATCCACTCAAGATTCAAATAAAGCCAAATAACAAGCAAAAGGTGGTGCTTGCATGGCCCATGCAACACATTTAATGCCATGTTGATTCTTGTAAAAACAATAATATTAGACATGGCATTGTTCATTTGCATTTCCAAAGGTGGAATAAAGCCAAGCAAAAGAAAAGAAAGGATGTCCCATGTGGAGTAGTTGGAGATGGACATGTTTGAAATAAAATGGGACATGCTAGTGTGTATGTTCCACTAGATGATCAATAGTCCCAAACTATTCCAACATGAGCATAATTGCATGATAAACCATATGGAAGCTAGGAGAAAAGGTCCCACTCACAAGGCATGCAAAGGTGGCCATGTGGCTCTCATATATCAATACTGTGAAAACAACATGATGCTAAGATGAGAGCATGTGGAAAAAGAATTGGATCCATCCCAACCCACATGAGCTAGAGGTAAACCCAAATAAGGTGCAAGGCTCATATTTAGTTGGGTGGTGGAATTATAAGGTGGTGAAAAGAAAGTGTGGTGAAGTTAATAAAAGATATGCCCCCAACTCAACTTGGGCATTAAACAATATATCAAGAACCAAATACAATATCAAGAGGCAAATACAATTAACAATGCATATGAGAGAAGAACCATAGGAAGGGTTTTAGATGATGCTCAAATGCAAGGAGGCATGATGACATGAGCATGATATAATGATGATGCAACAATTATATATCTGAAGTAGCCATTATATTACTAGACCAAGTAGCATTACAATTGTTAGACAATTGGGATGCTACACGTTGTCACAAAGTTTACGACTTCTGTATCTCCATACCAACACTAGAAAGCAACATCAAGTTGAAGAACCACCAGCGCAAGGTCCTCCCCTCCCACTCCTACATCATAGAAAGGAGGCAAAATTGGCGCCTTGTGACTACCTCATGTACAAGGTCTCACACACTCCACGACACCGAAGGATGCGCCGTCGCCACGACGGATTTGGAGAAAAAATTGTTGTGTGGGTGACATCGTAACCGTGACACCCACACCTAGCGTACCAAATATCGCTCCCTCCAAGAGAAAGCATGAAGACACTGCTTCCAGGTACTTAACGTAGCCGTCAAAGTGGGGTTGGAGCTGCAATAGATTATTCCTCACCGTCATTGTCACCACCACTCGAAAAATGACAACCTTAACCCTACCACTACCTAGACGCAGGAGACACGATCTGTGGTCCCTCTACTCACCCACCAATGAAGTGGATGATGGAGAGGGAGGGACCGATGGTCTGTCTAGCTACGGAGCAGGGGAAGTGGAGTTCTTCCCTTTTGCCTCTCTTTCACTATAGCAAAGAGGAAGAGACAGAGAATGATAACATCTTATATTGTCGGTTTAACCAAAGGGTGAATTTAAAAAAATAGCAAGTGAACCATATCGGAGATATTTGATAAACTGAAAAATGAAAATGCACCATAACAACTAAATAAAGCGTGACATGAAAATTTAAATACCCGTGGCAACGCACTGGCATTCAACTAGTTATTTAAAAAATTAGCAAAAATATTCTTATCAGCTCTAGAAGAATTAACAATTTCTCTTCTATATATGGAAGTGATAAATGGTCCTCGTAAAGTGCTATGGTGTTACTTGTGTTATCACATGTACAAACAAAATTTATATCAAATTTAGGATATGTGTTTTTAGTAAAAGGTGGCATGGTGAAATAGAAAAAAGTTTCGTGAAAAATTTGGATAATCTCTAAAGTTAAAATATTATAAAGACTGAGTACATGACTGCTTCAGCAGAAAGAAAACATCTATGCCAAAAAGTTTATTAACAAACTAGGTATAGTTTCAAGCGAACTATATTATGAAGATCTATTGTATTATAATAATGTCGGTTAAGAAACTAAGGTCTTACTAGAAGACCAAATTTATACAATACCATCTTATCTGAGAACGAGTGATGCATAGAGACGCAAATATATGCAAATTTACATGGACCTGAAAGTGTCAGGCCAGAGATTATGTTTACCATGTGCAACGCATATGAATAACACTGAAATGCCATATGTGGTAAATGCGCAAATTTTAACTACTCCCACTGATCCGGTTTATTAAGCACGCACGTAATTTAAGAACAATTTTGACCAATAATTTTGATCAACAAATTTTACATAATATGTCACAAAAATTATACCATTGGATTCATCTACAAAAGTAGTTTCCAATAGTATATTTTTGGGACATATATTGCATATTTTATTGGTCAAAGATTTTCTTAAATTACGTGTGTGCCTAATAAACTGGACTGGAGGTAGTAGATTATTGACTCCAGTAGAAGTGAGAGACTGTTGTAAATATGCCCTAGAGGCAATAGCAAATTTTTTATTATCACATTTCCGTGTTCACGATAAGTGTTTATTCTTCATACTATAATTGTATTAACCGAAAACTAAATACATGTGTGGATATATAAACAACATTTATCCCTAGTAAGTCTGTACTAGACTAACTCGTTGATTAAATGATGATTAAGGCTAACTATGGACATGTAATGTTACTAGACGAAAAAACGCCCTTCACTGCGTCGCCTATAGTCCGTTTTGGCATTCCATGATATACGTGGTGGACTTATGGCCTAACCACATAAACTGTAGGTCAGGGATAGGAGAAGAACATAAGAAATTATCAGGTACTATACACTAAACAAATATTAGTACTATACACTAAACAAATATTACTAAACGATATCTTAACTATAGTCTTTATGTTAAAATGGACTGATTATATGAATAATGTTGTCAACACCAAACTACAAAAACATTAACCATGCCGTTTAGAGCAATAAAAGTGAGATCAAGACAAAGAAATAGAAGAATGTTCACCTCCCTTTTATCCTTAAAGTCAGTCGCCTAAAGTTTGGTGAGAACATCATATTTCTTAAACAACCTCTATAATGAGTACATGGGTATATCAAACAAGGATTCCACTCCAAAATGGAAGTCAAATGAATGCTTAAATTTTTAGATAAGTACACTTCACAGTTTCTTGTCCAGGTGATTACAATAATATCTAGAATACAGTAACATAACTCTTCTTCATATCACTTCTCAAGAGGATCATTAAAAAACCAACATCTCACCCACCACTACAACCTGGTGGTTAAGATCACCCTTTTTCAAGTCGTAATGCTACCGAACACAGGATATTCACATTGGTATGTTCATTAGAGTTGACATCTTCCAAGAAAGAATATAATCTATTTGCCATCTGACACATGCAAAGAGTGAAACCTACAAAGAGTGAAACCTGGAAATTCAAGTACAATGAATATTCTGGTAAGGGGTAAAGGAAGAAACTGCATATCATAAAGCAAAAAATGATAATCTGGAACAAATATGCATTTAGACGCAAAAGCCAAAACAAAGGGTAGGAAAACAGTGAGACTATAGGCACAAACAGAACTATAGAGCCACTATACATAACCAAATGCGAAATTATGTGCATCAGGCACTTGTGCGACAAACAATACATTTAGTCATTCAGCCACATGATATATCGTCCTCTTTATTGACACTTTTAAACGGTTGGATGTTGCGACGCATGAAGCCGCCACACATGAAACTACTACACCATAGTGGCCATGAGTAGAAACTGAGCTTCTCAAATACTTCTTTCGTCCCATACATAATATAAAATGTTTCGGCAAGCTAAAACGGTGTTGGGGATATGCTAAATGGGTATCCTCATAGCATGTCTCCTATCCAGATAACCCGGGTGACCCACAGTTGGTAGCATGGCCCATGGCCTGCTGGGCGACCCAGTTAGATGGATCCAGAAGGGAGGCTTATGCCGGATAAAGGAAGGCTACGGTTGGAGTCACTGACGTACCCGGAGCCTTGGAGTGCAAGATACACAAGACTAGTAATAGACGGTGTAGGACTCTGTGACCTATCCGGCTAGGACTTTTCCCTGTAACCCTAGGACCTGGCGACTATATAAGTCGGGCCTATGGGAGCCTTTAGGACACAATCTCAGACGTTCATAGACAACTTCAGACAACCTCGCACAGCGAACCAATCTCTGTAACTCGGGGTATTTCCCTTATAGTGATTTATAGCAGGAGTAGGATTCCGCCACCATCGTGGGATCTGAACCTGGGTAAGCTGTGTTACCTCGTACCCATCAACCGTCCTCCTTCCCCCACGTCTCTAAGCACGTACTGTGAGGACCCCTCCATGGCGTACTCGTCGGCAATACCACGACAGTTGGCGCCCACCATGAGGCAAGAGGCGCTTTAGGCTCTCTAGCGGGCGAGGACCAAGATCTTCGCGGGAATCGGCAAAACCGTAGCCATCAGTCGTGTTCTCTTCTTCGGCAACGTCCCGATCGTCCCTCCCGACGAGTTTTGGATCCCGGCAAATACGAACCCTACACGGTGTTCGATCGTTCTTATCGGAGACATCCACCTCTTCATTGGCGAAACTGACTCGGGCACTAGTTCCCTGGGAGCCGGAGGAGCATCAAGGCCCGCACGGACCGCCTACGGGTAGGATACGTTTGCGGAAGGATCGATGTCGGATCTCTCTTCGAAGTTTGCCATCGAAAAATTCAAGGCCCACCCAAACCGCCCCTGTGCAGGATATAAAGGTGGAAGATCACTGCAAATCCGCCGGCTTCGCCCATGCGTCTGGACAGCAGAGATCCAAGTACGTCGGAGTGGTTACCATCTTCAATCTGGCGCGCTGCGTTCAGAGAGAAGGCGAAAACCCCCGCGATTACCTGGCCAGGTGGCTCCGTATACGAGCCGATCTGGCCCACTATCCCGATGATAACGCTTTGTATCACTTCGTGGAAGGACTGGACCGTGGCACGCTTCTCCGACATTCTTTAAGACAACAGCAGGCAACATGACGCGTTACCCTTGAACAGATGGTGAGCACCGTCAACAACTACGCGAAGGCTGACGCAGCAGCCCAGAAAGCGCTTGCACTTATCGACGGAGAACCTCTGATTCAGCCACCGCCACCACCGCCTCCGGCCGCCATCGTCGTAGCTGCACCGCCACCTCCAGTCATCGTCGCTGCTATTGCACCTCCACCGCCCGTCGTCGAGGAAGTCCTAGCACCCTCCGACTCTGTCATTGGCGTGATTTATGCTGACTTCAGTGCAGATTCAGAGGAGATAGATTTTAGTCCAGAAGAGCTAGACTCCGCTATGCAGGAGATGGAGGAGGAGTACACGCGCGACAAGCAAGCCAACAATGCCGTCACGTCTCGAGGGTTGTTCGTCACCATTGGGACGGCGATGGATGAAGATCAACCCGGAAGAGCTCCGCCTACAACGCTGGAAAAGGGGAAGGGGCCACTTATTGCTGCTGATGATGATCGCGCAAAGGTCATGCCTCCTCCGCCTAACCTAGTGCAGCAGTCGCAGGAACTCGGCACCGTCCCGAGCAACAACAACACCGCAAACTTGCCGCCTCCAGCATCGACGTCTGCAGCAGCCCAAGTTACTCCAGCTGATAGAGTAATGTACGGCAATCTCCTCATCGAGCCACTAACCGTTGCTCATATTCGGAACGTGACCCAGCTTGACGAGAAGCACCAGCAGCTGCTAGAGGAAGCGCAGGCCATCGCGGAGCAAGGCACTAAGCTAGATCGAGATCTGGTCAACACGCAGAAGTCCATAGAGAAAGCTAGAGTAATGGAGGCCGAGTACAAGACTTTGCTGCAGCAGCAGAAGGCCAAGAAAGCTCCGGCTCGCGTCATCAACGATCCTGGTGTACGGTGCAACCTAGGATGGGCTCCCTCGAAGCCGGCACAAGCCAAGCCATACATTGACAGTGAAGGCAAGCAGGTGATGCCCACCCCACTCCTTAACCTCGCCGTCGCCAAGACCCTTCTGGAGCAGGATAGATCGCCCGAGGCAGTGGAACAGGTCTATGACCTAGTGGCCAAGGCGGTGAAGCAGCAGGAAAATGCCACCTCTCAGAGGCTTGAGTCCGACCCAGCGCTTTGCCAGTCTAGCCAGTATAAACCACCAAGGGACAGATCTCCTCTTGATGTCGGGTCCCGAGCGGGTTCATCGAGCGAAGGCGGAGGATGCCGCATAGCGGGAAGGATGCCATCCCCATATCCTCCGACCACGGAGAAAAGGCCCGACCTCATCGCCCATCGCTACCGCCCTGGTCCCCCCGACATCGCGAAGATTACAAGGCTCACCATCGTACGGATATGCCCCCACCAAAGCAATGTGGCATCGTCATCCGCGGCAACACGGAGCAGACCCGTCATGACGAAGAGTGCAACCAAGGACACAGGAGCAGGTCACACCATGACCCTCCGCGTCCGGCAAGCAACCGTGACAGGCGTGAGGCGTCGCAGGAGGGTAGCAGCAAGAAGGCTAACCCACCGCCACCTCCGCCTCCATCACCACCAAGCAGTCACCATGGCGGAGGAGGCCCGCGTCGTTCACGTAGCCCATCCCTTGTTGACAAGAAGAAGGAGAACCTAGAGCCGTACGATGCACGTTCGCGGATCGATAAGATCCACGAGGCCCGGGAAGGACCATACCTGGGACCACGTTGCTTTGGACCTGCAATACGGTCCGCAACTTACCCCAAAGGTTTCCGGATTGACAATACCATCAAGCCCTATGACGGCACCGCCAAGCCGGCCACATGGTTGCAGGACTACGGCAACACGGTGGAGATTGCCGGAGGCAACCCCAACGTCGCCGTCAAGTACCTCCCATTAATGTTGGCGGGCACGGCCCGTCAATGGATCGACGACTTGCCGGAGAAATCTATCTACAACTGGTTGGACATGCATGAAGCGTTCACCAAGAACTTTGAGGGTACATACAAACGTCCCTGCACTGTTGGCGATCTACAGCGGTGCATGCAAGAGAAAGACGAGACATCTCGCGCCTACCTCTCCCGCTGGCTGGACATGAAATTTTCTACGCAGGAGTGCACGCTCAGACCGCCATGACCGCCTTCATCGATGGGTTGGAAAGGGGCACGTTGCTCCGACATAAGCTGAAGCGCTTGCAGGACAATCACCAGCTTGACTTGAATCAGATGATCCAGTTGGACAGTGAGTTCGCAGCTGCCGACGACGATGCTCGCGGCTCCTTGCCGGCAACGTCCGTTCCAACTCAAGCTCGGAGGAACAGCAGTACAAAGCGGAAAACCGCTCCAGAAGAAAAGCAATCTACCGACATGGTCGCTATGATTTTTGCAGGACGAGGTGAAGGCGGACAATGTGGCCGAGGAAGGGGAGCTGGTCGTGGGCAGCAACGAGGAAGTGAAACTACCTCGGCACCGCTCCGCATTCCCCAAACCTACGAGGAGTACCGTGATATGCCGTGCCTTTTACACCTCGATGTCAACGGCAAGGCCACCCATACCAATCGACACTGCAAGTTTGTCAATGACCTCAAGAAAGACCCGGAGTCGGGCTGCAAGCAAAGTCGGAAGAACAGACCACGAGGCAAGGGCAAGTGGAAGAAGAAGGAGGAGGAGTCCAAGGATTCAAGTGACATGGACGAGGACGTTGACCCCAAGCACGCCGCCAAGAGTGAAGACAAGGGCAAGAACCCCTTCGCGAAGAAGGCTCCAGTCTACCACACTTTCCTTGGCACCCCCACCGTCCGACAACAAAAGACCTCTCCGAGGATCCTGATGGCTACTCTCCCCCAGTTCCGCAGTACCTACGCTGGTCGGAGGTTCCAATCACTTGGGGCAGGACGGACCACCCAGACCTTATACCTATGGAGAACTAGTACGCCATGGTCATCAACCCCTTGATTGACGGCGTAGAGTTCACCAAGTGCATGGTGGATAGTGGAAGCAGCATCAACATCATGTACATAGATACACTGCAGAAGATGAACTTGACGGAGGCAAACCTAAGGTAGACAAACACCATCTTCCACGGTGTAGTTCCTGGTCAGGAGGCTCGGTCCCTTGGGTGCATTACACTTCAGGTTGCCTTTGGCGATGTTAACAATTACCGCCAAGAGCGCATGACCTTTGAGGTGGTCCCCTTCAAGAGCGTGTACCACGTCATATTCGGCCGCGACATATTCCACACGTTCATGGCCAAGCCATGCTTTGTCTACAACAAACTCAAGATACCCGGACCAAACGGTGTCATCACCGTATCCGGAAGCTTTACCAAGGAAAGGGACTGCGAGATCAATGAAGCAGCCATTGCAGAAGCTGTCCTCTACAGCGAAGAATTCAAAGAGATCCAGAGCAAGGTCGATGACTCAGAGATGCCCGCATCAAAGAAGCAGATCTCCGACTCCGCTCCTGCGTTCAGGGCCGCCATCGAGACCAAGCCAGTGGAACTTGTGGTAGGCGATGCCTCCAAGATCACCGCCATTGGGACGAACCTGGATCCCAAATAGGAAAGCGCGCTCGTCGAGTTCCTCCGTGAGAATAGGGACATCTTTGCCTGGCAACCTGCCGACATGAAAGGTGTACCTAGGGAACTTGCCGAGCATAGCCTAAACATTGATCCAAAATCCAAACCAGTGAAACAACCTCTACGACGCTTTGGAGATGATAAGAGACGCGCCATTGGCAAAGAGATAGCTAGGTTACTTAAGGCTAGATTTATCCGAGAAGTCCTTCACACCCAATGGGTGGCCAATCCTGTACTTGTCCCCAAAAAGGGAACCAATGAATTAAGAATGTGCGTTGATTACAACGGCTTGAACAAAGCATGTCCCAAAGATCCGTTTGCTTTGCCTCGCATTGACCAAGTCATTGACTCGACGGCTGGCTCGGAACTTTTGTGTTTTCTCGATGCATACTCAGGATACCACCAGATCAAGATGAGGAAGTCAGACCAATTGGCCACTTCGTTCACTACTCCATACGGCACGTTTTGCTATGTTACGATGCCCTTTGGGCTGAAAAACGCAGGTGCTACGTACCAGCGGACAATGTAACGTTGCCTTCACGACCAAATTGGTCGGAACGTTCACGCCTATGTGGACGATATCGTGGTGATGTCCAAAAACTCAAACGACTTAATCTCCGACTTAAAAGAAACCTTTGATAATCTCCGGAAATACAACATGATGCTTAACCCTAAGAAATGCGTCTTCGGGGTTCCAGCTGGCAAATTGTTGGGTTTCATCGTTTCCCATCGCGGAATCGAGGTCAACCCAGAGAAAATCAAGGCCATCTTAAACATAAACCGTCCGGCATGCCTAAAGGACATTCAACGACTAACAGGTTGTGTTGCAGCAGTTAGTCGGTTCGTTAGCCGACTTGGTGAGAAGGCTCTGCCGCTATACAAGTTGCTGAAGAAGGCGGACAAATTCATGTGGACGGACGAAGAAGATGCAGCATTGAAGCAGCTCAAGGAGATTCTTTCCTCAGCGCCTATCCTTGCAGCACCATGGTGATCCCCTGTTAATCTACATGGCGGCAACCAACCGGGTAATCAGCATCGTCGTCGTAGTAGAGCGGAAGGAACCAGGCTATGAGCACGGAGTTCAACGACCAGTTTACTATGTGAGAGAGGTCTTGACGGAGTCCAAGCAGCGTTACCCGCACTACCAGAAAATAGGTTATGGAGTATTCCTTGCTTATCGGAAGCTGAGGCATTACTTTCAGGAGCACCCAATCACAGTGGTGAGCAAGACTCCACTGTCCGACATAATCAACAACAGCGACGCTACATGAAGGGTCGCGAAGTGGGGCATTGAACTTGCCGCCTTCGAGATCACTTACAAGAGACGCGACGCTATAAAATCACAAGCCTTGGAGGATTTTGTTGCAGATTGGACGGAGATGCCAGATGCTACTCCGTTGCCAGAACCAGCGTACTGGGTGATGCACTTTGACGGATCAAAGCTGCTCAACGGCTCGGGGGCTAGTGTACTGCTACAATCACCAACAGGATACAAGCTACACTACGTTGTGCAGATCCACTTCGAGGCTACAAACAACATGGCGGAGTATGAAGCACTCATTCACGGGCTACGTGTAGCCAAGGATATTGGCATCAAGCACATAGTTTGCTGTGGAGATACTGACTTGGTTGCCCAACAGGTGGCTGGCACATGGAATGCACGAAACCCTATGATGGCGGCATATCGAGACGAAGTGGACGAGATAACCAAGTGCTTCTTGGGGTACGAAGTCAAGTATGTGCCTAGGGAACAAAATGAGGCGGCTGATATGCTGTCTAAGCTTGGATCAGGGCGCAAGAAAATTCCGCCAGGAGTTTTCCTAGAGCATCTGCGCACGCCATCCGTGAAGGGAGCCGACATCGACAACCCGGATAGAGATGACTCTTTCGTCAACATTGTGACAAAGGTCCCTCCGGCTTGGACAAAACCGTTCATGGAATATCTCGAACACAGAACTTTGCCCGACAACGAAGTCGAAAGACGGCAAATAGTACAACGAGCAAAGGGTTATACCATCATCAATGGACAACTCTACAAAAGGAGCACTATTGGTGTATACCTAAAGTGTGTTTTCCAGCTAGAAGGTATGGAAATCCTACGCGAAATCCATCTCGGATATTGCGGGCATCACGCCGCTCCTCGATCGTTGGTCGCGAAAGCCTTCCGGAAAGGATTCTACTGGCTGACCGCGAAGGCGGACACCGACAAGCTGGTTGAGACATGCATGGGATGCTAGTATTATGCTCGACAACCACATGTTCCTGCTGAAGAATTGCAAACAATACCAATGACTTGGTCGTTTGCAGTCTAGGGGCTAGACATGGTGGGACCGTTACAGACGGCACCTTGTGGGTTTACGCATCTGCTTGTAGCAGTTGATAAATTCACTAAGTGGATAGAAGCTAAACCCATTAGAAAGCTTGATGGGGCAATTGCCCTCAGGTTTGTCCGGGATCTAGCGGTGAGATTTGGTCTCCCACATAGCATTATCACCGACAACGACAGTAAATTGTCACTCGAAGAAGTGGAGGCTTATTGTTGGGAGAAAGGCATCCGACTTGACCTTGCATCTGTGGCACACCCACAGTCCAATGGTCAGGTTGAGCGAGCTAATGGATTAATTCTGCAGGGAATCAAGCCACGTCTTGAGGCACCGCTACATAGAGCAGCTGGAGTTTGGGCGGAAGAATTGCCATATGTGATGTGGAGTTTACGAACTACACCCAACAGATCCACTGGCTACACCCCTTACTTCATGGTATATGGAGCAGAAGCCATCCTACCTTCCGACATCCTCCACGATGCACCAAGAGTTGCCGCCTACGACGAAGATGACGCTGAAGAATCCAGACGCCTCGATGTGGACCTTCTCGAGGAGGAGCGCGTTTTGGCATGCTAAAGATCCGCCATCTACCAGCAGAAGCTACGCAGCTACCATAGTCGCCGCGTTCGACATCGCTCGTTTAAAGAGGGGGATTTGGTGCTCCGACTTAAGCAGAAGAAGTCACACAAATTATCCCTGCCATGGGAAGGACCGTTCATCATAAGCAAGGCGCTACTCAATGGGTCTTACTACCTTGTTGACAATCGTGAACTGAAGGATAGACCCAACAAGGATCATAAGCGTAAGCGACATGACCTGGATGATGATTACCCGGAGCTTGATCGGCCATGGAACATAGCACGGCTACGCCCTTTTTACACTTAGCATTTTCTATCTAATTGTGTACCTCTTATATGATCAATGAAATAAAGCTCTTTGGTTCACTCATATTTCTGAGTCTTTTACCTCCTTTAAGTGTTCATTTTTGATCATGTAAAACCTTTTATGCGCAAGCTTTGCGATTGCACTTGTGAAAATTCCGCCTACGGGCGTTAGCTTAAGTTTTCTGGTCTACACGTTCTTTGTTGTTTTTATGTGGATTCTGGAGTAGTGACTTTCGGCACTTATTGTCGGCGATTTTGTGCTTAGGTTATTGACGGTGCCATTGGGCATCATCACCTGAGTATATGGTTCCGACAACGAGTCTTCCGACTCACGAAAAGTCAAGCATAAGAACCAAAGTAATGGATAAGTCAGCACTTGCTTAAAAATATATACATGTTGGAAACTAGTTCTTGAGCAGCAGGAAATAACAACCATTGTTTTCCGCCTTAAGTTACATAAACAAGTTTTTTCCGCATATGCACCAAAGGTGAAATAAATATTACAAAGTTGTTCTTCATTCCTTTGGCGCAGGTGACTTGGAAGTAGCATCATCACCAGCCGAAGAACCACCCTCGAAGTCGGCGCTGTGGTGGGACTCAGAGGAACCTTGGTTGCCGCTGTCGATGGTGTTCATTGGCACAAAGACGTTGACGTCCACCAACTCGGCAACTCTGGTGTCATAGCCCACGAGCGACGACAAGATAGATTCATGGTTAATCTCTTTTCCATCATCGTCTACGTCGGGAATGCCAGAGGTCACCGTGTCAATGTCGGCATCTTCATAGTGTGCCTTCACCATTGACAGCGCCATCCTTGCGCCAGCCCGTGCACATGAAGCTTTCCAGCTTGTGATACGCTCGGGGGCTCGGCGCAGAATCTCCGAGTACTTTACCACGAAGTCCGATGCCTTGATGTTTATCTAGAGAGGCTTGGCGATCTCCTTGGCTTGCGTGATGGCGGTGTTGATAAAGTTGCCGGCAAGAACCATGCATTCCTTGGCTGGAGGGGGCGATCGGGTTAAACCCATAGGAGGTGCAAATTCCGACAAGGAGCGCATGAGTTCAACAATTCAAAGTACCCAGACTACAGAAATCCAAGACGGAGAAAACTTACTGAAGATGCTGGCCTCAGCTTGCCAGAGGGTGTCCGCCAAGGATTCTCTTGTTGGAGGAGCTTATACGCCTCGCTATGGCGTTGATTCTACTCATCAGCAGCTTGCTTCTAATCTTTTAAGATCGCAATCTCCTCCTTCAAGCGATTGATTTCCTCGGTGGCGGAGTCCTGCAGGACCTTCATCGATTCCTCATGCATTTTCAGCATGTCCTTCCTCTCCTGCTTAAGAATTTTGTTCTCGCTATCCAGCTCTTGAATGGGCTTGGATTGCTCGACAATATTCTTGGCCTTGGCGATGGTTTCTGCAAGTCGAAGAAAGCAAAGTACACAGTGAGTAATCGGAGAATATGGACACAATACCAAGGCGGAATGCGAAAAAGAAAACATACACTTGCTCTTGGTGATCTGTTCCTTCAAGAAGGCAGTTTTACCCTTTTCAGCTTCCAGGTCTACGCGCATCTTCTGGTACTTGTCATTGGCCATGCCCCTCCTAGCACTCTCGTTCTGTGGAAAAAAGGTCAAAGTTAAAACGTTGTTTGGTCTGCTTGGAGCATCTAGCCGGAAATTTTCCACCTAGACGCTCGGGGGCTACAGCAAGAATTTTTGACTTAGCATTATGCTTAGCTTTTATTTAAGCATCTAATCGGAACTAATTTAGTTTTAGATTAGAGGCTTGGGGGCTACAGTATAAAGTTTTTAACTCGGATATATGCTTAGCTTTTCTTTAAGCATCTAGTCGGAACTAATTCAGTTATAACTAGAGGCTTGGGGGCTAAAGTATGGAAATTTATAAACACTGCGTATGCTACTCTTAAAGCATCTAGTCGGAACATTTCATTCCAACTACATGCTTGGGGGCTACAGTGAGAGGTTTTCTAACTTAGTCACTCTTAGAGCATATAGATGCAAAAAACCTAAGGTTTTTTCCGTCCTCGGGGGCTACAGTGGGATACTCATATGAAATGCAAAAGGCAAATAAAACTTACAAGTGCGATGATCTTGAGGTTTGTATCACTCTCGGCCAGCAGCTTGCCAAAGGATTCGCTGTTTCCTTGCAAGATTTCTGCTTGCTGGCGGAGCTCCTCTAGACCGCACGTCAGAGATGTCGGTGCCACACCAGGGACCAAAGCAGTGCTACCCGGTGTAAGTACCTGATAGACTATCTTTGGATAGGCTATGGTTTTCTTGGGTGCGGGAGCGCCGCCAACGACAGAGGTACCTACTTCCACCACCGGAGCTTCAGCCATTTGGTGGGCGGCACTCTCCTGCGTCGCCTGCTCGCCGATGATAGCAACCTCGGTAGAGGCACCTGAGTCCACTTCCATGGCGGAAGGGCCAGATGCCTTCTTAGCTTGTGAGCTTGTCGGGGCAGACGAAGGCTTGATGGAGGGAGTGGTAGGGGCGATGGCGGGAGATGCGTCATGATGCAGCATGTCCTTGATGGTTCTAGAAGCCCCTAGTTTGGAGGTCTTCTTGAGGCTGGTCGTGGCTTTCTTCCTGAAACATGCAAAATGCATAAGTACAAGAGCAAGATAGATAAATAGACAATGTCGGAGGAAGATAAGCTTACACAAGTGGGGGTGCTTTGGCAAAGGGGATCCCGATAAATTTTTCTTCTCCGCCTCCAGGGCGACGGTAGTCTTCTTGGAGGCTCCACCCTCCGTCTTCTTCTTCTTGCGTCCGTCGGCAGCGTCAGAGGTGGAGTCTTCCGCTTTCGCGCCAACGGAGCATCGTCGTCGGACACAACCGTGACTTCCTTCATCTTTGGAACGTAGATTTGGGCAGCCAGGTTGTCCTCCTCTAGATCGCTAAGCTGTTAAGTGAGAAGTCACCGTGTTAGATGAGATGACATTTGCAAGACGGAAGAACTGGAGTATATGTCATACACGGAAAATAAATACCTACCTTTGGGCACTTGCCGTCTACGAACATGTCGTAGGTGATGGTGAAGCCATGCTTCTTGTCCTTCACCTTGACGATGTCCTTAAGGCGGAGCTTGATGGAGTCGCTCGAGAAGTTGTCCACGGAGATGCGGAGGCTATCCCTTCTATCGCTGGTATACTCGTGCATGAGCTTCGCGCGGTGCTGTAGAGGTTGGATTTGCCTGATGAACCAGCACATGGCTAGGTCCAAGCCGGTCAAACCCGTCTCTACGAACCATTCTATCCGCCTTATGGCGTGGGAAGCATCAAGGTCGGAGGGAAGGGAGGCCTAGGATCTCCATGACGAGGCTTCAGCGACGGCTCCGTCAATGAAGTCCAGGTACATTACTTGTCGGCCAGCTAGAGGAATGTCTGGGATGTAGAAGTACGTCCGTTGCCAATTTTTGCAGGACTCGTGGCCGATGATGTTGGGGAACCGCCGGCCAGGTTGCATCTTGAAGCTTATGGTGCCGCAGTTCCTAAGTTCTTCCTTACTAGCTCCGGCTTCACGTTTGACGGTGAAGAAGTACACGAAGAGATCTAGCCTAGGCTTTATCCCTAAGTAACCCTCGCAGAGCGCCGCGTAGTTTCTAAGCGCTAAGATACTGTTGGGATAAAGATTCTGGGGCTAGACTCTGTAATGGTTTAAGACAGAGAGGAAGAAGTTGGAGATGGGTAGGGAGACGCCGCGTACCAGTTAGGCTTTGAGGTACGCCTTTTCTCCGGCTTGGGGAGAAGGTGTCACCTCGCCGGCCAGCGCCGCCCACCAGGCGAGCCCCTCTGTCGCAGGGAGGTAGCCCTCGGCGATAAGCTCTTGGATGTCATGGTCGATGATATCTGAGCCGCGCCAGTCGCCCTTCTGCGAATCTAGCTCCTCCTCCAGCGGCTCCAGCGCCGCCAGATTGTGGTCGCCGCCGGTGGACTCAATCACCGCCGAGGCGGGGATGACCAAGCCCTCTAGAGGCGACGATGGAGCTCGCCGGCTTCGCCACAGCTTCGCTCGACGTCGCCATGGAGGGGGAGGTGCTGCTGATAGCCGTGGAGAGAGATTGGATGTGACTGGTGCGGATTGAGGCTAGGGTTTTTCGCAAGTTTGGCATGGAGAGCTCGAGGAGGCACGCGCTGGAGGAAGAAGATGATGCAAGGAGAGAATGAGGTAAAAAGTGGAAATTCCACCACGGTTACTATTTATCATTTCCAGCGTCAAGATTCGTGCAGCTTGATCGGACGGTTGCCGCATAGACAACGTGTTCACGAACGTGTGCGGAAATTTGGCCACGTCTCCAACCGTCGCCGCCAACGGTTCGTATCGCTCGCGCGGGAAAATCTGACATGATTGCTTCTCTGCATGTGTGAGTTACGAGGCGTCGCTGACCTAAGCCTATGCCGTCCTAGCTGACATAGGCAGATGAGCCGTCACATCAGAAGATTCCGGCATGGACGGATCCAATCTGGCTACGGAAGAGTACGATGGAAGATTCTGCATTTCTCCGACTTACATATTGAAGACGAAGAAAACCTTGCATGGTTCTTTGGGAGGACTACAAGATATTGCTTGACGATTTGCCGACATTCATCTAGATGGAGCATTCCACACGAAGAGGCAAGACGGCGCAAGATCTCGGAGTTCTCCGGGGGCTACTGTTGGGGATATGCTATATGGGTATCCTCATAGCATGTCTCCTATCCGGATAACCCGGATGGCCCACAGTTGGTAACATGGCCCATGGCCTCTGGCCAGATTAGATGGATCGAAGGAGGCCCATGCGGATAAAGGAAGGCTACGGTTGGAGTCACCGACGGCGTGAGCCTTGGAGTGCAAGATACACAAGACTAGTAATAGACGGTGTAGGACTCTGTGACCTGTCCGGCTAGGACTTTTCCCTGTAACCCTAGGACCTGGCGACTATATAAGTCGGGCCTACGGGAGCCTTTAGGGCACAATCTCAGACGTTCATAGACAACTTCAGACAACCTCGCACAGCGAACTAATCTCTGTAACTCGGTGTATTGCCCTTATAGTGATTTATAGCAGGAGTAGGATTCCGCCACCGTCGTGGGATCTGAACCTAGGTAATCTGTGTTACCTCGTACCCGTCAACCGTCCGCCTTCCCCCACGTCTCTAAACACGCACTGTGAGGACCCCTCCATGGCGTACTTGTCGGCAATACCACGATAAACAGCTTGCAAAAACGTCTTGTATTATGGAACCGGGGGAGTACATGACAAATAGTTCACAAGGTATGACCTTGACTCTTGTTGATAGTGATTGTGGCGGTCCCTACCAGAACAAACACGTCTAACAGAGTTGATCCATTGACTTTATTTGAAGCTAACAAACATCTTATAAGATATATATGTAACTACCATAGACAAAAAAGCATCCAAAGTCATCCATTAAAACATAAGCTAAACCACAATATTTTTATATCAGGGCGGTAGGTGGCTTGCATATAGTTCTCTATAGAAATGTCAAACATTTACAGAGGTTTGAAGAAATGTTGAAGTAGATATTACATCCATAAGTAGCCCAAATAGATCATGTTGATCATGTATCATGTAAATTAGTGAGTAGTAGCACCGGTACAAAAACTACAGAGCAAAGTTAATTCAAAATGATATGAAGATTTTTTCTAGAAAAAATAGTCAGAGAAACTCGTTTATTTGCTTACCATATTGCAACCTGAAGCTTCGATCAAATGCACATCATGTGATTGCCAGGTTGTCTTGGACGATCTGCGGGATCCGCGCCACTTGTTCCTTAAGTTCTTGAACCTCGCGGTTTTCCTCCTCGCTCCTTCCCGACGGCGCCACATGCGTCCTCGGCGGTGGACCAAAATGATCCACCCAATTCTTACCCCCCGAGGCCGGCCAGACGGCCAGCCGACGATGGATTCTTCGTAACCGACTCTATTTTCTTGGCCCGGTTCATCGCCTTGTTAAAAGGGTTCTCCCACCGGGTGGCCGCCGTCGACCCCTGGGATGAGGAACCCTAGGATCCATGACTAGCAACAATTTCCTCCTCCCGCAGAAGAAGTAACAGTGAATCGTTTAGAAACTAGACTTCATCGATTAGAATGCAATCGAGTTGATCCACGGTAATTAGATTACCTACCACAATTTCCTCGAATTCCTTCACCGCAGGATCTGCGGTGAGTTGTTTGGTTTTTGGGTCCACATGGTAACAGGCCCTGATGAAGTTTCGAACCTGTGCGGGTTCGAATTTCGCAAAGGGGTTTTCTATCCCCTTAGATCTATACTCTTCGTCCTCCTTATTCCATTTGGCCTCCGCGGTTCTGTATCCACCAGATCCAAGATGGTGATGACCTATATTCATCGCCTGCAGCAGTTTCCCCGATTACTATTGGCCAGGGCTCTTTCGGATTCACACCTCTCCTTGAACTCCCGGAACTGATCTTCGGTGATCTGCGGGTCAATCTTCTGGATCTCCTCGAGACTTTTGCCTTCTTTATAGATCTTCTTCTTTATCCGGGTTCTCCACCTGGCCAGGTCGGTGCTCATCGTTGTGAGGGCGGATTTGTTTACTTTATTCCCATGATAATTTGTGTTCTGATACTTTGATAGGGCAAAGGTGTCTGATCTTTCGATGAGATGGTGATAGTCGATTAGGTGGAGTTCGGGCTTGACGATCCGACTACACGTGCGAGCACGAGCGCCAATGCAATCGCTAGGCCAATCTCCTGGAGGTTACCGATCCTGTGGGAACACGATCAGCCTGACCAGCGAGGGTCTTAATTCCTACCTAAAATAGAGAACAAGTAAGAACTAATATTGCAATCAAGATATTGCGGATTAAGATGAAAGCTTTATTGAAAAGGTGGGATCCTGTATAGGTGCGAAGTACAAGAGGCCTCTGCGATGCTCGAGCCTTGGCGAAGTTGCTATGATGGCTAACTTAATGTCTAAAAAAAATCCGAGTCTACGGTGACGGCTATGGGGAGTATTTAAGGAGGAAAAGGTGGGGTTTCGGCCAGCCATAGAAGTGGTGGCCGAATCCAACCCTAGAAGTCCCGTTCTCCTCAAATACGGACTCTAAAAAGTGGCTAATTAAAATCCTGCAAAAATTACATGGGCCTGGCCCAAAATAAAGGTGTCGTAGCACCATATTAAGCTATGGACGAATTTGTGAAGTATTGATCTTGAATATTTCGTCCAAGCCTTCTTTCTTCATTATGGTGGCCTCAAAGTTCTGAAATCTTCATCCGTGGCCTTCTCTTGAATCATCACATGCTTGCTGCCATCTCCATGCATGGCCATGCTCCAATGCTTGTCCCTCTCATCCATGCTTGGTCCATCATTCCTAAGAGTAATAAACACATCTGATTTAGGCAGCATCATATTCTCATGTATGTGAGGAATAGTTCCAAGAAACGAAAGTACCTGGTAGTTAAGTTGTTTGGCACGAGATCTTGTGATAGGTCCTTGTATGTGTGTAGCTGTAGGTACAACGGTTGTATCAATAGATGGGATGTCCACATCATGCTCCCTTATTGAATTGAAGTCGTCCTCGACGCAATCTCATCTTCCTCACCAAAGTAAGGCTTCAAATCTGCAATGTTAAACGTAGGACTAACTGTACCAAAGTCCGCAGGCAACTCAAGTTTATATGCATTATCGTTTATTTTCTCTAACACCTTAAAGGGACAAGCAGCACGCGGCATTAACTTTGTAAGATCCCTCCTTTGTAAAGGAAAGGATCCCTGTGATTGCAATGCTAGTCCCTGGATCAATGCTAGCATCCACAGTTTCAGATGAAGTACACAGAAACAAAGGTCATTATTACATATCATTCCAGAGACAAACATAGTCTTTTACAACTCCATGGCCACAGGCCTAATAAAAGAGTTCAAATATATAATAAGATAAATAAGTCTTCATCTTTATGTGCCACAGGCAAGCATGTTGAGTGTAGACTCATGACTCCTAATCATCATCAGAATATCCTGCAACATCACAAGTTACAGCCACAATGGGTCAATACATTTGGAATAGTATTGGCAAGTGATACCTTAGTAGAATATTGGTGGACTAAATACTATATGCATTTTGACTAAGTGTAGCTTAGGCTTGCTTTGCTCAAAATAGGTTTTGCCTATCAGTTGAAAACACTAAGTTTTCTTTGATGAAAATCTTTCCCAAGGAACCACCAATAGACATTGGGGTCCTTCACCCTTGTTCAACCACAAGTTTTTACTTAGAAATTGGGATGAGGAGATTCTTGATAGCTTCCATGTCTTGATGCTCAAGTTGTCCAATACCAGGGACATGGCTAAGTACTTAGATTCTTCCATCTGCAGAGGTTGTGCACTTTCCCCACAAGACTTGATTTTCACCAAGACAGGACCTTTCAGAAGCCTTCCCTTAGACCAAATGGACGCGTTCCAACCTATCATCCCACTACCACCAACTGTCCAAATGGCTAAGTTATTGCAACCTATATGATCCAGGCAGAGCCCATATTGCCAAGTGGCTGCACTAGAAGCTTCTTAACATTTGGCCTCTCAAATCCCTTTGTTCCTGGGTGGATTTCCACAAGTGAGATACACAAGGTAAACCATAGAAATGGGCCTTGTGTAACCACTCAACATAACCCATTCCTTCCATTCCACCCAGGTGTTTCATTCACTTAGTTGTTTTATTACACCAAAAACATAGTCCAAAGACTTAGAAATATTTATTCATAGCATGAATATATAACCACCCTTGGTTGCTACTAGCTAGGCTAAGCATGGCATTGTTAAGACTTAGAAATATTTCTAGCAATTCTACAACCACTAGGATTTCCCAAGCATAGCATATAGATCAAAATATCCATGCAAGACTAGCAAAATATTTATAATGCATATTTGAAAACATAGGAATAAAATCATGAAGCACCACTTGCCTTGGTAGTTTGGAGAGTAGCTACAATCCTCACAATCACAATCACTATTTGCACCAAAATATACACATAAAATGATAGCACCAAATCACATACAAAATAAATACAAGCAAAAATATATGGATGCATGCAATATGATATGTGATGATTTTCTATACTCAACAAGACAAGTGCATAGTACTGATTCATAAACAAGTTCAAAACTTGCCAAACAACCTTTATTTGAACATTAAAACATTTCTCAAATAATTAATATACACAAAATAGGCCTACACATGTTTCTGTAAAAATAACCATTTTAACAGAAACAAAACATTAAACACATTGAATATATGGAAAGGGCTTTCTCTCCTGATTCCACTGATATAAAATTTGTCAAATTTGGACGTGGGAATCAAAAGTTATGAATTAAACAAGTTTTAATATCTAATAGATCTAATCCAGTTTTTAAATTCAAATCCTAGCCACGCGGTGTCTCCTGATTGGACAATACCACTTCACTCAGGATCATGCTTCCGCACCGTTGGATCAAGTTAGATCCAACGCGCCAGATCTAAAGAAAACGGTTCGCTCCCATTCTAACCTACACCCTACGATACAGATCTAACGGCGGCCGATGCTTTGACCAAGGAGTGGCGGCGCGAATGGTCGCTGGCGGCGGCGGCGCTTCTGCCGGCGACGCACCGGTGATTCTAGAGGGGGCTAAGGGTCGAGCAGTGGCTTACCGAACTCGCGGAATCACGACGAAGCTCAAGGTGTTGCTGGTGTGGGCGGTGTCTGCAGAGCTCTTTGGGCTCGTCGGAGTTGGAGACAGCGTCGGGTTTGCCGGGACGACAAAGGCGGCGCATCGCCACCCTAGCACAAACCAAGGGTATCAGCGAGTGCACAACGCTCAGGCGAACCTGACAGGGTCAAGTAGAAGGCGTGGGGCGGTCGGCTTTTACCTCAATCTCTCGCCGTAGTTGGAGACGGCGTCGGATGCCCACGGTACTCGTTGAAGTCGACGCTCTGGATCACAAGAGGATGAACAAAAAGGATCAGGAGGTGTGCAAAGATCAGAGGATCATTCCAGGGTGAACAAGGAGTAGGCGCGAGCACTAGGCTTACCGGAATACCTCGCTGGAGTTGGCTCTGTCTGCGGCGGTGTAGGAGGAAATACTGGCAGCCTGGTAGCGAGGGGAGCGTGCTGTGTGGGGGGAATTGACCATGGTGGCGAGGTGATTAAGTAGCCAGGAGGGGCGAGGGAATTACGCAGCGGATCAATTCCAATTAAGCGAGGAATCAACGTGGCGTTTCAGGAGGAAATGGCGGTGGCGACTGCGCTGCTGGGTGGAGAAGAAGGTCTTGACTGGCTCGGGCCTGGCGATGTCGTGTCACAAGGAAAGTGCGGTCAAAAGCGAGAGAAGGGGAAAACCCTGGTGGGCTGGCTGTTGGGCTGGAAAGGTGGCGCCAGGCCCAGTGCTATTTTCTAATGCCTTTTCTTTTTCTAAATTGATTTTCAGGAAACATTTTCAAATGATTTCAAAACCATTTGAATTCAAACCTTTTTCTGAATTTTTGCAGAGTGTAACACTCATAATTCTGGGCATAAAACCATGTGGTTTCTCTGTACTATCTTGGTCCTTTTGATCAAATAAAATAAACAGTGACATAACACTTGATTTGATCAAGTTTTGAAATTGGTTTTAAATCCATATTTATTTTGTAAATTTTGGTTTAAGCACTAGCAATCAAGCAAAACAATCTGAGAGCAACAAGGTTTGGTTCTTGAACAAATAACCCCTCCTTGGAAAGTAGTATTTGATTTAATGTTGATCACATAAAATCATAGCTCTCAAATTCTGTTTTCTTTCAAATGAGTTTGAGTTTTGATCCCTAAATGATATGCATGCATGCATGATATGAAATCTTTGAAAACATGATTTTAGGGATGTTACAAATCTAACCCCCTTAAGGTGAATCTCGCCCTCGAGATTCGGGTTGGCTAGCAAATAGGTGAGGGTGGTCTTTCCGAAGATCATCTTCTCTTTCCCATGTTGCTTCTTCTTCGGAATGATTGTTCCATTGAACTTTGCAGAATTTGATAGTCTTAGTCCGTGTAACTCTTTCTGCAGTCTCAAGAATCTTGATAGGTTTCTCCTTATAAGTGAGGTTACTCTCCAATTGAACCTCTTCCAAAGGTATAGTATCCTTCAAAGAAGTCTCTTCCATTTCCGGATGGCATTTCTTAAGCTGACTCACATGAAACACATTATGAACAACTGACAAAGACTCTGGCAATTCAATCTCATAAGCTACTTCTCCTTTGCGACTCAGAATCTTCAATGGTCCAACATATCTTGGGGCCAATTTACCTTTGACACCAAACCTCTTCACTCCACGAAGTGGTGACACTCTAAGATAAGCTCTATCACCTACTTCATAGGTGACTTCTCTACGCTTAGGATCTGCGTAGCTCTTTTGTCGGGACTGTGCTATCTTCAACCTGTCCTTAACCAGCTTGACTTTCTCTTCAGCCTCTTTGATGAGTTCTGGTCCGAACAAACTTCTTTCTCCCACACCATTCCATAGCAATGGGGTAGTACACTTTCTCCCATAGAGAAACTCAAATGGTGCCATCTCAATACTGGCTTGATAGCTATTATTGTAAGAAAATTCTGCGTAAGGCAGACTTTCATCCCAACTGGCTCCATAGTCTAGAGTACATGCTCTCAACATATCTTCAAGAATCTGATTAGTCCTTTCTGTCTGTCCATCAGTTTGAGGATGAAATGCAGTGCTAAATTCCAACCTCGTTCCCAATGACTCATGTAGTTGCCTCCAAAAATGAGAAGTGAATTGGGTTCCCCTATCAGACACAATACTCTTGGGTACCCCATGCAGACATACAATTCTACTCATATAGATCTTGGCTAACTTAGCACTTGTATAAGTCGTCTTCACGGGTATGAAATGAGCCACTTTAGTTAGGCGATCCACTATTACCCAAATAGAATCATATCCTGACCTGGTCCTCGGCAATCCGGTGATGAAATCCATGCCAATCTTGTCCCACTTCCAATCAGGAATAGGTAGTGGTTGTAACAATCCTGCTGGTTTCTAATGTTCCGCTTTAACTCTACTACATACATCACACAAAGGAATATGTTCGGCGATGTCCTTCTTGAGATTATTCCACCAAAATCTTTCCTTCATATCCATGTACATTTTGGTGTTACCCGGATGATTGGAATACGGTGAGTTGTGTGCTTCTTATAAAATCAGTTTCTGAAGCCCCGGATCCTGTGGAACACAGATACGTTTTCCATGCCATAAAGTACCCTGTTCGTCTTCATGGAATCCTTTGGCTTTTCCCTTGCCAATCTTTTCCTTAATCTCTTCAATTTCCTTATCTGCCTTTTGGGATTCTTTGATCTTGTCCAACAAAGTGGGTTGAACATCCAAAGACATGAGATGTCCCTCAGGCACAATCTCTAATCTGAGATCTCTAAATTGGGCACACAGATCATCTGGCAATTCTCCCTTAGTAAGGCCATTCACAAAAACCTTACGGCTTAGAGCATCCACTACAACATTTGCTTTACCGGGGTGGTATTGCAAACTCAAGTCATAGTCTTTGATGAGTTCTAGCCATCTTCTTTGTCTCATGTTAATTTCCTTCTGGGTGAAGATATACTTCAAACTCTTGTGATCTGTGAACACTTCACACCGCTTTCCCAAAAGATAATGTCTCCATGTTTTGAGTGCATGGACAACAGAGGCTAACTCTAAATCATGAGTAGGGTAGTTTACTTCATGAGTTTTGAGTTGTCTCGAGGCATAAGCCACAACTTTCCCTTCTTGCATAAGTACTGCACCTAATCCATGATGAGATGCATCACAATATACTTGGAAATCTTTCTCCAAATCTGGCAAACATAAGACTGGTGCTTTCACTAGTCTCTTCTTTAATTCTTGAAAGCTGAGTTCACAACTTTCAGACCAAGCAAACTTCTTGTCTTTCTTTAGCAATTCTGTCATAGGTTTAGCTACCTTGGAGAAATTCTCAATAAATCTTCTGTAGTATCCTGCCAAGCCAAGGAAACTACGAACCTCTTTTACGGACTTAGGAGATTCCCATTCAGTTACAGCTGAAACTTTAGCAGGGTCTACTTCTACACCATCTCCTGACACAACGTGTCCAAGAAAACCAACTTCATTTAACCAAAATTCACACTTGCTGAATTTGGCATACAGCTTATGCTCTCTAAGCTTCTCAAGTATCAAACGTAAATGTCCTTCATGCTCTTCTTTGCTCTTGGAGTAAATCAAAATGTCATCGATGAAAACGACAACAAACTTATCAAGAAATTCCATGAACACCTTGTTCATCATATTCATGAAGTATGCTGGTGCATTGGTCAAACCAAATGGCATCACGGTATACTCATACAATCCATACCTTGTGGTAAAAGCTGTCTTAGGTATGTCTTGTTCCCTTATCTTGAGCTGGAAATAACGACGGAGATCAATCTTTGAGAACACACAAGCTCCTTCTAACTGATCAAACAAGTCATTGATTCTAGGCAAAGGGTATTTGTTCTTGATAGTCACCTCATTGAGTGAACGGTAATCTATGCATAACCTTTGACTTCTATCTTTCTTTTCCACAAACAAAACTGGTGCTCCCCAAGATGAAGAAATTGGTTGGATAAATCCTTTCTGTAACTGTTCTCCAAGTTGTTTCTTGAGTTCTTTCAACTCATCCACTGACATCTTGTGCGGTCTCTTTGCTATTGGTCTAGATCCTGGTAGCAAATCAATAAGAAATTCCACATCTCTATCTGGTGGCATTCCTGGCAATTCTTCCGGAAACACATCCGGATATTCACTCACAATTGGCACACTGTCTATGCTAACCCCCTTAAGAGAATTTAGCTTACTCCTTTTTGCTTCAAAGTTGGTCTTGAATCTGATTCTTTTGTTTTCTGGAGTTGTGAGTGAGACAGTATGGTTTGCACAATCTATCACTCCCTTGTGCTTAGTCATCCAGTCCATTCCCAAAATAACATCCAATCCTTGGGAGTTTAGGATTATCAAGTTAACGGGAAACTTATACTTCCGAAACTCTATGACTAGATCATGACATCCTGAATTCACTATCATTTCTCCGCCAGGAGAACTTACTTTTATAGGACACCCAATAGTTTCTACCGGTAGTTCGTTTCTTTCAACAAATGCTCTTGATATGAATGAATGATATGCACCGGTATCAAAGAGAACAAATGCTGGAACAGAATTGAGTTTGAACTTACCAGCAACAACATCAGGTTCCTCATAAATTTCCTCCACATTGATGTGGTTCACTTGTCCCTTTTGAAAAGGGTTGGGCTTGTTGGGTCCTTCAACTTTCTTTTCTGGGCATTCATTTGCATAATGCCCCATCTTATTGCACTTGAAACACTCAACCTGACTAAGATCCTTCTTGACAGGATGGCTTCCACTGCCACTTCCACTGTGGTGGCTCTTATATCCACCCTTGTGATTCTTGTACTTGTCATTGTCATGACTATGACGACTCTTGTTGTCATGATGATGGTTTTGGTTGTGGTGCTTGTTGAATTTCCCATGCTTGTGGGATCCTGAACTCCCACTATCATCATAATGGGAACACTTTTGAGACGATCCCGAGATGTGCTTGTCAGAGTGCTTTCTCTTCTTGCTTTCAACTTGTTTCATCTTGCTCTCCAAAATAGCAGCCTTGTCACAAAGAGACTGGTATGTGGGAACATAGGCCACAGCTACCTGCAGGTTCAGTTCATCATTCAACCCTTCAAGGAACTTTTCCTTCCTCTTAGCATCAGTGTCAACTTCATCCGGTGCATATCGCGCCAGATTGTTGAACTCCTCAATGTATTCAGCCACGCTGCGGTGGCGCTGCTTCAAGTTATGGAACTCTTTCTTCTTCCAACTCATCACTCCGGATGAGATGTGAGCAGTACGGAAACCATCTTCGAAGATAGCCCATGTCACATCCGCAATGGGAGTGGTGATCTGGAAGTTATCCCACCAAGTGGCTGCTGGTCCTTCCAACAAGTGAGCTGCAAATCTAACTTTCTCTTCATCAGTACAGTCAACGGTTACCAAGTCCTTGTTCATGGAGCGTAGCCAATCATTGGCCATCATAGGATCAGTAGTTCCTGAGAACTTTGCTGGCCTCAGTCTCAAGAACCTGGTAAGCATGTCAAAACCCGATGGATTGTTCTGATTGTTGTTGTTGTTGTTGTTGTTGTTGTTGTTGTTGTTGTTGTTGTTGTTGTTGTTGTTGTTGTTGTTGTTGTTGTTGTTGTTGTTGTTGTTGTTGTTGTTGTTGTTGTTGTTGTTGTTGTTGTTGTTGTTGTTGTTGTTGTTGTTGTTGTTGTTGTTGTTGTTGTTGTTGTTGTTGTTGTTGTTGTTGTTGTTGTTGTTGTTGTTGTTGTTGTTGTTGTTGTTGTTGTTGTTGTTGTTGTTGTTGTTGTTGTTGTTGTTGTTGTTGTTGTTGTTGTTGTTGTTGTTGTTGTTGTTGTTGTTGTTGTTGTTGTTGTTGTTGTTGTTGTTGTTGTTGTTGTTGTTGTTCTGATTCTGGATGAACATAGTCATCATTTGCATCAGCTGAGTCCGAGCTGTCATCATTTGCTGCATCTCAGGGGTGATGTTATTGTTGTTGGGGTTGGGATTGGCACGTCGGGGAGGCATCTGTGGTTTGTTCAATAGAGATAAGAATGAGATACCCATAGATGCTAACATGCACAATACATCACATAAACAATCACCAAACATGCATCATAATAATAAAAATTCAACAACATAGATAACAAGTTTGCAAAGTAAACACACCAATAGCAAGCCATCCACATGTTGGATGGTCATTGCGACTCAATAATCAAAGACATGATAAATAAAAGTAAATGAGTAGTTATCACTACTCCTCGGCATCAACCTCCTCCTCAACAAATGTAAGACCTGCATTCTCCATAGTGGTCTTGTATTCCTCGACATTGGTGGTCAAGGTCTCTACTTTGGATTTGAGAGCCCTCTTCTGTGAACGAAGCCTCTCAATCACAGTCTGCTGATGCTCGAGCTCGAAGTCCTTGGCCTCCAGTTCTGCAGTCATGTCTCGAATCCTCTTATTCCTATCTTGGACTCGCTTCTCTTGACTCTTGAACTTTCTGTCCTGACTCTCAAACTTGTCCTCCATCTCCTTGACTATCTCATCTTGCTCCGCGAAGAGCTTGTCCTTCTCACGAAGCTGCACCTGGAGTTCGTCATTGCTGAGCATGACGCTGGTCCTATCAGTGTCTATGTGCCTAAGAAGAACCTCTAAGTCCTGGAGGTATAGACGAATCGGCTCTGCTGTCTCCCTCGAAGTATCCTCGAAGTCAATGGCCTCACCATCCTCATCACGTCTACCGAAGGTGTGGAAGTGAGTACCTCTAACCTGTCGAGAGTGTCTCCCTAACAGATGTCCAATCAAGTCCTGCATGACTACCTCTAGGCCTCTCTCCTTGTCATCATGCATAAGCTTGAAGATGATTGCCTCCATGGTAGGCTCAGTCTGGCGTCCGGGCTGATTAACCTTGAAGCCCCAAAGGTCTTTCCTCTCAAACTTGGTGAGGGGAAGCACCATGATGGTAGGAAGAGGGAGATTGAGCAAACTAGTGAGCTCAATAATACGAGGGCCAAAACGAGTTCCCTTGAACTCTTCAGCCGTGCTGATAGTAACATTAGGCATCTATTTAGTAAAATAGAAAAAGTTAGAATCAACACAATTTAAGACAAATCACAAGACAAGGCATCACATGCATAACTTTGGAAATCAAAACACACAAGTCATGGCATACATGGATCCATTACAAACAACCAAGGTTCAACTTATTTTAAACAACATTTGGAAAATAAAATGATAAATGTGGTGGTCCAACTAATGTGGTACATTACAATCCCATCTCACTTGCCAAGTTGGCTAACAGGGCATCCCTAGAGGCAATCTGTTTGTCTAGATCACAAGACTCCATTTCTAAGTCTATGATGTCCTTCCTTAAGCTTTGGTTGGTAGCCTCTAACTCTTGGGTATGCTTCTTTTCTTCCCTAAGATCATTCTGGGTATTAAGCATTCTGCACTTGATTCTATCACCAAGTTCTTTGATGGCTTTCCAAGCTGCATCCCTTGCTGAATCAAAGAATGTGGTGTGCATCACTGAGTTGGTGACCATGCAGAATCCTGAGTCCTTGTGGTTGTCTTCCTTGTTTTTATACAAGTGAAGTTGCACCCACCAGTACTCAACTCCTTCATCCATCACAGGAAAACCTTTGTACACAGCTGCACCATGTATTCCCATGGCAACCATGAGGTCTTTGAGAGCCTTGGGGAACTCTATTTCACATTCCAATGTCATTGTCATGAGTGGTCCCTTCTTCACGCTTTTGTTGATGGAGTTCATCTACAAATAGAGATGAGAAAGAAGATTAGAAAAGTTTACGAGAAGAAGAGACAAGTATGGAAGTTGTTGAAATTTTTTCCTTAGTGGTTTCCAATCCTAGGGTCATAATCCTACAGGCAACACAGTGCTCTGATACCATCTGTAAGATCCCTCCTTTGTAAAGGAAAGGATCCCTGTGATTGCAATGCTAGTCCCTGGATCAATGCTAGCATCCACAG
Organism: Avena insularis; assembly: GCA_023614405.1. Classification (NCBI taxonomy): domain Eukaryota; kingdom Viridiplantae; phylum Streptophyta; class Magnoliopsida; order Poales; family Poaceae; genus Avena; species Avena insularis. The sequence goes on from CM042697.1 coordinate 331,754,137, forward strand.
TTTAAGATGAAGTACACAGAAACAAAGGTCATTATTACATATCATTCCAGAGACAAACATAGTCTTTTACAACTCCATGGCCACAGGCCTAATACAAGAGTTAAAATATATAATAAGATAAATAAGTCTTCATCTTCATGTGCCACAGGCAAGCATGTTGAGTGTAGACTCATGACTCCTAATCATCATCAGAATATCCTGCAACATCACAAGTTACAGCCACAATGGGTCAATACATTTGGAATAGTATTGACAAGTGATACCTTAGTAGAATATTGGTGGACTAAATACTATATGCATTTTGGCTAAGTGTAGCTTAGGCTTGCTTTGCTCAAAATAGGTTTTGCCTATCAGTTGAAAACACTAAGTTTTCTTTGATGAAAATCTTTCCCAAGGAACCACCAATAGACATTGGGGTCCTTCACCCTTGTTCAACCACAAGTTTTTACTTAGAAATTGGGATGAGGAGATTCTTGATAGCTTCCATGTCCTGATTCTCAAGTTGTCCAATACCAGGGACATGGCTAAGTACTTAGATTCTTCCATCTGCAGAGGTTGTGCACTTTCCCCACAAGACTTGATTTTCACCAAGACAGGACCTTTCAGAAGCCTTCCCTTAGACCAAATGGACGCGTTCCAACCTATCATCCCACTACCACCAACTGTCCAAATGGCTAAGTTATTGCAACCTATATGATCCAGGCAGAGCCCATATTGCCAAGTGGCTGCACTAGAAGCTTCTTAACATTTGGGATCTCAAATCCCTTGTTCCTGGGTGGCTTTCCACAAGTGAGATACACAAGGTAAACCATATAAATAGGCCTTGTGTAACCACTCAACATAACCCATTCCTTCCATTCCACCCAGGTGTTTCATTCACTTAGTTGTTTTATTACACCAAAAACATAGTCCAAAGACTTAGAAATATTTATTCATAGCATGAATATATAACCACCCTTGGTTGCTACTAGCTAGGCTAAGCATGGCATTGTTAAGACTTAGAAATATTTCTAGCAATTCTACAACTACTAGGATTTCCCAAGCATAGCATATAGATCCAAATATCCATGCAAGACTAGCAAAATATTTCTAATGCATATTTGAAAACATAGGAATAAAATCATGAAGCACCACTTGCCTTGGTAGTTTGGAGAGTAGCTACAATCCTCACAATCACAATCACTATTTGCACTAAAATCTACACATAAAATGATAGCACCAAATCACATACAAAATAAATACAAGCAAAAATATATGGATGCATGCAATATGATATGTGATGATTTTCTATACTCAACAAGACAAGTGCACAATACTGATTCATAAACAAGTTCAAAACTTGCCAAACAACCTTTATTTGAACATTAAAACATTTCTCAAATAATTAATATACACAAAATAGGCCTACACATGTTTCTGTAAAAATAACCATTTTAACAGAAACAAAACATTAAACACATTGCATATATGGAAAGGGCTTTGTCTCCTAATTCCATTGATATAAAATTTGTCAAATTTGGAGGTGGGAATCAAAAGTTATGAATTAAACAAGTTTTAATATCTAATAGATCTAATCCAGTTTTTAAATTCAAATCCTAGCCACGCGGCGTCTCCTGATTGGACAATATCGCTTCACTCAGGATCATGCTTCCGCACCGTCAGATCAAGTTAGATCCAATGCGCCAGATCTAAAGAAAACGGTTCCCTCCCATTCTAATCTACACCCTACGATACAGATCTAACAGCGGCCGATGCTTTGACCAAGGAGTGGCGGCGCGAATGGTCGCTGGCGGCGGCGCTTCTGCCGGCGACACACCGGTGATTCTAGAGGGGGCTAAGGGTCGAGCAGTGGCTTACCGAACTCGCGGAATCACGACAAAGCTCAAGGTGTTGCTGGTGTGGGCGGGGGTGTGCTGTAGAGGCTGTTGGGGCTCGTCGAAGTTGGAGACAGCGTCGGGTTTGCACGGACGGCGACGTTACTGGCCACCCTAGCACAAACAAAGGGTATCAGCGAGTGCACAACGCTCAGGTGAACCTGACAGGGTCTAGTAGAAGGCGCGGGGCGGTCGGCTTTTACCTCAATCTCTCGCCGTAGTTGGAGATGGCGTCGGATGCCCACGGTACTCGTCGAAGTCGACGCTCTAGATCACAAGCGGATGAACAAAAAGGATCAGGAGGTGCGCAAAGATCAGAGGATCATTCCAGGGTGAACAAGGAGTAGGCGCGAGCACTAGGCTTACCGGAATACCTCGCCGGAGTTGGCTCTGTCTGCAGCGGTGTAGGAGAAAATACTGGCAGCCTGGTGGTGAGGGGAGCGTGCTGTGTGGGGGGAATTGACCGCGGTGGCGAGGTGATTAAGTAGCCAGGAGGGGTGAGGGAATTACGCAGCGGATCAATGCCAATTAAGCGAGGAATCAACGCGGTGTTTCTGGAGGAAACAGCGGTGGCAACGGGGTCTGCGCGCGCGGGGGTGGAGAAGAAGGTGCTGACCTGGCTCGGGCCCAGTGGCAGTGTCAGCGGGGCAGAGCGGGTGCGGGTGAGAGAGAGAGAAGGGGAAAACCCGGGTGGGCTGGCTTTTGGGCCGTTTCTGCTGTTGGGCTAGAAAGGTGGCGCCAGGCGCAGTGCTGTTTTCTAATGCCTTTTCTTTTTCTAAATTGATTTTCAGGAAACATTTTCAAATGATTTCAAAACCATTTGAATTCAAACCTTTTTCTGAATTTTTGAAGAGTGTAACACTCATAATTCTGGGCATAAAACCATGTGGTTTCTTTGTACTAGCTTGGTCCTTTTGATCAAATAAAATAAACAGTGACATAGCACTTGATTTGATCAAGTTTTGAAATTGGTTTTAAATCCATATTTATTTTGTAAATTTTGGTTTAAGCACTAGCAATCAAGCAAAACAATCTGAGAGCAACAAGGTTTGGTTCTTGAACAAATAACCCCTCCTTGGAAAGTAGTATTTGATTTAATGTTGATCACATAAAATCATAGCTCTCAAATTCTGTTTTCTTTCAAATGAGTTTGAGTTTTGATCCCTAAATGATATGCATGCATGGATGATATGAAATCTTTGAAAACATTATTTTAGGGATGTTACAAACTTAGACTTGCGTAAATCAGGAAAACGATCCTTACGCAAATGTAACCAAACAAGATCTCCAACATCAAACACAACATGCTTTCTCCCTTTATCCCCAGCAAGTTTATAATTAGCATTCATGTGTTCTATGTTATGTTTAGTAGTCTTATGCAAGTTTAATATCATTTCAGCGCGTTGTGTAGCATCCAAATTATTTTGCACCGAAGTAGGTAAAGGCAATAAATCAATAGGTGCACGAGGAACAAAACCATACACGATCTTAAACAGGCACATCTTTGTGGTAGAATGCAGTGAACGATTATAAGCAAATTCTATATGAGGTAAACACTCTTCCCACAATTTTAAGTTCTTCTTTAAAACAGCCTGCAACATAGTAGACAAAGTTCTATTTACTACTTCAGTTTGTCCATCAGTTTGGGGATGACATGTAGTACTAAACAACAATTTAGTCCCCAACTTAGCCCATAAACATCTCCAAAAGTGTCTAAGAAATTTAGTATCACGATCAGAAACAGTAGTATTTGGCACACCATGTAAAGGAACAATTTCACGAAAGAACAAATCAGCAATATGCGCATCATCATCCGTTTTATGACAAGGAATAAAGTGTGCCATCTTAGAAATCCGATCCACAACAACAAAAATACTATCCCTCCCCTTCTGTGTACGTGGTAATCCCAAAACAAAGTCCATAGAAATATCCTCCCAAGGAACACTAGGAACAGGAAGAGGCATATATAAACCATGTGGATTAAGGCGAGACTTAGCTTTTTGACAAGTAGTGCAGCATGCCACAAATCTGTCAACATCTCGACGCATACGTGGCCAAAAGAAGTGTGCAGCAAGGACATCCTCCGTTTTCTTGACACCAAAGTGTCCCATCAATCCTCCTCCATGCGCCTCCTGTAACAACAAAAGACGAACAGAACTATCTGGAATGCATAGTTTGTTAGCACGAAACACAAATCCATCATTAAAGACGAACTTGTTCCATGTTCTACCATCTCTACAATTCTGCAACACATCTTGAAATTCAGCATCATGCACATATTGTTCCTTAATAGTTTCTAATCCAAATATTTTGAAGTCAAGTTAAGATAACAAAGTATAACAGCGCGACAAAGCATCAACAATAATATTATCTTTACCCTTTTTGTGTTTGATAACATATGGAAAAGACTCAATAAATTCAACCCACTTTGCATGACGACGATTCAACTTAGCTTGACTACGAATATGCTTCAAAGATTCATGATCAGAATGTATAAAAAATTCTTTAGGCCATAGATAATGTTGCCAAGTTTCTAATGTCCGAACCAACACATATAATTCTTTATCATAAGTAGAATAGTTCAGACTAGCCCCACTCAATTTTTCACTAAAATATGCAACAGGTTTTCCCTCTTGTAATAACACACCTCCCAAACCAATTCCACTAGAATCACATTCAAGCTCAAAAGTCTTAGTAAAATCAGGAAGTTGGAGTAAGGGAGCATGTGTTAGCTTATCTTTCAATATGACGAAGGCCTGTTGTTGTGTATCGCCCCAAACAAAGGGCACATCCTTCTTGGTAAGTTCATTCAGTGGCGCGGCAATTGATCCAAAGTCTTTGACAAAGCGCCTATAAAAACCAGCGAGGCCAAGAAAACTCCTCACTTGTGTGACCGTCTTGGGCTGCGGCCAATTCTCAATAGCTTCAATCTTGGCTGGATCCACTTCAATACCCTGTGATGTAACAACACAGCCAAGAAACGCAACTCGATTGGTGCAAAAGGTGCACTTCTCAAGATTACCAAACAAACGTGCATCACGTAAAGCATTGAAAACAACACGTAAATGGTCCAAATGATCCTCTAAGGATTTGCTATAAATCAGAATATCATCAAAGTAGACTACCACAAAACGTCCAATGAAAGCACGTAAAACTTCGTTCATTAATCTCATGAAAGTGCTGGGTGCATTAGTTAAACCAAACGGCATCACTAACCACTCATACAAACCGAGCTTAGTTCTAAATGCCGTTTTCCATTCATCTCCCAATTTCATACCAATCTGGTGGTAACCACTATGCAAATCAACTTTAGAAAACATGGTAGAGCCACTCAATTCATCAAGCATGTTATCCAAACATGGAATAGGATGACGATATCGAATAGTAATATTATTGATAGCTCTACAATCAGTACACATGCGCGAAGAACCATCTTTCTTAGGTACCAAAATAATAGGAACATCACAAGGGCTAAGGGACTCACGAATATGATCTCTGTCGAGTAGTTCCTGAATTTGGCGTTGTATCTCCTTTGTCACCTCTGGATTGGTTCTATATGCCGCGCGGTTGGGCAACGTAGCACCAGGAATTAGATCAATTTGGTGCTCAATTCCTCTAATAGGAGGTAGTCCTGGTGGCAGCTCAGCGGGGAAGACGTCCTCATATTCCTGCAAAAGGTTAGCAATAGCGGGTGGTAAAGATGGAGGCATATCCTCAAATGAAAACAAAACCTCTTTGCAGACAATTGCATAACATTGAGTATTGTTTACATCTAGTTCAGCAATATCAATTTTATTTGCAAGAATACATGGATTCTTCAAACGAATTTCAGTAGCATGTTTAGAATCAGATTTAGTGTTCTGTGGTGGTACAAAATCTGTAGCAACAATCTGATTCTCACTTTTATTTTTCTCCCCAGTTTTAGCTCTACTAGCTCTAGCAAGATCATCTTTTAAAATCTGTTCGGGAGTCATAGGTTTTAGTCCAATTTTCTTTCCATCATGCATAAGAGAATAGTGATTAGTTTTGCCATTATGAACAGATTCTCTATCAAATTGCCATGGTCTACCAAGTAACAAATAACAAGCTTGCATAGGTACAACATCATAATCAACAAAATCAGAATATGTACCAATAGTAAAATGCACGCGTACCGTTCTTGTTACCTTGATCTTGGGAGAACTCTCAAACCATTGGATGTAATATGAATGTGTGCGTTGTCTTGTTGGAAGTGCAAGCTTCTCTACCATGTCAACACTAGCCAGATTATTACAACTCCCTCCATCAATGATGATCCTTATAGCTCTTTCCTTGACAACACCGCGTGTTTGGAACAGGTTGTGGCGTTGATCTTGCTCAGATTTGCTCAATTGCACACTCAACACACGTTGTGTAATTAAGCTCTTGTATTGATCAGCAGTTTCAGCTCCCATTACCTCTGTCTCGTCATCAGAATCACAATTGTCTCCATCTCGAGCAGAAATAAGGGCTAATGTATCTTCATCAAAGTCACTCGCTGAATCATATTAACCATCACCACGCACCATCATAACACGTTGTGTTGTGCACTGTCTCTCAATATGACCAAAACCCCAGCACTTGCGGCATTGTATATCCTTTGTTTTACCCGTGGAAGACATAGAAGATGCACTACGAGCAGGAGCATTGGATGACGATGGAGGAGCAGCTGGAAATCTTGTGGTGGCCTTGGATGTGGTAGTAGCTGGTGGAGAATCACGAGAAGGAGGCGCTGATTGTCGGGATGTCCAAGTGGATGTGCGACCTGCAGAATTATTAATCCTCCTCCATGGTGTTTGGCGATCCTGCACTTCACGTTCAGCTTTGCAAGCAAGATGAAACAAACGAGTGATAGAATTATATTCCTTATAGTCTAATATGTGTTGAATGTCCTTGTTTAATCCACCAAAGAAACGTGCAAGCATTTGTTCAGTAGATTCAACAAGACCACATCGAACCATCCCTGTTTGCAATTCCTAATAATACTCTTCTACAGAATTTTTTCCTTGTTCCAAACATGTCAGATTCTTTAGTAAATCACGTTTATAAGTGGGAGGCACAAAACGAACACGCATAGCAGTTTTTAAAGCAGTCCAAGTACTAGGAATAGTAGTAGGATTTAAACGACAATACTCAGACCACCAAAGGGAAGCAAATTTAGTAAATTCACATGTAGCAGCACTAACACGCATATTCTCAGGATATTTTAAGCATGCAAAACGTTGTTCTACTTCCATCTCCCATGTAAGATATGCATAAGGATTATATTTACCCTCAAAAGATGGAATATTTAATTTAAGCTTTGCAACATGATCATCATCACGTACCGGTGGTCGAGCGTTGCGGTGGTAATGTCGGGGACGTCCAGCAGGGTGTGGAGGTTGTTCAACCTCCTCGTCAAACAGATCGTCGTCGTCGGGGTCGTAGTAGTACCCGTCGTCTGTCCCCAATGTCGCAACAACAGCCGCAGTGGAAGTCTGAGGTGCCTCAGCTGCAGCAGTAGCCGCCTGAGGTGCGGTCTGTTTGAGGGTACCCAATGTTGCACCAGCAGTACGACCCGTGATCGGAATGCTCCGTGCGCCAAGCCGAGGTGCCAATGGGGCGGGTGCGGGTGCGGGTGCCGGTAATCTATCCAAAACCTCCTTGAACCGAGCGTCAAGTTTGTCGTTGAAGGATTTCTCGAGTCCATCGATCTTGTCCATGGAGTTGGTGAGCTTGGTGGTAAACTCCCCTAGTCGTGCATCCACATCTTCAGCGCGACCGACCAAGAGCTCGGAGAAGTGGGCATGTAGTTCTTGGTTCGTCATTATGGCAGGGTTCCGCGAAGTATCTGTCATGGTTAGTCCTTTAAAAAGCACAGGTATATATGCCTATAACTACGGAAATATGGTGGAAGACACGCGCAATCCGTCAAGCAATACACAAAGCTCTTACAAGTTCTTACCAAACAACAAGAAAAGACGACGTGTAACCGCGAGGAGCAGTGGGTCTAGAGATTGAACCGAGCGATTACCAGGATTTGAGACACCGCACGTGGAGAAATCTGTGGAGCTCTGGGAAGGCTTAACAAAGGGGTTAGAAATTATCAAAACAGCAATGCAAATGTTGAAAGAATGCTCAATGACGGTACTGTGCTGGTCCTAGGCTAGACCGTACTAGAGACGCGAGCCTAGATCACCAACGATGTCACGACACGACACAACAAGCAATGTATGATGATATGGCGCCCTGAAAAGTGAACCGAGATGTTGAAAATCACGATGATGGCGAGTGTCTAGGACTGATCTACGGGGTCTAAAAACAGGTTAGCCCCCAATTTTTTTTTCGAAAATTTTGTATTATGCTCCGGAAAGCGCGCAGACGCCAAAAAATATCACTATAACGGCCGGTGGAGAAAAGTGATCCCCGGGGTCGAAAATCAGTATAGCCAGAATTTTATTTCGGAGGCGGTTCCAGACTTTTTTTTTGCTCTCCTTCTGGACTTGCGACCGAACTTTTAACTCGACAAGGACTTTAGCTCAACTGGGAAACAACAAAGAAGGAAAGTAAAAAGAAATAACTAGAAAACAATAACTCAACTCGGACTCGTGCCGCGGCAGGAAAGGTGATCGGATCCGTGTCGCAGTAGGAAGGCGGTGGCGGAGTTTTAGGGTTTATGGTGGCTGGGTGTATCACGGCGGAAATTGGTGGCGGAATATGGTGGCGGTGATCTGCGAGGGTGGCGGTGACTACTGTGATCAGAACTCGAAACTCTAAGGGACAAGACACTAAGACTAGCAACTCGACGCGACGACGCAGACACAAATTCAACAATGCAAAACTGAAAAGATAATGCAAGGCGTAGATTGGTGATGGGATGGATCTAAACTCTAACTGTGTTTTTGGCTTTTTCATGGGTTATAGGTAAAAAACAGATCTAATCTACGAAAACAGTAAAATCTCACCGAGCAACCTGAAATGTGATACCACTTGATAGGGCAAAGGTGTCGGATCTTTCGATGAGATGGTGATAGTCGATTAGGTGGAGTTCGGGCTTGACGATACGACTACACGTGTGAGCACGAGCGCCAATGCAATCGATAGGCCAATCTCCTGGAGGTTACTGATCCTGCGGGAACACGATCTGCCTGACTAGCGAGGGTCTTAATTCCTACCTGAAATCGAGAACAAGTAAGAACTAATATTGCAATCAAGATATTGCGGATTAAGATGAAAGCTTTATTGAAAAGGTGGGATCCTGTATAGGTGCAAAGTACAAGAGGCCTCTGTGACGCTCGAGCCTTGGCGAAGTTGCTATGATGGCTAACTTAATGTCTAAACAAAATCCGAGTCTACGGTGACGGCTACGGGGAGTATTTAAGGAGGAAAAGGTGGGGTTTCGGCCAGCCATAGAAGTGGTGGCCGAATCCAACCCTAGAAGTCCTTTTTTCCTCAAATACGGACTCTAAAAAATGGCTAATTAAAATCCTCCGAAAATTACATGGGCCTGGCCCAAAATAAAGGTGTCGCATCACCATATTAATCTATGGACGAATTTGTGAAGTATTGATCTTGAAAATTTCGTCCAAGCCTTCTTTCTTCATTATGGTGGCCTCAAAGTTCTGAAATCTTCATCCGTGGCCTTCTCTTGGATCATCACATGCTTGCTGCCATCTCCATGCATGGCCATGCTCCAATGCTTGTCCCTCTCATCCATGCTTGGTCCATCATTCCTAAGAGTAATAAACACATCTGATTTAGGCAGCATCATATTCTCATGTATGTGAGGAATAGTTCCAAGAAACGAAAGTACCTGGTAGTTAAGTTGTTTGGCACGAGATCTTGTGATTGCGTGCAGCTTCTCGAAGAGGAGTGTGCGCAAGTGGCCATTATCTTTATGCCGGAGATTCTCGGTGTTGATCGAGATGGTTGTCCGGGTGATTGCCACCACTTGCCCACCGTACCCTCTGACGACAAGGTTGGGCTCCAAAGGAACCCCTAGGGCTCACTTCGGTAATTTCCTCCCTGACCGTGTCGATCGTGTTCGGGCACCGTTCCTTCGGCTTCTTCTTCTTAGGAGGATTGCTACCACTCCCTGTGCCCTCGCCGCCATGAGTGGTTTCATCACCCATCGTTCCTTCAGCTTCTTCCTCCGCGTATTCCATCTCATCATCCTCACTCTTCGAAGGATGGTATTCTTCATCGTCTTCTAGCCGCTGGGCCGCCTCCCAAAATGTCAATTGTTTATTCGGAGGTATGAGTTCTCCTTCAGCACTGATGCGCTTAGAACATCCAGCCTCGTTGTCACACATCTTTGCACTAATAAAAAACAAATAATTGGTTAAATGCACGGAAAAATCTGGCATGACCTCTGCTAATTTTCTTAAACTAGGAGTGCCCGATTTCTGCCGAAACGGAAGTTAATCAACATTCCGGCAAAAATCAGGACTCATTTCATACAAGAACCTGCATACACAACATAATAAAGTGCTTCATATACAAGAACAAGCACAATTTCAAGTGCTACAATTATATCACCACAGATTATATCAACTGTCAGTGATGACAGCAAGCAAATACATGCAGATTATAGCACCTGTCATTATATGACAGTATGGATCATCAATAAATGTGTACACATTGTTTGTACACATTGTTTATGACAGCAAATATGACAGCAAGTATATGACAGCAAATATGACAGCAAGTATGGATTATATGACAGCAAGTATATGGCAGCAAATAACAAGTTCATCAGTATATACACATTGTTTGTAGTTGCTGGATCAGCCACAAACTAGGGGGTGCACCCAGGAGTGCAGAACAAGATGCTAGGGGGTGCACCTCTGATACAAGCTAAATTTGGATAAACCCGAAGCTAGGGGTGCACCCAGGAGTGTCCACCTAGGAGTGCAAAACCAGATGTTTTTTAACAAGCTAAATTTGCTAACCCTAGCTAGCTTCTTGTACATAGACTGTCCATGAGATGATTTTATCTTGTCTAATCATTTATATAAACAATCATTGCAAACTTTTGTAATATCTAAGCCAGAAATGGACATCTACTTGAAAGAAGGATCTTACTACCTTGCACATACATACAATCTACACATTAAAGAACAGCACAAGGTAATAAATAAGCTTATCTGACAATGCAATGCAAGCCAGATAGATTTGATCAAATAAAACAATATGACAAAGCAAGATATATTTTCACAATATTGTTTCAAGTACTCATTTCATGCTCTGTTTCACAGTATTGTTTCAAGTACTCATAAAACACAGTATAAAATAGGAAACATAATCCACAACTAAAGAAGCTTGGATACAAACACATATCATGCTCTGCTATAGAGAATTTCACAACCCCAAGCCCTGAACATAGGTACTGCTATTAAATGCAATCAACATTTCAAGGATGACAAGCTACTATGAACCTTACTCTAAGCCTAAGCTACTCTGAACCTTACTCTAAGCTACTTTGAACCTTACTCTGAACCCTAAGCTACTCTGAACCTTGCTACCAAGCTTATTATGAACCCTAAGCTACTCTGAACCTTGCTATCTACCAAGCTTACTCTGAACCTTGCTACTCTGAACCCTAAGCTTACTCTGAACCCTTGCTACTCTAAACCCTAAGCTATCTACCAAGCGTACTCTGAACCCTAAGCTATGAACCAAGCTTACTCTGAACCTTGCTATCAACCAAGCTACACTAAATTTGCTATCAACCAAGCTACACTAAACCTTGCTATCATCATATCATATGTGAATATGACCACACAGTGGACTGAAACTACTTTTCTTGTACACTGCTTGTGAATCGATTGCATCGGCAGTTATGACACTGAAGAGGTTTAGAGGTAGAAGATGACCAACATATCATCGGCAGTTATGACATTTTGCTTGTTATTACTATTTACTTTTCTCTGGGTCTGATAATTTTGAGCTCCTCTAGTCCCGTTGGAAAATCTGGAACATAATCAATAGGACCTAAGTGTTCTGAACTTCTGATATATGCAAAACAGCAAGTTTGTATTGTGATATATGCAAAACAGCAAAACTTCTGAACTTGCTGTTTGTGCAAAACAGCAAGTTCTGAACTTCACTGAACCCTAACCTCTAATCTCTAATCTAAACCCTAACCTCTAATGGCCTTCTCTGAACCCTAACCTCTAATCTGAGCAGAGAGAGGGGAGAGAGGGAGAGAGAGGGAGAGAGGGGAGGGGCGACTCTCACCTCTGAGATGAGGACGACGATGGCGGGCGGGCAGGCGGACGACGATGGCTGGCACGCGGGCCTCCTCCTCGAGCGGCGGCGGGCCTCCTCCTGCTCCTGCTCCACGGCCTCCTCCTCGAGCGGGCGGTGGCTGGCGAGGCGGCGGATCGAGAGCACGGCGACAGATCAAGAGCGCGGCGGCACAGGGCTCGGGATCGGGCTTGATTGAGATGGTGTCTGAGAGATGGAGGCGGACGTGGCGCCGTTGACCAGCCGTGCCCAGATAGGCGTAGCGCACTTGGGCATAGTGCGCTACGCCTATCAGCATTTATCGACTGTATAAGATGGCTGTAGCTCCACTATCTAACAACTACACTATCCTATCCCACTGGTTCAACCCTTATCTCTATTCTCAATCTATGAGCACCCAGGTTCGAATCCTGGTGCCCACCTTTTTTAATTTTATTTCAAAAATACTTTTAAATGTTCCAAAAAATGCCCAAAAGTGGTGATATATGCCATAGAAGTTTTGTTTTGTTTTTAAAATACTTTTCAATATTCCAAAAATGCCCAAAAGTGATAATATATGTCATAAAAGTGGTACAAATATGATTCAAAGTATAACTAAATTTCATAAAAATTTGTCCATGACTATTACAATATTTTTCGACCACGTGTTTTACAATATTTTTTGAGCTAGCGTTTTACAATCTTTTTTCCCTTCTTTATCACGGTTGAATAATTTAGCCCTGGCACTTTAATGTTTGTTCTTTTGAACGGGCTACCTTTTTTGGGTAGGGTTGTCCTTTTTCTTCTTGTGATGTATGTTGCTGCATCGTAGTCGTCATCATCTTCAATCTTTGGATCGCCGTACTGGTCGAAGTCTTGCTCGTTGGCGACTCCATCCATTCCGATGATGTTTCTTTTTCCTCTCCTCACGACAACACGTCTAGGCTTTGTCGGGTCGGTAATGAAAAAACATTGGTCCACTTTGGTAGCCAGTACCCATGGTTCATTTTTTGCAGCCACGTTCGCACCGGCAGCCTTGGATTTGGCTGCTTCAGGTATAACCATGGTTGTGAAATACCGGTCTTCTCTTTCGACGCTCTTTGCCCATCTGACACGGAACATCGACACCTTTTCTCCATAGTAGTCGAGCTCCCAGATCTCCTCGATTCTTCCATAGAATCTTTCCTTCACGTTGTCATCGATGTATAATTCCGACGTTACGCCTGAGTTCTGATAATCACACTTGTTGTCCTTTTCCTCCATGTAGAACGTGTAGCCGTTGATATCATACGCCTGATAGGTCACCAGGTTTTGCATCGGTCCCTGTGACAAGGTGAATATGATATTTTCCATGTCAGAACAGTGCGATCGCGGGGGATTATCAAGGAGCGTCTGCTTGAACCAACGCGTGAAATCTGAGTTGTGCTCTTTGATTATTTCTCCCTGCGTCCTCTGTATGCCCCGGTCACTGTACTTCTTCTCGATTAACCTTTTGTGCTTCTGTACCCAAGGATCGACCAGTTCTAAATGCAATAGCGCGGCGAGGTTTGCTCGATAAAAGTCTGCGCATCGAAAATCGAAGTCTGCATGCAGTATGCGACGACCCTCTCGGTGACCAGATCCGTCAAGCTTGCCAAGGTGCCTATTGACGGGAAGACCGACAGGGTTCTCGATATCTAGATAATTCGTGCAGAAATAGATGCACTCTTCGGCCAGAAAGCCCTTGGCTATGCTTCCATCTGAACGGGACCTGTTGCGAACGTATCCTTTGATGTGTCCGTTCATCCTTTCGAACGCCATCATGCTGCGGAGGAACATCGGCCCGAGTTGTACGATGTCCTCCACGACATGGACCAGCAGATGCACCATAATGTCGAAGAATGCGGGTGGGAAGTAGACCTCAAGCTCGCATAGTATCACCACGATCTCCTCCTGTAGCCTCCTGAGCTGATTCACGCCAATCGACTTCCTAGAGATGACGTCGAAAAACTTGCAGAGGCCAAATAACGTTTCACGGATGTGCTCGTCCATTATCCCTCTTAGTGCAACCGTAAGTACTTGCGTCATTAGCACGACACAATTGTGAGACTTCATACCACTGAACCTCTGCTTCGCCTCGTCTAGGTATCTGCTTATCTTGCCCGCGTAGCAGAAATTTGACTCCTAGAAGGCACTTGAAAAACTGTTTGATCTCATCCTGGCTTAGAGTGAAGCAAGAAGGAGGGCAGTAATATTCGTTCTTCTTGAACTTTTTACCCTTTCGACGACCTTGTGTCGTCTCTGACTCATGATCACCGTCATATTCCTGATCATCAGGAGTAGTGCGTCCTCCGTGAAGCTCCTTCCGGATACCCATGAATATCAGGTTGTGCCTTGCTTTCGGACCATCTTTCGTCCTATCTAGCATGTTGATTATGGTGGCGACCAGACTCTCGCACACATTTTTCGTGATATGCATGATGTCGAGGCTATGAGGCGTGCGGAGAAACTTCCAGTATGGCAACTCCCAAAAAACAGACCTTGTTTTCCATACCTTCATCAGCGGCTTGTCTTGCTGCCTCTTTCGCTTCTTTCTAGGCTTAGGACAATCTTTCTAGTTTTTCAGCAACTCTTCTACTTCTTCGCTGCTCCTACGCTCTAGGATTCCCCGGGTCTCGGATTTGCCATCGAACAGGTCTCCACATTTTCTCTATGGATAATTCTTGCCGAGCCACCTCCGGTGCACCATGAACACGGTTTTCGAAGACCCTGGATCTTTCTCTAGTTGGAGATAGCTTGTGTTCTCCATGCACCTAACGCATGCGCAGAATCCTTGGATAACCTACCCCGAGATATACCTGCAACCTGGATAGTCTTGCACCATAGTGACCAACGCGGCTCTCATAGTGAAATAATTTTGTGCGACGACGTCGTAAGTATTGGCTCCAGATTCCCATAACGTGGCTAGCTCCTCTTTCAACAGCCCGAGATACAGATTGATGTCGGTACCAGGTTGTTTCGGCCCTTGAATTAGCATACTCATTTGTATGTACTTCTTCTTCATGCACAACCATGGATGGAGGTTGTACATCCATACAAACACGGGCCAAGTGTTGTGCGTGCTACTCTGTCTACCGAACGGATTGAGTCCATCAGTGCTCGCACCAAGCCCGATGTTCCTCGAATCTCCACAGAATTCTGGGAATTCGAGGTCCAATGCTTTCCACTGGCTAGCATCTGAAGGGTGCGTCAGCAACTCATCCTTTTCTGTGTCATCGTCATCTCCTGGATTCTTCCTTTCCGCATGCCATCGCATGAGCTTCGCTTTGTTAGGGTCCGCAAAATAGCGCTGCAGACGAGGAGTGATAGGAAAGTACCATACCACTTTTCGAGGTGCTTTCTTCCCTTTCTTGTTTCGACTCACGCCGCACACCGGACATGTGGTTTTCTCCGCGACCTCGCCCCGATAAATGATGCAATCGTTGATGCATACGTGATATCTAACATGCGGTAGATCGAGAGGATAGACGATTTTCTTAGCGTCCTCGATACTAGTTGGACATGTGTTCCCCTCCGGGAGACGATCGTGCCAGAATGCCATCATATCATCGAAGCTTGCGTCGCTCAATTTGTGTTTTGCCTTCATCTCCATAGCCTTGAGTGTTACATTCAACCGGGTATCATCGGGCCTGCATCCTTCATACAATGGAGTAACCGCGTCTTTCTCAAGTTGCGCAAGCTTGGCTTTCTCTCTAGCGGCAGCCCTAGCGTTACTCGTCTGCTTGAGAAGCAGCTCTTGCACATAAGGGTCCCGCAGCCAGCCTGACGTTGTTCCATCGTCGTCTGCTCCTCTGGAATCTAGATCATCATCATCCCGGTCTACTTCCGCACCTTCACCATCTCCACGAGCCTCTTGATCATCTCGCCCGTTCTCGCCGTGATGATCATCGTCATGTTACCCACCTTCACCGTCTCCATCGTCTTCGTCATCGCTTATCCAACAAGTGTATCCATCCATGAAACCATGGCGGAGCAGGTGCGCCTGCAGATTCCCGGAATCTGGGTCGATCACCCAGTTGAGTTTGCATCTTCTACACGGACATCTTATCTCCGTCTTGTTATTTCGTATCATGTCGGCTGTCGCACATTTCAAAAATATAGCCACAATGTCTTCGCTCATTATGAGCACCATTTTTGCCTGCACTGTGTACACGGTACAGTTAGAAGTCTATTAGAACCACATAATCAATGCATGCATGCAATGGTCGATAGAAAATTTCGGCATGACCTATCCTAAAATTAGGACCTTTGTGAAATGCCAAAGTCTTGCCAAAATGGAAATGAATCAACATTTTGGCAAAACAAATGGCAACTTGTTCACACACAAACACGAGAGAGAGAGACCGATCCATACACACATGAACATATCATTATCCTCTCCATACACACATGCATGCATATGAGCATCGATACTCTCCATATATATACACACACATGACCATCGATCCTCTCCATACACACATCATGAGCATCAATCATCTACATACATATGAGCATATAATCCATATACACATGTGAACACATCCTTACATGGACAACTTACCGAGATGAGAGACCGAGATCGCGAGAAGATGGAAAGGAGAGGTGCGCGCGAGACCAGAGAAGGAGATGAGAGACCGAAGATCTTCCTCTATTATGTATGTAACATCCAAGGCAAGTTCCACATGCTAAAAATGGTGAATGAGTGGAGAAATTGAGGTGGGAAGGAGAAGGATCCCGACTAGATCTAAGGAGGAAGAAGAAGGGGAAAGTGAAGTGTGGGGTGGTGGAGATGATCACATGTTCACATATGTTTGTGCAGGTCGACACATCCGTGGTGCACATGGCCCCAGTGCGCCACAGGGAAAAATCACATCCATGGCGCACATGCCAGAGTGCGCCACGGATGTTTCTTCCCATTTAAGGAGCAGAGGAGGCTTCACATAGGCGTAGCGCACTTGCCACATGTGCGCTACGGCTATCCCTAACAACCATAGCGCACCTCCCCCATGTGCGCTATGGGTATGCGACATGCGGCCACATATTTGTGGCGCACTATGACCATGTGCGCCTTGGTTGTTCTAGTTACTAGTAGGGCACTACCCATAGGTGAGCCACGCCTGTTTTAGCCGTGGGGCACTTCAAACATGTGAGCCACGGATGTGCTGATTACCTATAGCCGTTTTCCTAGTAGTTAATAATTCCACCATCCAAACTATATATGGGCCTTTGCATTTATTTTAGTATTTCAGTCGATCTCAGGTATCTTTGGGTGGATCCAATTCTATTCTAATGCTTCCATACATGTTCTCATATTGTTCTCATAATATTTGTTATGGAATCCTTCATGTACACCTTTGCATGACAATGTGGATTAGAGCCCACTTCTTTCTTCTTATATGGCTCCATTTTAATTGTGGGTTGTTTGAATTTATATGGGGCACAAGGACAAACTAGCGGCTCACCCACACTAGCAAGCCCCATATGAATTCACACATGCCATCAATTTGAATAATCCATGTAAAAAGAGAGAGATTCCTCTAAACTTTTGTGAATGTAAGGGAGTGATTTCTCATTTAAATGCTCATGTGATCTAGTTGTTTTCACAATCTAAATCATGCTTTACTTGCATGCATGGTACATGTAATAGTCGAATTTGTGTCTTTGTGCATGCATGGTACTTGCAATCACCATGTACTTATCTTTTGAATCAATTTTTCAATCAGCTACCACCATGACCCAATATAACCTACCTCATCACACCTAAATCAACCCATATATCCCTAATACCACCACGTTCTTAGATTTAGTCGTGGGCATCACATGCATGGGAGCGTGCCATGTGCTTCCTCCCTACCTCTCTTGGTGTAACATCCCGTCATTAGAGCTTAGAAATAAGCTGAGCTCAGATGTATGCATTGCATTCATGCATATAAAATCTAAATAATTTTTGCGCTTCTAAACAAAACTTGTTAAAAGGATTGAAGCTTCTCTCAACTTGATGGAACTGAAGTAGATCATCAAGTTGACTGCGATAAGTTTCAATATAACCTTTGCTAAAACCTTATTTTGGGTAAAGATGATTTGATCTAAGGGTAGATCAAATGTAATAAAACTAAACCACAAACACATTGCTTAATGATTAATACCAGATCCTTAAGAGATCATATCATAGTATTCATTACAACAACTCTTGGATACCAAGATAAGTATATAACCCAAGTAATAATAATCCAATAACTAAATCTTGATCTATTATTGGGGATATGCTAAATGGGTATCACCATAACATGTCTCTAATCTGGATAACCCGGGTGGCCCACAATTGGTAGTAAGGCCCATGGCCTGCTGGGCGTCCTAGTTAGATGGATCCAGAAGGGAGGCCCATGCCGAATAAAGGAAGGCTACGATGGAGTCACCGACATACTCGGAGCCTTGGAGTGCAAGACACGTAGACTAGCTGTATCTAGTGTAGAACTCTGTAACCTGTCCGGCTAGGAATCCTCCCTATAACCCTAGGACCTGGCGTCTTTATAAGCCGGACCTACAGGAGCCTTTAGAGCATGACTCATAGAGAACAACAAAACTAATATCATGCACAGCGAACCAATCCCTATAACTCGGCATATTGCCCTTATAGTGATTTATAGCAGGATTAGGGTTCCGCCACCATCGTGGAACCTGAACCTGGGTAAGCTATGTTACCTCGTACCCGCCAACCTACCGCCTTATCACACATCTCTAAACACGCTCTATGAGGACCCCTCCATGGCATACTCGTCGGCACTACCACGACAGTTGGCGCCCACCGTGGGGCAAGAGGCGCTTCAGGCTCTACAATGGGCGAGGTCTAAGATCTTTGCGGGAATCGGCAAAACCGTAGCCATCGGTCATGTTCTCTTCTCCGAAAACGTTCCTATCATCCTTCCTGACGAATTCTGGATCCCGGCAAAGACGAACCCCACCCACTGCTTGATCATTCCAATCGGGGGCATCCACCTCTTCATCAGCGAAACCGACTCAGGCACTAGTTCCCTGGAAGTCAGAGGAACGTCAAGGCCCGCACGGACCTCCTATGGGCAGGACACATTTGCGGAAGGATCAAAGTCAGATATATCTTTGGAGTTTGCCAACTTAGATCAGAAAAATTGAAGGCCCACCCAAACCACCCCTGTGTAGGAGATAATGGTGGAAGATCATTGCAAATCTGCCGGGTTAGCCCGCGCATCTAGAAAGCAGGGATCACACTTCATCGGCGTGGTAACCATCTTCGATCTGGTGTGTTGTGTTTAGAGAGAGGGTGAAAGCCCCAGAGATTATCTCGCTAGATGGCTCTGGATACGAGCTGATATGGAGAACTACCCAGACAATGCCGTTGTTTACCACTTCGTCGAAGGGCCGGATCGACACTTCTCCGGCATACGCTAAGGCGGCAACAAACCGCGAGCATCTTCACCTTCGAGCAGATGATCGACACTATCAACAATTATGCAGCTGCTGATGAAGTTGCCCAGGCAGAGCTTGTCGCCATACCCAGGCCACCGCCGCCACCACCACCAGCCAATGTCCCTGCTGCATGAGCATCATCCTCCGTCATTGAGGAAACCCCCGCCCCCTCCGACTCCATTCTGGATGCACTATATGTCGACATCAGCGCTGAATCAGAGGAGATGGATACCAACCCGGAAGAACTCGACTCAGCCATGAAGGAGATGGAGGAGGAGATCAATCGCAAGGAGCGGGCCGACAAGGCTGTCACATCCCGATAGGTTCATCTCCATCAGGAGTGTGATGGAAGAATACCAAACCAGACAAGCTCCGCCTTAACCGCGGGATAACAAGAAGGGACCAGCTGATGACACCAACAATGGTCGTGTGAAGGCCATGCCCCCTCTGGCTAACACAATGCAACAGCCGTAGGAACTCCCTACGGTCCAAGCAGTGCCAACACCGCAAATCCGCCTCCACCTACATCTATGTCTGTAGTTACCCAAGTCACTCCAGCTGATAGAGTGATGTACGTCAATCTAGTCATCGAGCCCCCAACCTTGGCCCACATACGGAACGTTGTCCAGCTCGACGAGAAACGCCATTAGCTATTGGAGGAGGCGCAAAGTTAGATCGAGATCTGGCCAAGGCGCAGAAATCGATCGAGACAGCTAGAGCCCTGGAGGCCGAGTACAGGACTCTGCTCAAGTAGCAGAAGGCTAAGAAAGCTCCGGCTCACATCTTCAATGACCCTGGTGTATGGCGCAACTTGGGATGGGCACCTTTGAAGCCAGCGCAAGCTAAGCCATACATTGACAATGATGGAAAGCAAGTCATGCCCATGCCCGTCCTCAACTTGGCCGTCGCCAGGACTACTGGAGCAGGATAGATCGCCCGCAGTTGTGGGACAGGTCTATGATCTTGTCGCCAAGGTTGTCAAACAGCAGGAAAAGGCCACCTCTCAGAGGCTTGAGTCTGACCCATCATATTGCCAGTCTAGCGCTCCTAAACAGCAGAGGGAAAGATCTCCTCACGATGTCGGATTGCAGACGGGTTCATCTGAAAGAAGATGGAGGGGCGCACGCAACAGGGAGGATGACATCCCCATATCTTCCGACCATGGATTTAAGGCCCACCCTCGTCGCTCGCCGCCACCGCCTGATCTTCCCGGCATCACGAAGACCCAAAGGCTCACCACCGTACGAGCATGCCTCCGCCTAGACGCCCCCAGGGCGGCATCATCATTCGTGACAACATGGAGCAACCTCGTCATGGTAGGGAGCGCAGTGGAGCAGGTCAAGCCATGACCCTCAGTGTCCGACAAGCAACCATTACAAGAGTGATGAGTCGCAGGAGGGCAACATCAAGAAGGCTAACCCACCTCCACCTCCACCTTCGTCACCCCCTAGCAGCCACCATGGCAGGGGAGGACCGCGTCGTTCATGCAGTCCTTCCCATGGTGGCGACAATAAGAAAGCAAGCCCGGAGCCATACGATGCACGTTCATGCTTGGACAAGATTCAGGAGGCCCGGGAAGGACAATACTTAGGACCATGTTGCTTTGGACCTGTGATACAGACCACAACTTACCCCAAGGGTTTCCGGATTGACAAGATGATCAAGCCCTATGACGGCACCACCAAGCCAGCTACATGGTTGCAAGATTACGACAACACGATCGAGAACGCTGGGAAGCCCCAACATTGCCGTCAAGTACCTCCCACTAATGTTGACGGGCACGACCCACCAATGGATCGACGACTTGCCGGAGAAGTCCATATGCAATTGGTGTGACATGCAAGAAGCGTTCACCAAGAATTTCGAGGGTACGTACAAACTTCCCTGCGCTATCGGCGATCTACAACGGTGCGTCTAGGAGAAGGACGAGACATCTCGAGCCTACCTCTCCCGCTGTCTGGATATGAAAAACTCCTGCGCAGGAGTGCACGATCAGACCGCTATGGCCGCCTACATTGATGGTTTGGAAAAGGGCACCTTGCTTTGACATAAGTTGAAGCGCCTGCAGGACAATCATAGGCTACATCTCAATCAGATGATCTCCTTGGTTAGTGAGTTCACGGCCACCAACGAAGACGCTCGCGGCTCCCTGCCGGCAATCACCATTCCAACCCAAGCCAAGAGGAACAACAACACTAAGCGGAAGAATCCGCCAGAAGAAAAGCCAGCCTCCGACATGGTCGCAATGACATTTGCAGGCAGAGGTGATGTGATAGGGCAAAGGTGTCCGATCTTTCGATGAGATGTAGATAGTCGATTTGGTGGAGTTCAGGCTTGACGATCCGACTACTGCGGCGAGCACGGCGCCAATCGCTAGGCCAATCTTCTGAGGTTACCGATCCTGCGGGAACACGATCAGCCTGACCAGCTAGGGTCTTAATTCCTACCTGAAATCGAGAACAAGTAAGAACTATTGCAATCAAGATATTGCGGATTAAGATGAAAGCTTTATTGAAAAGGTGGGATCCTGTATAGGTGCGAAGTACAAGAGGCCTCTGCGACGCTCGAGCCTTGGCGAAGTTGCTATGATGGCTAACTTAATGTCTAAACAAAATCCGAGTCTACGGTGACGGCTATGGGGAGTATTTAAGGAGGAAAAGGTGGGGTTTTGGCCAGCCATAGAAGTGGTGGCCGAATCCAACCCTAGAAGTCCTTTTCTCCTCAAATACTGACTCTAAAAAGTGGCTAATTAAAATCCTGCGAAAGTTACATGGGCCTGGCCCAAAACAAAGGTGTCGCAGCACCATATTAAGCTATGGACGAATTTGTGAAGTATTAATCTTGAATATTTCGTCCAAGCCTTCTTTCTTCCTTATGGTGGCCTCAAAGTTCTGAAATCTTCATCCGTGGCCTTCTCTTGAATCACCACATGCTTGCTGCCATCTCCATGCATGGCCATGCTCCAATGCTTGTCCCTCTCATCCATGCTTGGTCCATCATTCCTAAGAGTAATAAATACATCTGATTTAGGCAACATCATATTCTCATGTATGTGAGGAATAGTTCCAAGAAACGAAAGTACCTGATAGTTAAGTTGTTTGGCACGAGATCTTGTGATAGGTCCTTGTATGTGTGTAGCTGTAGGTACAACGGTTGTATCAATAGATGGGATGTCCACATCATGCTCCCCTTCTTGAATTGAAGTCGTCCTCGACGCAATCTCATCTTCCTCACCAAAGTAAGGCTTCAAATCTGCAATGTTAAACGTAGGACTAACCGTACCAAAGTCTGCAGACAACTCAAGTTTATATGCATTAGCGTTTATTTTCTCAAACGGGCACATCTTTGTGGTAGAATGCAGCGAACGATTATAAGCAAATTCTATATGAGGTAAACACTCTTCCCACAATTTTAAGTTCTTCTTTAAAACAGCCCGCAACATAGTAGACAAAGTTCTATTTACTACTTCAGTTTGTCCATCAGTTTGGGGATGACACGTAGTACTAAACAACAATTTAGTACCCAACTTAGCCCATAAACATCTCCAAAAGTGGCTAAGAAATTTAGTATCACGATCAGAAACAATAGTGTTTGGCACACCATGTAAACGAACAATTTCACGAAAGAACAAATCAGCAATATGCGCAACATCATCCGTTTTATGACAAGGAATAAAGTGTGCCATTTTAGAAAACCGATCCACAACAATAAAAATACTATCCCGCCTCTTCTGTGTACGTGGCAATCCTAAAACAAAGTCCATAGAAAAATCCTCCCAAGGAACACTAGGAACAGGAAGAGGCATATATAAACCATGTGGATTAAGGCGAGACTTAGCTTTTTGACAAGTAGTGCAGCGTGCCACAAATCTCTCAACATCTCGACGCATACGTGGCCAAAAGAAGTGTGTAGCAAGAACATCCTCCATTTTCTTGACACCAAAGTGTCCCACCAATCCTCCTCCATGCGCCTCCTGTAACAACAAAAGACGAACAAAACTATCTGGAATGCATAGTTTGTTAGCACGGAACACAAATCCATCATAGAAGACGAACTTGTTCCATGTTCTACCATCTATACAATTCTGCAACACATCTTTAAATTCAGCATCATGCACATATTGTTCCTTAATAGTTTCCAATCCAAATATTTTGAAGTCAAGTTGAGATAACAAAGTATAACGGCGCGACAAAGCATCAGCAATAATATTATCTTTACCCTTTTTGTGTTTGATAACATAAGGAAAAGACTCAATAAATTCAACCCACTTTGCATGACGATGATTCAACTTATCTTGACTACGAATATGCTTCAAAGATTCATGATCAGAATGTATAACAAATTCTTTAGGCCATAGATAATATTGCCAAGTTTCTAATGTCCGAACCAACGCATATAATTCTTTATCATAAGTAGAATAGTTCAGACTAGCCCCACTCAATTTTTCACTAAAATATGCAACAAGTTTTCCCTCTTGTAATAACACACCTCCCAAACCAATTCCACTAGCATCACATTCAAGCTCAAAAGTCTTATTAAAATCAGGAAGTTAGAGTAAGGGAGCATGTGTTAGCTTATCTTTCAATATGAAGAAGGCCTGTTGTTGTGTATCACCCCAAACAAAGGGCACATCCTTCTTGGTAAGTTCATTCAGCGGCGCGGCAATTGATCCAAAGTCTTTGACAAAGTGCCTATAAAAACCAGTGAGGCCAAGAAAACTCCTCACTTGTGTGACCGTCTTGGGCTGCGGCCAATTCTCAATAGCTTCAATCTTGGCTGGATCCACTTCAATACCCTGTGATGTAACAACATAGCCAAGAAACGCAACTCGATTGGTGCAAAAGGTGCACTTCTCAAGATTACCAAACAAACGTGCATCACGTAAAGCATTGAAAACAGCACGTAAATGGTCCAAATGATCCTCTAAAGATTTGCTATAAATTAGAATATCATCAAAGTAGACTACCACAAAACGTCCAATGAAAGCACGTAAAACTTCAGTCATTAATCTCATGAAAGTGCTGGGTGCATTAGTTAAACCAAACGGCATCACTAACCACTCATATAAACCGAACTTAGTTTTAAATGCTGTTTTCCATTCATCTCCCAATTTCATACGAATCTGGTGGTAACCACTACGCAAATCAACTTTAGAAAACATGGTAGAGCCACTCAATTCATCAATCATGTCATCCAAACGTGGAATAGAATGACGATATCGAATAGTAATATTATTGATAGCTCTACAATAAGTACACATGCGCGAAGCACCATCTTTCTTAGATACCAAAATAATAGGAACAACACAGGGGCTAAGGGACTCACGAATATGATCTCTGTCGAGTAGTTCCTGAATTTGACGTTGTATCTCCTTTGTCTCCTCTAGATTGGTTCTATATGGCGCGCGGTTGGGCAACGTAGCACCAGGAATTAGATCAATTTGGTGCTAAATTCCTCTAATAGGAGGTAGTCCTGGTGGCAGCTCAGCGGGAAAAACATCCTCATATTCCTGCAAAAGGTTAGCAACAACGGGTGGCAAAGAAGGAGGCATATCCTCAAATGAAAACAAAACCTCTTTGCAGATAATTGCATAACGTTGACTAGTGTTTACATCTAGTTCAGCAATATCAATTTTATTTTCAAGCATACATGGACTGTTCAAACGAATTTCAGTAGCATGTTTAGAATCATATTTAGTGTTTTTTGGTGGCACAAAATCTGCAGCAACAATCTGATTCTCACTTTTATTTTTCTCCTCAGTTTTAGCTCCACTAGCTCTAGCAAGATCATCTTTTAAAATCTGTTCGGGAGTCATAGGTTTTAGTCCAATTTTCTTTCCATCATGCATAAGAGAATAGTGATTAGTTTTGCCATTATGAACAGATTCTCTATCAAATTGCCATGGTCTACCAAGTAACAAAGAACAAGCTTGCATAGGTATAACATCACAATCAACAAAATTAGAATATGTACCAATAGTAAAATGCACGCGTACCGTTCTTGTTACCTTGATCTTGCGAGAACTCTCAAACCATTGGATGTGATATGAATGTGTGCGTTGTCTTGTTGGAAGTTCAAGCTTGTCAACACTAGCCAGATTATTACAACTCCCTCCATCAATGATGATCCTTATAGCTCTTTCCTTGCCAACACCACGTGGTTGGAACAGGTTGTGGCGTTGATCTTGCTCAGATTTGCTCAATTGCACACTCAACACTCGTTGTGTAATTAAGCTCTTGTATTGATCAGTAGTTTCAGCTCCCATTACCTCTGTCTCTTCATCAGAATCACAATTGTCTCCATCTCGAGCAGAAATAAGGGCTAATGTATCTTCATCAAAGTCACTTGCTGAATCATATTGACCATCATCACGCACCATCATAACACGTTGTGTTGTGCACTGTCTCTCAATATGACCAAAACCCCAGCACTTGCGGCATTTTATATCCTTTGTTTTACCCGTGGAAGCCATAGAAGATGCACTACGAGCAGGAGCATTGGATGATGGTGGAGGAGCAGCTGGCGGAAATCTTGTGGTGGACTTGGATATGGTAGTAGCTGGTGGAGAATCACGAGAAGGAGGCACTGATTGTCGGGATGTCCAAGTGGATGTGCGACCTGCAGAATTGTTAGTCCTCCTCCATGGTGTTTGGCGATCCTGCACTTCGTTCAGCTTTGCAAGCAAGATGAAACAAACGAGTGATGGAATTATATTCCTTATAGTCTAATATGTGTTGAATGTCCTTGTTTAATCCACCAAAGAAACATGCAAGCATTTGTTTAGTAGATTCAACAAGACCACACCGAACCATCCCCGTTTGCAATTCCTGATAATACCCTTGTACAGAATTTTTCCCTTGTTCCAAACGTGTCAGATTCTTTAGTTAATCACGTTGATAAGTGGGAGGCACAAAACGAACACGCATAGCAGTTTTTAAAGCAGTCCAAGTACGAGGAATAGTAGTAGGATTTAAATGACAATACTCAGACCACCAAAGGGAAGCAAATTTAGTAAATTCACATGTAGAAGCACTAACACGCATATTTTCAGGATATTTTAAACATGCAAAACGTTGTTCTACTTCCATCTCCCATGTAAGATATGCATCAGGATTATATTTACCCTCAAAAGATGGAATATTTAATTTAAGCTTTGCAACATGATCATCATCACGTACCGGTGGTCGAGCGTTGCGGTGGTAATGTCGGGGACGGCCATCAGGATGTGGAGGTTGGTCAACCTCCTCGTCAAACAGATCATCGTCGTCAGGGTCGTAGTAGTACCCGTCGTCTGTCCCCAATGTCGCAGCAGTAGCCGTGGTGGAAGTCTGAGGTGAATCAGCTGCAGCGGTATCCGGCGGAGGTGCGGCGGCAGCCAAACCAGCAGTACGACCCGTGATCGGAATGCGCCGTGTGCAATGCCGAGGTGCCAATGGGGCGGGTGCGGGAGCGGGTGCCGGCAATCTGTCCAAAACCTCCTTAAACCGAGCGTCAAGCTTGTTGTTGAAAGATTTATCGAGTCCATCGATCTTGTCCATGGCGTTGGTGAGCTTGGTGTCAAACTCCTCTAGTCGTGCATCCACATCCTCAGCGCGACCGACCAAGAGCTCGGAGAAGTGGCCATGTAGTTCTTGGTTCGTCATTGTGGCAGGGTTCCGCAAAGTATTTGTCATGGTTAGTCCTTTAAAAAGCATAGGTATATATGCCTATAACTACGGAAATATGGTGGAAGGCACGCGTAATCCGTCAAGCAATATACGAAGCTCTTACAAGTTCTTACCAAACAGCAGGAAAAAGGCGATGTGCAACCGCGAGGAGCAGTGGGTCCAGAGATTGAACCGAGCGATTACCAGGAGTCGAGATACCGCACGTGGAGAAATCTGTGGAGCTCTGGGAAGGCTTAGCAAAGGGTTAGCAATTATCAAAACAACAATGCAAATGTTGAAAGAATGCTCAACGACGGTAGTGTGCTGGTCCTAGGCTAGACCGTACTAGAGACACGAGCCTAGATCACCAACGATGTCACGACGCGACACAACAAGCAATGTATGAGGATATGGCACCCAGAAAGCGAACCGAGATGTTGAAAATCACTATGATGGCGAGTGTCTAGAAATGATCTACGGGGTCTAAAAACAGGTTAGCCCCAAATTTTTTTTTCCGAAATTTTTGTATTATGCTCCGGAAAGCGCGTAGGCGACAAAAAAATATCGCTATAACAGCCGATGGAGAAAAGTGATCCCGGGGCCGAAAATCAGTATAGCCAGAAATTTTTTTCGGAGGCGGTTCCAGACTTTTTTGCTCTCCTTCTGGACTTACGACTGAACTTCTAACTCGACACAGACTTTATCTCAATACGGAAACAACAAGAAAGGAGAGTAAAAAGAATTAACTAGGAAACAATAACTCAACTCGGAGTCGTGCTGCGGCAGGAAAGGTGATCGGATCCGTGTCGCGGTAGGAAGGCGGTGGCGGAGTATTAGGGTTTATGGTGGCTGGGTGTATGGCGGCGACATATGGTGGCGGTGATCTGCGAGGGTGGCGGTGACTACTGTGATCAGAACTCGAAACTCTAAGGGACGAGACACTAAGACCAGCAACTCGACGCGACGATGCAGACACAAATTCAACAATGCAAAACTGAAAAGATAATGCAAGGCGTAGATTGGTGATGGGATGGATCTAAACTCTAACTGTGTTTTTGGCCTTTTCGTGGGTTATAGGTAAAACAGATCTAATCTACAAAAACAGTAAAATCTCACTAAGCAACCTGAAATCTGATACCACTTGATAGGGCAAAGGTGTCCGATCTTTCGATGAGATGGAGATAGTCGATTTAGTGGAGTTCAGGCTTGACGATCCGACTACACGTGCGAGCACGAGCGCCAATGCAATCTCTAGGCCAATCTCCTGGAGGTTACCGATCCTGCGGGAACACGATCAGCCTGACCAGCGAGGGTCTTAATTCCTACCTGAAATCGAGAACAAGTAAGAACAAATATTGCAATCAAGATATTGCGGATTAAGATGAAAGCTTTATTAAAAAGGTGGGATCCTGTATAGGTGCGAAGTACAAGAGGCCTCTGCGACGCTCGAGCCTTGGCGAAGTTGCTATGATGGCTAACTTAATGTCTAAACAAAATCCAAGTCTACGGTGACGGCTATGGGGAGTATTTAAGGAGGAAAAGGTGGGGTTTCGGCCAGCCATAGAAGTGGTGGCCGAATCCAACCCTAGAAGTCCTTTTCTCCTCAAATACGTACTCTAAAAAGTGGCTAATTAAAATCCTGCGAAAATTACATGGGCCTGGCCCAAAATAAAGGTGTCACAGCATCATATTAAGCTATGAACGAATTTGTGAAGTATTAATCTTGAATATTTCGTCCAAGCCTTCTTTCTTCCTTATGGTGGCCTCAAAGTTCTAAAATCTTCATCCGTGGCCTTCTCTTGAATGATCACATGCTTGCTGCCATCTCCATGCATGGCCATGCTCCAATGCTTGTCCCTCTCATACATACTTGGTCCATCATTCCTAAGAGTAATAAATACATCTGATTTAGGTAGCATCATATTCTCATGTATGTGAGGAATAGTTCCAAGAAACGAAAGTACCTGATAGTTAAGTTGTTTGGCACGAGATCTTGTGATAGGTCCTTGTATGTGTGTAGCTGTAGGTACGACGGTTGTATCAATAGATGGGATGTTCATATCATGATGGCGGACAATATGGTCGAGGCCGGGGAGCTGGTCGTGGGCAGCAGCGCGGTAGTGATACTATCCCGGCAGCGCCCTGCATTCCCCAAACATACGAGGAGTACTGCGTTATGCTGTGCCTCGTACACCTTGACACCAATGGCAAAGCCACTCATACCAACCGCCATTGCAAGTTCGTCAACAATTTCAAGGAAGACCCAGAGTCCGGCTACAAACAAAGCCGGAAGAACCGACCGCGAGGCAAGGGCAAGGGGAATGAGAAGGAAGAGGAGTCCATGGATGCAAGTGACATGGATGAGGACATTGATCCCAAGCACGCTGACAAGAGTGATGTGAAAGGCAAGAAACCCTTCGAGAATAAGGCCCCCGTCTACCACACTTTCCTTGCAGCCCAACTGTCCAGGCACAGAAGACCTCTCTGAGGATACTGATGGCCACCCTCCCTCAGTTCCCCAATTCCTGTGCTGGTCGGAAGTTCCAATCACATGGGACAGGAAGGATCACCCTGACCTTGTTCCCACAAAGAACCACTATGCCATGGTCATCAACCCCCTGATTGACGGCTGCGAGTTCACCAAATGCATGGTGGATAGTGGAAGTAGCATCAACATCATGTACCTGGATACACTGCACAAGATGAACTTGACGGAGACCAACCTCAGGCCAACCAACACCGTGTTTCATGGCATAGTTCCTGGCCGAGAAGCTCGGTCCCTTGGGTGCATTACGATTCCGGTCAATTTTGGCGATGTTAACAATTACCGCCAAGAACACATGACCTTTGAAGTGTTCCCCTTCAAGAGTGTGTACCACATCATATTCGGACGCGACATCTTCCACTCCTTCATGCCAAGCCATGCTTCGTCTACAATAAGCTCAAGATACCCGGACAAAATGGTGTCATCACCGTATCCGGAAGCTTTTCAAATGCAAGGGACTGTGAGATTGGAGAAGCAGCCTTTGCAGAAGATGTTCTCTAAAGCAAAGAATTTAAGGAGGTCCAGAGCAAGGTCGACGCATTGGAGATGTCGACATCGAAGAAGCAGATTTCTGATTCTGATCCCGCCTTCAAGGTCGCCATCGATACCAAGCCAGTGGAACTTGTGGGAGGCGATGCCTCCAAGACCACCGCCATTGGGACGAACCTGGATCCCAAATAGGAAAGCACGCCTGTCGAGTTCCTCCATGAGAATAGGGACATCTTTGCCTGGCAACCTGCCAACATGAAAGGTGTACCTAGGGAACTCGCCGAGCATAGCTTGAATTTTGATCCAAAATGCAAACCGGTAAAATAACCTCTACGATTATTTGGGGACGAGAAGAGACACGCCATAGGCAAAGAGATAGCTAGGTTACTTAAGGCTAATTTTATCCGAGAAGTCCTTCACACCCAATGGGTGGCCAGTCCTGTACTTGTGCCCAAAAAGGGACCAAATAATTAAGAATGTGCATTGATTACACCGTCTTGAACAAAGCATGTCCGAAGGATCCGTTTGATTTTCCTCGCATTGACCAATTCATTGACTCGACAGCTGGATCAGAACTTCTGTGTTTTCTATATGCATACTGAGGATACCACCATATCAAGATGAGGAAGTCGAACCAATTGGCCACTTTATTCACCACACCTTATGGCACATTTTTGCTATGTCATGATGCCCTTTGGGCTGAAAAACGTAGGTGCTTCATACTAGTGGGCTATGTAGCATTGCCTACATGACCAAATTTGTCGGAATGTTCATGCTTATGTGGAAGATATCATGGTGATGTCTAAAAATTCAAATAACTCAATCTCTGACTTAAAGGAAACCTTTGATAACCTGCGGAAATACAACATGATGCTTAATCCCAAGAAGTGTGTCTTCAGGGTTCCAGCCGGCAAATTGTTGGGATTCATCATTTCCCAGCATGGAATCAAAGTAAACTCGGAGAAGATCAAGGCCATCCTCAACATTAATCGTCCGACATACCTAAAGGACATCCAACGACTCACATGCTACGTTGCAGTAGTAAGTCAGTTCGTCATCCGACTTGGAGAGAAGGCTCTACTGATATACAAGTTGCTGAATAAGGCAGACAAGTTCGTATGGATAGATGAGGCGGATGCTGCTCTTAAGGAGCTAAAAGGATACTTTCTTCTGCACCTATACTTGAAGCACCTGAGCCAATGGAGCCTATGTTGATCTACATGGAGGCCACCAACCGGGTTATCAGCATCCCGTCGTGGTGGAGCGGAAGGAACCAAATCATGAGTATGGAGTACAACGACCAGTTTACTATGTAAGCGAGGTCTTGACGGAGTCCAAGCAGCGTTACCCGCACTACTAGATGTTAGTTTATGGAGTGTTCCTTGCTTCTCGGAAACTAAGGCACTACTTACAGGAGCACCCTATCACATTAGTGAGCAAGGCTCCACTGTCCGACATCATCAACAGCAGCGACGCTATAGGAAGGGTCGCTAAGTGGGGAATTGAGCTTGCCGCCTTCGAGATCACCTACAAGAGACGCGATGCTATCAAATATCAAGCCTTGGCGGATTTCATTGCGGATTGGATGGAGATGCCAGATGATACTCCTGTACCAGAACCAGAGTATTGGGTGATGCACTTTGACGGATCAAAGCTTCTCAATGGCTCGGGGGCTGGTCTACTGCTACAGTTACCAACAGGAGAAAAACTTCACTATGTCCTACAGATGCACTTTGAGGCTACGAACAACATGGCAGAATATGAATCACTCATTCACGGACTTCGCGTAGCCAAGGATATTGGCATCAAGCGCATAGTTTGCTGTTGAGATTCCGACTTGGTTGCCCAGCAGGTGGCTGGCACCTGGAACGCGCGAAACCCTATGATGGCGGCATATCGAGACGAAGTAGAGGAGATAGCCAAGTTATTCGAAGGCTACAAAGTCAAGTACATCAAGAGGGAGGAAAATTAGGTGGCTGACCTTCTGTTAAAGCTTCAATCAGGACGCAAACCAATTCCGCCAGGCTTTTTCTGGAGCACCAACGGACCCCATCCGTGAAGGGAGTGGACCCCGAGAACCCGGATAGAGTCGACTCATTTGTAATGTAGTAACAATAGTCCCTTCGTCTTGGACAAAACCGTTCATAGAATATCTTGAACACGAAACTTTGCCCATAAACAAGGTCAAAAGTCGGCAAATAGTACATCGAGAAAAGGGCTATACCATAATTAATGGGCATCTCTACAAAATAGGCACTACAGGTGTATACCCTAAAATGTGTTTCCTAGCAGGAAGGTATTGATATCCTTCATGAGATTCATCTTGGAGATTGCGGACATCACACTGCTCCTCGATCCTTGGTCTCCAAAGCCTTCCGACAAGGATTCTACTGGCTGGTCGCGAAGGCGGATGCCGACAAGATGGTTGAGACATGCGTTGGGTGTCAGTATTATGCTCGCCAACCACATGTACTAGCTCAAGAATTGCGAACCATACCAAGAACTTGGCCTGCAGTCTGGGGGCTTGACATGGTTGGATCGTTGCAGACGGAACCTTGTGGGTTTATGCATCAGCTAGTAGAAGTTGACAAATTCACAAAATGGATAGAAGCTAAACCCATAAGAAAGCTTGATGGGTCAACTATCCTTAGGTTTGTTCGGGATCTAGTGGTGAGATTTGGTCTCCCACATAGCATCATCACCGAAAACGGCAGTAACTTCACACTCGGATAAGTGGAGGCTTACTGTTGGGAAAAAGGCATCCGCCTTGACCTAGCATCTGTGGCTCACCCGCAATCTAATGGTCAAGTAGAAAGGGCCAATGGACTAATTCTGCAAGGAATAAAGCCACGTTTAGAAGTACCGCTGCACAGAGCAGCTAGATCTTGGGCGGAGGAATTCCCATCTATTTGTGGAGTTTACGAACTACTCCCAACAGATCCACCGGCTACACCCCTTTCTTCATGGTATATGGAGCAGAAGCAGTCCTACCTTCCGACATTGTAGCACCCCAGGTAAAACCACTATCAGAAAATCGCTTGTGTTTGTGCATCATCATGACGGCATGTTCATGTCATCAGGCTACATTGCATTGGGCATCATCATGTCTATATGCAATTGTGCGCCCAAAACTATTTTATAAAAGCCTATTTTGTTCTATAGATTCCCCTCTGTGTTCAAATCGAAACCCTAGATTCATCTTGATCTTTTATTTGTCTAAAACCTTTTTGCAAATGTTTTGTTTTAAAAAAATATAAAATTATTTTTACCTGGGGAGGCCCCCACCGGCCAGACTCAAATGCCAAGCTAGCAGCAGCCTATTACCCAGATAAAAACCCTAAACCTAACCCTAGCCTCCACCCAAACCCTAAAACCAAAACCACACCCCATCCACCCTTCCCTGCCGCTGCCACTCACTCCATCCCAACCATCACTACCCATGCGCCCCGTCCAACCCATCCCGTGTTGACCATGCCACCCTGCAGCGCCCTGGCCCCGCGTTCCTTCTCGCGGTCTCTCCCGCAAATGACCCACCCCGACGGGAACCACGTGAACTCGACGCGTTCTCCCATGCCAATCCTGCTTGCATCGCAATCCTACCTAGGCCCCACTTTCCTTTCGGCCCCACCACCTTCTCTCTGTCCCCGTGATTCGCTCGCAATGTGCTCGCCTTTTCCTTAATCCCTGCATCCTCATCGCCAAGCGCGCGACGGGCTCGCCTCTCTGCTCGATTGCACCGCCACCACCTCTCTGCCGAGCGCTACCTTGCCATCACCATGACGTCCCTCGCCTCCGTCGCTAGCGCACCCAGCACCGTTGCTTCCTTCCCTCCCCCGTCGTCTTCTTCATCAACCGGAGCCGCCGCTACCTCCCCATGCTCGCCTCTGCTCCCTCTTCCCCTCTACAGCCTGGCCCGAGCGCCTCCTTGCCCGCGTCTGTCCGTGCTGCGCATCACATCATTGCCCCATCGGCCTCCTCTGCCTTGTCCCGCCGCCCCTGCGAGCACGTCTCCGCCACCACACCGCCATGATCCCTTCCCACGAGAGCATCATCCCCTGTTTGCGCCTCCACCTGGCAGCCTTGCATTTTCTGTCTCTAGCCTGCGTCCGTGTGGTTTGTTTGTGGCTCGGGCAATTTTTTTCCTTAGTGGTACTTTGATGCCTGCCAAGACATGCCTTCCAGGTGTTGGACCATATGCCGACCCGGGCCTCCGCTACACCAGCCATGCAAGCGCACACTCATGCTTCGCCATCGGAGCTTCGCTTTCTGTTGGTGCTGCTTGTTGTTGTCCACCCGAAGGCCATCGAAAAAGTTCACCACAGACAAAGAGACTAACGACATGATCTCCAAGACGGTCCTCTAGGAACCGTGTCATGGAATCAAGCTCCCCTCAAGGACCCAAAGATGCCTGGAACGCCACGATCGCCTTCCGGACCTGACGTTGAGACCCCGAAGACAGATCCCCGTTGAACTCCGAGCCCCCAAGTCGCTGAACCCCCTCTAATGTGTGACCCCTTTATCCGAGCCCTATTTTATAAATTGACATCTATATGAATTGTTGCATATCAATTTGTACATGCTTGCATACATATTTCGTGGGTCCGGGTTGTATAGTCGATTCACCTCATAATTAAATATGTAGATCATATGTGGGCAAATCTAGTCTTATATTGGCTCCATTTAAATTTGTGTAGCGAACCGGTGACATATTTTTCCTTGTTAAGACAACATTTAAATTGAGGGTTATCTGAACAACATGAACCATAATAGTCGGGACCTCAGATCTGCTTAATATTGCCTAAATTGCATCACACCTCGCCATGTCACGAATCATACATGCATCATGCCCAATCTTCTACCATAGTATTAAATAGTGCATCCAGTGTTTCTTTTATTGCTTTGCTTCTTCACGGATTAGGCCGATGAGTTGATGCGAGTGTTGACCTGATCTTCAGATGAACCTTCGGCAGTGTTTCCAGGCGAGCATTCCCCCCTTTCTAACTATCTTACATTTATAGTCTTTATTTCCTCCAATTGATCTATTGATATATGTGTTGCGATGCTCAAGTTTTCGAACCAGTGATATCTATTGCAGCCCCTATATTGCCTTGGACACCTCCTATTACCTGTTGTTTGGTAGATAGTCGGCCTTGCGAGTCATAGTTGCTTGCTCGGGTGTTGTTTCGATGTCGTCAAGTACCACAGTTGTTGGAAGGTTGCCATATGCTTATGGTGGAGAAGATCATGGATTTAATTACAGTTTAATAACTAATATTGAAAGTAGGTAAATAATGCAGAGGAACTGGTGGGCAATATATGTTATTTGGTTTTTAACCGTCCACTTGTGTCCCGTAGGATCCCGAGTACTTGATGCCTGTTCCTTGACGATCGCACTATCCGCATGTGGGACCATGAATCCCCTTAGCCAGAGTTTGAGTCATATATTATTTCTTAGGGCCACAAACTAGTTTGGGGTTTTATTACTATCATGTACTTATGCCATGCTTATGCCATGTTTACCACTTTATTTACTATTGCTGCTCGTGGAGAGCGTTTACTACTGTACTGTTTAGGAATGTGTAATGTTTTTGCGGTATCGACAAGCCCAGTCACACTTTCGGGTTCCCAGTCGTTTACAGCCATTATCACAAACCTCTGGGTCCGTTTCGAAGCCGGACAACTTCGTCGCGGGTAGCTTAGTGCGGTGGCCCCCTGAAATATTATATGAATCTTGCAATTTCTTTGTCGTGATGCCTCGTTGTGTTTTCATTTGTTTTTTCCGAGGTTCATCATGCGTGTGTTGATATTTGTGCCCCCTGTAGGGTAAATCTTTCTGAAATCCGTGTCCACGGTTATGGACAACTTGGAGCACAGTATCTTGATCATAGACAACTATAAGTAAAGTAGTGCTATAAATTTAACTTTGGAATGACTAGTAATCAGTTTCACTACAACAGAATGGCTAAATAAAAGTACCAACAACTACTGGATTTGGGATGTCTCATGCTATCTGTATATGACTAGTAAGTATTGCAACTACAATGAAATGGTTAACTAAAACTGCCCACTGCTTATGATATCAGGATGACTCATGTTATCTATATGTGACTAGTAAGTACTGCAACTATAATGGAATGAATAAAATTGCCAACAGTGTGAGTTTCCTTGGTATGACTTCCTCATTTGGCCTCGAGGGGGAAAATACCAGGATGGGTAGTTTGGTGTTAGTATCAGGTTGGATCCGGTTAGTTCTTTCTTATCCCTCTCTAATAGCCGCCAGATATATCGAGTCTCTATAGGTTGTTTAGCGCATGCTGCCCTGCCACTTCAGTCCACCATACCTTTGTAGGCGAGAGCCGCCGAATTCTAAGTCTCGCTATGTACTGGCCTCAGTACTGACCGCTCTCTTTTTCCTTTGTCCATTGCCGGCGCCCCTTTTGTTTAGCAGGTTTGAGATCGACGTCGTTAGTAGGGTTACCCTTCCGGCTTGGCCTGGGCAGGGTTATAGACGCCATTGGTTATTCTTCAGGGCTCTTATCCCCATTTGCATCTTGTCCGTACTTGGATGCTATATCGTTTTCAAGGTGATTTAGATCTTTGTACTGTATATCTATATTCTTGACTCATGGAGTCATGTTGTATATATATCTGTTCCGTGGGTTCCATCGTGGACTAATGTGTAATGGTATTACTTCGTTTTCCATCCACACGAAAGTGCCTGGTGGGCACCTTTGAGTCATTTCTATGCAGGTTTGGCGGGAATCGCTAAAACTTGCATAGGGCCGATCCGAGGGTGTTATAGAGTGGTATCAGAGCCTAGCAGTTACAATACCCCACTGGTCCAGCCTGTAGGATAACCTAGCTAACAGACGTTGTAGAGTGTCAAAACTATTTTGGAAAATCGGTTGGATAGATCTGATTAGATTTGTTTTTACTCCTTACCCCTCTTCTCTTCTCCTCTTACCTTTGCGTGTTTTGAATCTACCCCTTATATTTTCTTTGAGTCCAGGCATTCTCATGGTTGGGTTTCCATCGTACCTTCAGGGTTTCGCTTCCTCCTCTTGTAACGGTGCTTCGACATCCGACCTTCACGATATCTGATGAATCTTTCATCTGTTGTACCTTTCAGTGGACCAAATGTCCACTAAAGTTTTTCTTTGTATCTTCTAGTGTTTTCCAACTCAATGTCATCGTCTGCATCAGATCCGATGAAGATCATGCCTCACTCCTTTGTTTCCGAACATCCTTTATTAAGATCTTTAGTCTGAATTCTACGAGTTGGTTTCATAATTCTCCTATTCATGTGCCGAGTAATGCATTGGGTGCATGATGGAATGATCACCATCCGACTACTCTTATCATTCACTCTTGTACATTGAATCGGTGGATCAAGCAGTTTTACTCCTTCCCCAGAAGTTAGAGGTGGCCTTATCTTTTGATGCTTTTACCTTCGTCTTTTGTTATCCAAAGTGTTCTCACAATGAACGTGAGCAACACCCCTTGTTGGTAGTGTCACTGATTTCAAGATGAAGAAAGAACCCTTGTTAGTGCTATCATGAGGATCTACACGAAGCTAGAAGATTCAGACAGACAGACTTCTTCCCCGTGCCATGAGGCGGATCATGAGGGCGAGATCCATTGTTAGTGGTGTTGAATTGTAGCACCCTGGGTAAAACCACTATCAGAAAATCGCATGTGTTTGTGCATCATCATGACGGCATGCTATGTCATCATGCCACATTGCATTGAGCATCATCATGTCTGTATGCAATTTTTCGCCTAAAACTATTTTCTAAAAACCTATTTTGTTTTCTAGATATTCCCCTCTTTGTTCAAATTGAAAACCCTAGATCCATCTGGATCTTTTATTTGTCTAAAACCTTTTTGCAAATGTTTTGTTTTTAAAAAATATAAAACTATTTTTACCTAGGGAGGCCGCCATCGGCCAGACCGAAAGGCCCAACTGGCAGCAGCCTACTACCTAGATAAAAATCCTAAATCTAACCCTAGCCTCCACCCAAACCCTAAGACCAAAACCACACACCATCCACCCATCCCTGCCGCCGCCACTCAGTCCACCCCAACCATCGCTATACCGACGCGCCCCAGCCACCCCATCCCATGTTGACCACACCACCATGCATCGCCCTATCCCCGCGCCCCTCCTCACGGTCTCTCACGCAAACCACCCACCTCGACGGGAACCGCGTGAACTCAACGCGTTCGCCCATGCCAATCCTGCCCGCATAGCGATCCTACCCGGGCCCCACCTTCTTTTCGGCCCCATCACCTTATCTTTGTCCCCGCGATTCCCCCGGGATGAGCTTGCCTTTTCCTCGATCCCTGCATCCCCGCCGCCATTCGCGAGTCGTGCTCGCCTCTTCGCTCGATCGCACCGCCACCACCTCCCTGCCGAGCTCCAACATGCCGTCACCACGCCGTCCCTCGCCTCCATCGCCAGTGCACCCGGCTCCGCCGCCTCCTCCCCTTCCCCGTCGTCTGCTTAATCAACTAGAGCTGCCTCCACCTCCCCGTGCTCGCCTCTGCACCCTCTGCCCCGCTATAGCCCGGCCCATGTGCCTCCTCGCCAGCATCCGGCCGTGCTGCGCCTCACAACGCCGCCCCATCGGCCTCCTCCGCCTCGCCCCGCCACCCCTGCGAGCACGTCTCCGCCACTGCACCGCCATGATCCCTTCCGGCGAGAGAATGGTCCCCTATCTACGCCTCCACCCGGCAGCCTCGCATTGACCGTCTCTGGCTTGAATCCGTGGGGTTTGTTTGTGGCTTGGGCAGTTTTTTTCCTTAGTGGATACTTTGATGCCTGCCAGGACACGCCTTCCAGGTGTTTGAGCGTATGCCGACCTGGGCCTCCACTACACCAGCCATGCAAGTGCACACTATTGCTTCGCCATCAGAGCTTCTCCTTCCGTTGGTGCTGCTTGTTGTTGTCCACCTGAAGGCCATCGCCAAGCTCGCCATGGACAAAGAGACTAACGACATGATATCCAAGATGGTCCTCTAGGAACCGCGTCATGGAACCAAGCTCCCCTCGCAGACCCGAAGATGCTCGGAATGCCACGATCGCCTTCCGAACCTGACCTTGAGACCCCTAAGACTGATCCCCGTCGAACTCCGAGCCCCCAAGTTTGCCGAACCCCCTCTAATGTGTGACCCCTTTATCCGAGACCTATTTTATAAATTGACATCTATATGAATTGTTGCATATCAATTTGTACATGCTTGCATACATATTTCGTGAGTCTGGGTTGTATAGTCCATTCACCTCATAATTAAATATGGAGACCATATGTGGGCAAATCTAGTCTTATATTGGCTCCATTTAAATTTGTGTAGCGAACTGGTGACATAGTTTGTCTTGTTAAGACAATATTTAAATTGAGGGTTATCTAAAC
This sequence comes from Avena insularis, assembly GCA_023614405.1. Taxonomy (NCBI): domain Eukaryota; kingdom Viridiplantae; phylum Streptophyta; class Magnoliopsida; order Poales; family Poaceae; genus Avena; species Avena insularis. The sequence continues at coordinate 331,793,792 of CM042697.1, forward strand.
AACATGAACCATAATAGTCAGGACCCCGGTTCCACTTAATATTGCCTAAATTGCATCACACCTTGCCATGTCATGAATCATACATGCATCATGGACGATCTTCTACCGTAGTATTAAATAGTGCATCCGGTGTTTCTTTTAGTGTTTTGCTTCTTCATGGATTAGGCTGATGAGTTGATGCGAGTGTTGACCCGATCTTCAGATGAACCTTCAGCAGTGTTTCCAGGCGAGCATTCTCCCCTTTCTACCTATCTTAGATGTATAGTCTTTATTTCCTCCTATTGGTCTATTGCTATCTATGTTGCGATGATCTAGTTTTCGAACCCGTGATATCTATTGCAGCCCCTATATTGCCTTGGACACCTCCTATTACTTGCTGTTTCGTAGATGGTCGGACTTGCGAGTCGTAGTTGCTTGATCAGGTGTTGTTTCGATGTCGTCAAGTACAACAGTTGTTGGAAGGTTGCCATATGCTTATGGTGGAGAAGATCATGGATTTAATTACAGTTTAAGAACTAATATTGAAAGTAGGTAAGTAATGTATAGGAACCGGTGGGCAATAGATGTTATTTGGTTTTTAACCGTCCACTTATGTCCCGTAGGACCCCGAGTACTTGATACCTATTCCTTGACTATCGCACTATCCGCATGTGGGACCATGAATCCCGTTAGCCAGAGTTTGAGTCATATCTTATTTCTTGGGGCCACAAACTAGTTTGGGATTTTATTACTATCCTGTAATTATGCCATGATTATGCCATGTTTAATTCTTTATTTACTATTGTTGCTCGTGGAGAGCGTTTACTACTGTAATGTTTAGCAATGTGGAATGTTTTCGAGGTATCGACAAGCCCATTCACACTTTCGGATTTTGTTGGGGATATACTTTCCGGGTATACCCACAGGACTCACTGACCAGGGTGGCCCACCAACGGGTTAGAGCTTTGCTTCATGGGCGGCCCAGTCAGAGAAAGAGGAGGAGCCAGTTCCGGCTACGACAAGGCCCATAAGAGTTACCTACTTAGGCTTATAGTATTACTTATAGTCCAAGCTGTATCTAGTTACCAACTCTGTAACATAGCCAGATAGGTCTCTCCTGTAACCCTAGGCCCCGGTGACTATATAAACCGGCCCTATGGGAGCCTTTAGGGCATAACGCAACATAACCAATCGTAACACCACAATCAACTCGCACAGGCGAACCTCTCTTGTAATCCGTTGTAACATCCGGCTTATGCCGATATATTACTAGGTTGCTAGCAGGAGTAGGATCCGATCACCGCAGTCGGATCTGAACCTGGGTAAACTTGTGCTCACCGCTCCTGGAACATCCGACGTCTCGCACCCCATCTTTCAAACGCTACTAGGACCGCCTATGGCGTACTTGTGGACAATCCGATGATAGTTGGCGCCCACTGTGGGGCAGGTGACCTTTGGAGCTTCGTTCTAGGCAGAATCTGCGCGTGCAGGAATCGGCAAAACTATCGCCATGGGTCGCGTGGTCTACGCCAGTGATGTCCCTCTCGTCCTTCTCGACGAGACCTGGATTCCGGCTTCAAAACCCATGACGACCTACACGATCATGTCTATCGACGAGATCGATATTTATCTCGGTTTCGCTGAACCCGCCCAACCCACCCTTGAGGTGATGACCATGGCGGAAGAAAATTCCGGATCTACTTTGTCCTCAAAGGCGGAAGAGTTTAAGATCTCGGAGAAAATCAAACCCACCCAGCCCACTCCTGTAGTGGAAGAAGAGGTGGAAGAAGAATCTAGATTTGATCTCTCTCACGAGATTGGATACACGGATGAGGAGTACATCCGCTATGGATCCGGCTCTGCCGATGTTGAGGTGGAAACCAAGTTATACCACTACCTCAAGAACATAAACAAGAAGAATCACTGTTTCATGTACCACATAAGCTCTGGATCCAACTCTGTCGATGCTGGAGCCGGCAGCGATTCAGTCCTAGACGCAATTGGAGAAAACACCGACTTACCTGGCTCCACTCAGGAGTCAATAACATCGTGGGAACTTCGAGACTTCAATGATAATATGGAGGAGTACGAGAAAGAGCACGCCTCCAAGCCAACGCAAGGTGAGCTGGAAAATTCTCCTAGTCCATATGATAGCATGGATGAAAGCTACACCTCGCAGGATGATATGGATACCGGAGATTCCTCCAAGGTCCACAAACCAACCATGACGGAAAGTACCGTCGGAATTTTATCCCCCGGTACCGAACCAAAAGCCGTCTTTTCCACTGGTACACACGTCAAGGCTACTGGGCGGTCAAAGAAGAAGAACAAGAATCTGACGCCGGAAGAGCCGGACGTCGTGGAAACCAACGAGGAAAAAGTTGATGAAAGGATCGAGATGGAGAATCAAGACGGAGATCTGATTAATACCACGCCGATCGACCCACCTGTGGATGGACATGTTGTCACCAAAGGTGCACGTGAAATTTTCGGAGATGCTCTCACGATTCCAATCCCAACGGCTTCGGATCTTACGCCGGAGGCGCTGGAGAAAAGGGCTGAGGACCTGGAAAATCACCGTATGTTTCTTCTCGAAGAGGCCGCACGCATCGTCGAGCTTAGACAATAGTTAGACAGTGATCCTGCCAAATATCAGTTAGATTTTAAGCGACACTATTGGGGATATGCTATATGGGTATCCTCATAGCATGTCTCCTATCCGGATAACCCGGGTGGCCCACAGTTGGTAGCATGGCCCATGGCCTGCTAGGCGGCCCAGTTAGATGGATCCATAAGGGAGGCCCATGCCGGGTAAAGGAAGGCTACGGTGGAGTCACCGACGTACCCGGAGCCTTGGAGTACAAGACACACAAGACTAGTAATAGACGGTGTAGGACTCTATAACCTATCCGGCTAGGACTTTTCCCTGTAACCCTAGACCTGGCGACTATATAAGTCGGGCCTATGGGAGCCTTTAGGGCAGATAATCTCAAACAACCTCGCACAGCGAACCGATCTCTGTAACTCGGAGTATTGCCCTTATAGAGATTTATAGCAGGAGTAGGATTCCACCACCGTTGTGGGATCTGAACCTGGGTAAGATGTGTTACCTCGTACCCGTCAATCATCCGCCTCGCCCCACGTCTCTAAACACGCACTATGAGGACCCATCCATGGCGTACTCATCGGCAATACCACGACAGTTGGCGCCCACCGTGGGGCAAGAGGCGCTTCGGGCTCTTCAGCGGGCGAGGACCAAGATCTTCGCGGGAATCGGCGAAACCGTAGCCATCGGTCACGTTCTCTTCTCCGGCAACGTTCCGATCGTCCCTCCCGATGTGTTCTGGATCCCGCCAAAGACGAACCCTACGCGGTGTTCGATCGTTCCTATCGGAGACATCCACCTCTTCATTGGCAAAACTGACTCGGGCACTAGTTCCCTGGGAGTCAGAGGAGCGTCAAGACCCGTACGGACCGTCTACGGGCAGGATACGTTCGCGGAAGGATCAAAGTCGGATGTCTCTTTGGAGTTTGCCGGCAAAGATCGGAAAAATTCAAGGCCCACCCAAACCGCCCCTGTGCAGGATATAACGGTGGAAGATCGCTGCAAGTCCGCCGGCTTCGCCTGTGCGTCTGGACAGCAGAGATCCAAGTTCGTCGGCGTGGTTACCATCTTCGATCTAGCGTGTTACGTCCAGAGAGAGGGCGAAAACCCCCGCGACTACCTACCAGGTGGCTCCGTATACGAGCCGATCTGGCCCACTACCCCAATGATGATTCCATGTATCACTTTGTGGAAGGACTAGACCATGTCACGCTCCTCCGAAACTCTCTAAGATGGACGCCTTACCTTCGAAGGCATGGTGAACACCGTCAACAACTACGCGGAGGCCGAAGCGGCAGCTTAGACAGCGCTTGCGCTCATTGACGGAGCCCCTCCGATTCAGCCACCTCCACCACCGCCTCCGGCCGCCATCGCCGCAGTCGCGCCGCCACCCCCAGTCATCGTCGCTACTGTTGCACCTCCACCGACCATCATCGAGGAAGTCCTGGCACCCTCCGACTCTATGATTTACGTGCTATACGCTGACTTCAGTGCAGATTCAGAGAAGATAGATTTTAGTCCAGAGGAACTAGACTCTGCCATGCAGGAGATGGAGGAGGAGTACACGCGCAACGAGCAAGCCAACAACGCCGTCACGTCTAGAGAGGTGTTTGTCACCATTGGGATGGTGATGGATGAAGATCAACCCAGACGAGCTCCGCCTACAGCGCTGGACAAGGGGAAGGGACCACCTGTTGCTACCGACGATGATCGCACAAAGGTCATGCCCCCTCCGCCTAACCCAGTGCAGCAGCCGCAGGAACTCAGCACCGGCCCGAGCAACAACAACACCACAAACTTGCCACCTCCATCATCTATGTCTGCTGCTGCCCAAGTTACTCCAGCTGATAGAGTGATGTACGACAATCTCCTCGTTAAGCACTGACCGTAGCTCATATCCAGAATGTGACCCAGCTTGACAAGAAGCGCCAGCAGCTGCTGGAGGAAGCGCAGGCCATCGCGGAGCAAGGCGCTAAGCTAGATCGAGATATGGTCAACACGCAGAAATCCATAGAGAAAGCCAGAGCAATGGAGGCCGAGCACAAGACTCTGCTGCAGCAGTAGAAGGCCAAGAAAGCTCCGGCTCGCGTCATCAACGATCCTGGCGTATGGCGAAACCTAGGATGGGCTCCCTCGAAGCGGGAACAAGCCAAGCCATACATTGACAATGAAGGCAGACAGGTGATGCCCACTCCACTCCTCAACCTCGCCGTCGCCAAGACCCTTCTGGAGCAGGATAGATCGTCTGAGGCAGTGGACCAGGTCTATGACCTAGTGGCCAAGGCGGTGAAGCAGCAGGAAAAGGCCACCTCTTAGAGGCTTGAGTCTGACCTAGCGTTTTGCCAGTCTAGCCAACATAAGCCTCCAAGGGATAGATCTCCTCTTGATGTCGGGTCTCAGACGGGTTCATCAGAACAAAGACAGAGGGATGCGCGCAATAGGAAGGATGCTATCCCCATATCCTCCGACCACGGAGAAAAGGCCCGACCTCATCTCCCATCGCCACCTCCCTGATCCCCCCGACATCGTGAAGACCCCAACGCTCACCATCGTACGGATATGCCCCCGCCATGGCAGAGCGGCATCGTCATCCACAACAACACGGGGCAGACCCATCATGACGGAGAGTTTAATCAAGGGCACAAGAGCAGGTCGCGCCATGACCCTCTGCGTCCGGCAAGCAATCGCGACAAGAGTGAGGCGTCGTAGGAGGGTAATAGCAAGAAGGCTAACCCACCGCCACCTCCGCCTCCGTCGCCACCTAGCAGTCACCATGGCGGGGGAGGCCCGCGTCGTTCATGCAGCCCATCCCCTATCGACAAGAAGAAGAAAAACCCGGAGCCGTATGACGCACGTTCGCGGATCAATAAGATCCACGAGGCCCGGGAAGGACTGTAGGGGTTCGTAGCATGGAAAACAAAAATTTTCTATCGCATACAAACAAACAAGCCAAGATCTATCTACTAGATTGTAGCAACGAGTCGATAGAGGAACTCACCCTCGAAGATTCCAAAGCGGTTAACGAGAGCAGATTCTCGTGGGTGATGTAGTCGTACTCTTTCCGATCTCAAGATCGCGTAGACGATCCTTCCAGCGCCACGTTAAGCAGCGCTCCCGATCGGTCACACGTTCGGTACTTTCGACGAAGACCTTCCTCTCCCTTGTTCCAGCAGTACGGAGGTTGTAGCACTCTCCTCGCGATTCCGGCGGCCTGGCGTGGTACCGGAAGTAGAGGGAAATCCTGAGGCTTCGCCTTAAGCGGTGCAGTATGGTGGAGCTTATGAGAGAGGCTATTAGTGTTCTAGTAATTAGACACACCAATTAGAAGGCTCTAAACCAATTAGAAGGCTCTAAACCACTGGCTAAAGCAATTAGAAGCTCTAAACCAAAACGGCTCTAAACCGGAGATTAGAGGTGGAAACTTGTGTGTCCTAGGAGGGGAGCCCTGCCCCTCCTTATATAGGTGGGAGGGCCGGCCAAGGGGAGGAGAGTCCCTCCCCAAGTCGGCTTGGTGGGGCGCCGGCCAAGGGAGGAACCCTCCTCCAAATCGGCCTCCACCAATCCTCCTCTCTTCCCACTTCCCAAAATTGCCGTTTGACTTTCAAACTAGCCGTTTGACTTTTCAATTTAGGATTTAAATAAACCCTTTATTTTGGACAGCAAGAACACCTAGTACATGATGCAATCATTCCAACTTTTAATGACACATTCATGTACCCTTCCCCCCCGGAGCGCCGGACATTCCGGAACCTTCTAGAACATTCCCGATGAAAACACCGGAACCATTCCCCAACTCCGAAACGGGACTTTCCTTATATGAATCTTATTCTCCGGACCATTCCGGATCTCCTCGTGATATCCCGGATCCCATCCGAGACTCCGAACAACATTCGGTCTCTTTCTCATAATACCATAACTACTCAAACAACGTCGAATCCTTAAGTGTGTCTCCCTACGGTTCGTGAATTATGCGGACATGATCGAGACACTTCTCCGAACAATAACCAATAGAGGAATCTGGAAATTCATATGGCTCCCACATATTTCTACGATTACTTTGCGATCGAATGAACCACTTACATACGATACCAATTTCCCTTTGTCTCACGATAGTTTACTTATCCGAGGTTATGATCGTCGGTATCTCTGCATACCTAGTTCAACCTCGTTACCGATAAGTACTCTTTTCTCGTTTCCGTGATATGTGATCCCTTGTGAGCCAGTCACATGCTTGCAAGCTAATTGGATGACATTTCACCGAGAGGGCCCAGAGAATATCTATCCGTCATATGGATGGACAAATCCCACTCTTGATCCATGTGTTTCAACCAATACTTTCCGAACACTCAATGCCACTTTTATAGCCACCCCGTTACGGTGTGGTGTTTGATGACATCAAAGCATCCATCCGGTAAAGGTGATATGCATGATCTCATGGTCGAAGGAATTAGGTTACTATGTATCAGAAAGCATATAGCAATTGAACTATTGAAATGACTTGATCTTTATGCTACGCTTATCTATAGGAGTATGTCCATCACATCATTCTCCTAATGATATGACCCTGTTGTTAATAACATCTCTATGTTCATGATCAGGAAACAATGATCATATATTAATCAACAAGCTAGTTTAACAAGAGGCTTTACTAGGGACTCTTATTTTAGTTTACAAATCACACAAGTATTAATGTTTCCGGTTAATACAATTATAGCATGGTATGTAAACATTTATCATAAGTATGAAGATATGATAATAACCACTTTATTATTGCCTCTTGGGCATATCTCCAACAGTCTCCCACTTGCACTAGAGTCAATAATCTAGTTTCAAACCTTTGTGTATTCAACACCTATGGCTTTCCGGTGTTGTATGTACACGATTGCTAGTGGTCAATCGATCTCCGGATCTGACACTTCCAGGTCCGTGTGTAATTGCATGTCTTTGCGTCTCTACGCATCACTCATTCTCTAATGAGATGGCTTTGTATGATTTGGTCTTTCGGTGTGACCTTTAGTTCTTTGGGGTTAAAACATGTTGATAATATTGTTGCACAATATATCTTCATAGTATTATCCGCTGTGAACTACACCTAGTTTGATAACAAACTACTTGACACAAATGCCCTCTTTTGCTGCTATAATAGCAGTCATATACTTAGCCTTTTGTCAAGTATCTGTCACAATGTCTTAACTTTGGAACTCATCCAAATCCATTATGGAACTCACTTTCCATTATATTGTGCCACCCTTAGTTTAGATTGAGATAAACTTAATTTGTACTCTGTGACAAAACTAGTATCAATGTAGTACTTTTACAATGAACTAATCATCTATTTGTCACTTCTACAAATAATATACTCTTAGTTCTTCCAAAAGATCATAAGAATATCCTTACTATCGTCCAATGATCATCTTATGAATCATTACGGTATATGCTCATAATATTTATAGCATAGGACATATCTGGATTTGTACATATCACGTATGATTGATATAAATACTCTTTGTGATTTCATACATCAAGTATTAATCTATACTTGAATCTTTGTTTCACTTACCAAGTGCCAATACACTTGAATATATCATCAACATTGAACTCTTTCAATCCTTTACGTGCAACAAGAACCTTTCTTGTAGTTTCTATATTGAATTCATTCAATATCTCGTCTATGTATACGGCACAACCATATTAGCGTCTATTGATGCCAAATATTTGGGTTTTGCCTAAGTCTTTCATCGGGATGAAATTCTTAATATGTGTTAATAAAAGATACATTATTTCCAATCAACAATATGTCTTCCACATAATGTATTAGAAACATGTCTTAGCGCTCCCACTTAATTTCTTGCAAATGCAAGCATCTTCATTGTCTCCGATGAAATTAAACTCTTTAACAGTTTCATCATAGTGAAGATTCCAACTCCGCTATGCTTACTTCAACCATTGAAGTTTGCATATGCTTTTAGCATCCTTTGAATTAACAAAACCCTTTGGACCGTGTCATGCACACGTCCTAGGTAACCATTCTATTAGAAGAACTTGTTTTGTTTATTCTACTACCACATAACAAATTATATGTAGTGGTTGCTACATTAATCCGTCTAGACTAAAAATCGCTATGAAAGATCAAATCTTGTCATATACAACCTTTGAACATTGTTATGAACTCTTTCCCAACATGTCGACTATTTTATAGATGTGAAACATCCATGTCTACTTCTTTATAGATCCAAACACAAGCAAGGTCTTACACCTTTTCGAGGGTCCTTCAAGTTCAAAACTTGATTTCTTGTGTATGGAACTTTCACGGATTTTATGGCTTCAAGCCATTTGACGGAGTCAGGGCCCATCATTGCTTCTTTGCATGTAGTCCGTTCATTATTCTCAAATAATGATTCAACCCTCAAATCTTGGTATTTGATTGTTTACTTGACCTACTTGGTTCAATAGAAACTTAGACCTCCGTGACCACAACCTTTGAGGCACGTGAGCCATGAGCATTATTGCTGCCTCCGGAACACTTTTCGGTCTTGCAACTCTGCACATATAGCTAAGGTTCCTTTAACCTTATCAAAGTTCTATCGTCCTCCCACTTAACTTTTCACGAAAAATTCCTTCTCAAAGAAACTTGACGTTCTAAGCGACAAACACTTTTGTCTCCGGTGTTTATGGAGGAATACTTAACATTTATACAAAGACAGGTTCATCCGACTTTGGTTGCACATCTTTCTTATGCATAGCATACCAATGTTTAAGAAAGGACTACTTGGGTTTTATCCCAAACCATAACTTTATATGGTGTCATTTCAGCGGATTATGATGAAGCTCTTTTCAGTGGAAAAACGGTAATCTCTAAAGCTTTTAATCTTTAAAATATAATGGCAGTTTTATGAATTATACCTTTGATCTTACCATGTCAAACAAGGTTTAATTACATATCTCGAATGCTCCATACTCTTATGGTGTTTGAAATGCAAATCCACGGAACTATTCCATAAATCTTAGGTATTATGCTAAACTTGTAACTTAAATATCTTCCTTTATGATCTTATCATAAACTATTCATATTTTTGTTACAATGATTTTGCACTTCATCTTGAAAGTCTTTGAACTTTTCAAGTGTTTCATACTTTATCCTTATTAAGTAAATATTCATATATTCACTCAAATTTTCGGAGAAAGCATATGAAGTTGAAATTCATCGCTCTTGACTACACATAATGGACTTTGTACAACAATATGTACAAGTTCAAATAAGCTAGTCATTCGTTCCCTTTTGGCCTATGAACGAAGTTTTAATTATCTCTAGGAAAGTTTCACAAACGTCATTTGATCAAAAATCAAAAAGACTCCAAAATTCCATCCACATGGAGTTTCTTCATGTTTTCTTTCCAATATAATTTAAACGGCGATGTCACTTCCTAAGTGATCTTTCAATCAATTTGTCTTTCGACAATTTTAGCACTAGTTTTATGGATGTGATTTCTCCAACGAGATTTGTGAATCATCCATCTTTTATGGATTACGGCAATTATTTGAACAACCCTTTTGTTCTCATAATACCTGATAAAACAAATCTTGAAGGCAAGCTTTGATGTTTAACGAGCAACATAATAACCCTTTATTTGTTCTCGATGAACATCATCACATATTCTTTTGCTATTTACTTAGGCCATTGTAGTTCATGAATTCTGTTGTTTTCGTATGACGATTCATACCAACATATTCAGTATCAAATGCTTAAGAACCACTTTGTTTAATAAGCAAAGAATATAGCCATAACATGTATATTATCTATATACTTAAACTGAACAATTCTAGTCTTTTCTTTTCTGCCATATACTTATGAGATTCTCTTTCAAGATTTCCTTTTACATTTGAAAGAATCTATCAACATCAATAGTGGAGTCATACTTATGACACATAGTCCAAAGCGTGTATAGTTAAATACCAATGTCTTTGAACTTGCACTTTGAAGTAGATCACCATTATCAAATATTTGGTGTTCTTTCAAATTCCTTTCTTTAGTAATCTCTTGGTGTAGTAAACATTTTACCTACATCAAATATTCACCCTCATCATGGACTTATCCATGATCTAGCTACTTTTAGCTTGTAACGGTGAATCGCGAGTATAATGTTGCTCTCAAAACCTTTTGGAAGATTAGGACAACTAGTGTCTCCAACCTTTTGCAAATTCTCATCAAATATGAGAACATGACTTTTGCCATATTATACTCTATCATGTTGTAACCAAAACTTCATTTCAGATATCACAATATCTTCCACACATCATGGTTTCTGAAACAACTCTTTCAGATCCTAGATAACCTTGATATTAAGACAATCCTTTGAATATCAAGAATCATGGAGACAAACATGATACTCAAACACTAACACTTGGAATTGTCACTCTTGTTTTAATACTAATTATTAAACTTTATGGAGTAACCGAAATTACTGAAAGTTTGCAATAGGACTTTTAAACTTTAGATTAACACTTCAAAACAATACGATACCAGTTCGTAAAGTAACTAACCAGAATTCTATAGTTCTATCATCTCAATTAAAACTAAGCGCAAGGTGGTAAACGGATGCCAATGACTACAACAACTATGCAAATACACTTTGATTTAATTTATGATAAATTGAGTTCTAATTAATAATTAAATTAATCCAGGTGAACTCCCACTCAAAACAACATCCCTCACATTGTTTTAGTGATCACACGAACCAAATCCACCACATCAAAACCGATCATCACGAGAGTTGATGTAGCTTCAATGGCGAACAATCAACATGTTCATCATATCTACTATATGACTCATGCTTTACCTTTCGGTGATCCGTGTTCACGAGACCATGTCTCATACATGCTAGGCTCGTCAAGATCAAACCTTAGCTACCGCATAAGCAAATCTGGCTTGCTTACGTTGTATTCACCATGGAATCAAAGACACCCGATCATCACGTGGTGCTTCGAAACAGCAAGCTTTGGCAACGGTGCATACTAAGGGTGAACACTTTAGAACTTGAAATTTATGTGCATGAGGGATCATCTTATAATGCTACCGTCTACTAAGCAATACAAGATGCATAAAGGATTAACATCACAGGCAATTCATAATATGTGATATGATATGGCCTTTCTTCTTTGTGCTTTCGATCTCCATCTTCAAGCACGAACATGATCTCCATCATCACCGCATAGCATCAAGGTCAATGACGCTTCTTCATGGTTGTCGCCCACCAGCTTCAACTATTACAACTATTTTGAATAGACACGCAGGTCTTAATGTAAATTAAAGACAACCATATGGCTCTGCGGTTGCCAACTTACAATAAGGAACATTGCATACATCAAATATAATCACAATCATGGCCATATCACATCATTGACACCCCTCGCAAAACAAAGTTAGACGCCTCTACTTTCTTTGCATATTTTACGTGGTTTGGGGCTTTCAATAAGTGTCGTTCTAACTTACGAACAAGAACCACAACATTGATACTAGCATTGTTGATCACCCGTTGTAGATTGGATCTTTACTATGCTAGGAAAAACAGCACCAAAAGCCACTTATGCAATACAAGTTGCATGTTAAGCGTGGAGCAAGTCTCATGAACGATGTCATGTAAGGTTAGCCCAGGCCGCTTCATCCCAACATACCGCAAGATGCAAAGTACACAAAAAGCAATCTACAATAAAAGCATCAATGCCCACAATGATCATTGTGTTCTACTCGTGCAACAGATCTACATATAGACACGGCTCGATACCATCAGGGGTTCGTAGCATGGAAAACAAAAATTTTCTATCGCATACAAACAAACAAGCCAAGATCTATCTACTAGATTGTAGCAACGAGTCGATAGAGGAACTCACCCTCGAAGATTCCAAAGCGGTTAACGAGAGCAGATTCTCGTGGGTGATGTAGTCGTACTCTTCCGATCTCAAGATCGCAGAGACGATCCTTCCAAATGCGTTCGGCAGCGCTCCGCAGATCGGTCACACGTTCGTACTCGACGAAGACCTTCCTCTCCTTGTTCCAGCAGGCGGAGGTTGTAGCACTCTCTCGCGATTCCGAAAGACAACGGCGTGGTACCAGGAAGTAGAGGGAAATCCCAGGCTTCGCCTTAAGCCGGTGCGAGTATGGTGGAGCTTATGAGAGAGGCTATTAGTGTTCTAGTAATTAGACACACCAATTAGAAGGCTCTAAACCAATTAGAAGGCTCTAAACCACTGGCTAAAGCAATTAGAAGCTCTAAACCAAAACGGCTCTAAACCGGAGATTAGAGGTGTAAACTTGTGTGTCCTAGGAGGAGCCCTGCCCCTTATATAGGTGGGAGGGCGGCCAAGGAGGAGAGTCCTCCCAAGTCGGCTTGGTGGGCGCCGCCAAGGAGGAACCCTCCTCCAATTCGGCCTCCACCAATCCTCCTCTCTTCCCACTTCCCAAAATTGTTGCTTGACTTTCAAACTAGCCGTTTGACTTTTCAATTTAGGATTTAAATAAACCCTTTATTTTGGACAGCAAGAACACCTAGTACATGATGCAATCATTCCAACTTTTAATGACACATTCATGTACCCTTCCCCCCCGGAGCGCCGGACATTCCGGAACCTTCTAGAACATTCCCGATGAAAACACCGGAACCATTCCCCAACTCCGAAACGGGACTTTCCTTATATGAATCTTATTCTCCGGACCATTCCGGATCTCCTCGTGATATCCCGGATCCCATCCGAGACTCCGAACAACATTCGGTCTCTTTCTCATAATACCATAACTACTCAAACAACGTCGAATCCTTAAGTGTGTCTCCCTACGGTTCGTGAATTATGCGGACATGATCGAGACACTTCTCCGAACAATAACCAATAGAGGAATCTGGAAATTCATATGGCTCCCACATATTTCTACGATTACTTTGATCGAATGAACCACTTACATACGATACCAATTTCCCTTTGTCTCACGATAGTTTACTTATCCGAGGTTATGATCGTCGGTATCTACGCATACCTAGTTCAACCTCGTACCGATAAGTACTCTTTTCTCGTTCGTGATATGTGATCCCTTGTGAGCCACCACATGCTTGCAAGCTAATTGGATGACATTTCACCGAGAGGGCCCAGAGTATATCTATCCGTCATATGGATGGACAAATCCCACTCTTGATCCATGTGTTTCAACCAATACTTTCCGAACACTCAATGCCACTTTTATAGCCACCCTGTTACGGTGTGGTGTTTGATGACATCAAAGCATCCATCCGGTAAAGGTGATATGCATGATCTCATGGTCGAAGGAATTAGGTTACTATGTATCAGAAAGCATATAGCAATTGAACTATTGAAATGACTTGATCTTTATGCTACGCTTATCTATAGGAGTATGTCCATCACATCATTCTCCTAATGATATGACCCTGTTGTTAATAACATCTCTATGTTCATGATCAGGAAACAATGATCATATATTAATCAACAAGCTAGTTTAACAAGAGGCTTTACTAGGGACTCTTATTTTAGTTTACAAATCACACAAGTATTAATGTTTCCGGTTAATACAATTATAGCATGGTATGTAAACATTTATCATAAGTATGAAGATATGATAATAACCACTTTATTATTGCCTCTTGGGCATATCTCCAACAAGGACCATACCTAGGACCATGTTGCTTTGGGCCTGCGATACGGTCCGCAACTTACCCCAAAGGTTTCCGGATTGACAAGACAATCAAGCCCTATGACGGCACCGCTAAGCCAGCTACATGGTTGCAGGATTATGGCAACGTGGTAGAGATTGCCGGGGGTAACCCCAACGTTGCCGTCAAGTACCTTCCATTGATGTTGGCGTGCACATACCGTCAGTGGATTGACGACTTGCCAGAGAAATCCATCTGCAATTGGTTGGACATGCAAGAACTGTTCACCAAGAACTTCGAGGGTACGTACAAACGTCCCCGCACTGTTGGCGATCTACAGCGGTGCGTGCAAGAGAAATACGAGACATCTCGCGCCTACCTCTCCCGCTGGCTAGATATGAAGAATTACTGCGCAGGAGTGCATGCTCAGACTGCCATGGCCGCCTTCATCGATGGGTTGGAAAGGGGCACGTTGCTCCGACATAAGCTGAAGCGCTTGCATGACAATCACCAGCTTTACTTGAACCAGATGATTCAGTTGGCTAGTGAGTTCACAGCTGCCGACGACGATGCTCGTGGCTCTCTGCCGGCAACGGCCATTCCAACTCAAGCTCGTAGGAATAGCAGCACAAAGCGGAAAACCGCTCCAGAATAAAAGCAAACTCCCGACATGGTCGCCATGACCTTTGCAGGACGAGGTGATGGTGGACAACGTGGCCGAGGACGGGGAGCTGGTCGTGGGCAGCCACGAGGAAGTGAAACTACCTCGGCACCGCTCCGCGTTCCCCAAACCTACAAAGAGTACCGCGATATGCCGTGCCTCATACACCTCGATGTCAACAGTAAGGCCACCCATACCAATCGACACTGCAAGTTCGTCAACGACCTCAAGGAAGACCTAGAGTCAGGCTACAAGCAAAGTCGGAAGAACAGACCGCGAGGCAAGGGCAAGGGGAAGAAGAAGGAGGAGTCCAAGGATTCAAGTGACATGGACGAGGATGTTGACCCCAAGCACGCCGCCGAGAGAGACGACAAAGGCAAGAATCCCTTTGTGAAGAAGGCGCCAGCATACCACACTTTCCTTGGCACCCCCACCGTCCGACAACAAAAGACCTCTATGAGAATACTGATGGCCACTCTACCCCCAGTTCCCCAGTACCTGCTGGACGGAGGTTCCAATTACTTGGGACAGGAAGGATCACCCAGACCTCATCCCTACGGAGAACCAATACGCCATGGTCATCAACCCCTTGATTGACGGCGTGGAGTTCACCAAGTGTATGGTGGATAGTGGAAGCAACATCAACATCATGTACCTGGATATACTGCAGAAGATGAACTTGACGGAGGCAAACCTAAGGCGGACCAACACCATCTTCCACGGCGTAGTTCCTGGTCGGGAGGCTCAGTCCCTTCGGTGCATCACACTTCAGGTTGCCTTTGGCGATGTTAATAATTACCGCCAAGAGCACATGACCTTTGAGGTGGTCCCCTTCAAGAGCGTGTACCACGTCATATTCGGCCGCGACATATTCCACACCTTCATGGCCAAGCCATGCTTCGCATACAACAAACTCAAGATACCCGGACCAAACAGTGTCATCACCGTATTCGGAAGCTTTACCAAGGCAAGGTACTGCGAGATTAATGAAGCAGCCTTCACGGAAGCTGTCCCCTATAGCAAAGAATTCAAAGAGATCCAGAGCAAGGTCGATGACTCAGAGATGCCTGCGTCGAAGAAACAGATTTCTGACTCCGCTCCTGCATTCAAGGCCGCCATCGAGACCAAGCCGGTGGAACTTGTGGTAGGCGATGCCTCCAAGACCACCGCCATTGGGACGCACGTGGATCCCAAATAGGAAAGCGCGCTTGTCGAGTTCCTCCATGAGAATAGGGACATCTTTGCCTGGCAACCTGATGACATGAAAGGTGTACCTAGGGAACTTGCCGAGCACAGCTTAAACATTGATCCAAAATGCAAACCAGTGAAGCAACCTCTATGACGCTTTGGAGATGAGAAGAGACGCGCCATAGGCAAAGAGATAGCTAGTTTACTTAAGGCTAGTTTTATCCGCGAAGTCCTTCACACCCAATGGGTGGCCAATCCTGTACTTGTCCCCAAAAGGGGAACCAAAGAATTAAGAATGTGCGTTGATTACACCGACTTGAACAAGGCATGCCCCAAAGATCCGTTTGCTTTGCCTCGCATTGACCAAGTCATTGAATCGACGGCTGGCTCGGAACTTTTGTGTTTTCTCGATGCATACTCAGGATACCACCAGATCAATATGAGGAAGTCAGACCAATAGGCCACTTTGTTCACTACCCCATACAACACGTTTTGCTATGTTACGATGCCCTTTGGGCTGAAAAACGCAGGTGCTACGTACCAGCGGACAATGCAACGTTGCCTTCACGATCAAATTGGTCGGAACGTTCATGCCTATGTGGACGATATCGTGGTGATGTCTAAAAAGTCCAATGACTTAATCTCTGACTTCAAAGAAACCTTTGATAATCTCCGGAAATACAACATGATGCTTAACCCTAAGAAGTGCGTCTTCGGGGTTCCAGCCGGCAAATTGTTGGGTTTCGTCATTTGACAGCGTGGAATCGAGGTTAACCGGGAGAAAATCAAGGCCATCTTAAACATAAACCGTCCGACATGCCTAAAGGATATTCAACGACTAACATGTTGTGTTGCAGCAGTTAGTCAGTTCGTCAGCCGACTTGGAGAGAAGGCCCTGCCGCTGTACAAGTTGCTAAAGAAGGCGGACAAATTTACGTGGACGAATGAAGCAGATGAAGCATTGAAGCAGCACAAGGAGATTCTTTCCTCAGCATCGTCGTCGTGGTAGAGCGGAAGGAACCAGGCTATGAGTATGGAGTTAAATGACCAGTTTACTATGTGAGCGAGGTCTTGACGGAGTCCAAGCAGCGTTACCCGCACTACCAGAAGATAGCTTATGGAGTATTCCTTTCTTCTCGGAAGCTGAGGCACTACATTCAGGAGCACCCAATCACAGTGGTGAGCAAGACTCCACTGTCCGACATTATCAACAACAACGACACTACGGGAAGGGTCGTGAAGTGGGGCATTGTGACACCCCGGGGATCAGGGCTAAACAAATCCCAGACCTCTGTCTGACATAAGCTTAACCTTGAGCTAGAGAATATCCAGTGAAGAATCGGTAACACAGTAGTGACCCTACGACACGAAAATTATTACAGCAAGCTCATAACTGAGCAGAGAACCAAATTATTACAAGCAGAGGTCGCTAACCACAAACATCAAACAACGGAAGGCAAATTATTCTCTTAAGTATAGCAAACTTAACAAAGCGCCTAAGAGGCTTGAAGCATAACGATGACGTCCCAACCCATAGATTCCAGGCTGCCGGCAGGGAACCCCAAGCTACTCGTCGATGTCGATGTAGTACCAAACTGATCTTCAGGGAACACTTACTCTGCCAAAAGTATCAACAAAGCAAGGGTGAGTACAGGGTGTACTCCGCAAGAATTATGGATGGTGGAGTTGTTTTGCATAAAGCCATCTTTGTTTATAAAACAAGATAGAGAGATAAGAATCTCGTCTAATCAGATTATTTTAAAAGGGGATAAGAGAGCGACGTCTCCGAAACATTGATCATCATCTTTTGATATCCACCGAATCATCATCATCTACCCACTAGGATCACCCCCTCGTACCCATGAGGAAGCATCCTTAAGCACACGTTGTTCTACCAAGTTTTACGATTAGGTTAAAGTTCTCTATGATCTTAGAATCCGGTCACCAAGCGTTCATAACTGTGAACACGGATTTTCGAAAAGATTTAACCCTGCAGGGGTGTACAACCTTACCCACATGTACCAACCGACTCTTAATGCCAGATCATTAGCCCTCTTCCTTGGAAGGCCGACAGAGGGTGTGGTTGGCCACTACCTTTACCTTGCTTTCGCCGAGACCATGAGTCACGCAATAAGTATGGTTCCACCCTAACGGGTCAAATCCCGAAGTCGGTACTTAAAGATGTGAGGCGAGGTTGGTTTACCAGGGGAGCCATTAACCCCAAGCAACCCGGTCCATGCTTCCCTACCTGTAGGAAGGCACCTCCTTCACCTCCTTCTTTCGAAAACGTTTTCAATGCGTATGTCGAATGGAACGCCCGAACTATGTGACTCATGGAATCTACTAGGCAAGTTAATCAGGTGAGGGGTTCCCAAGCCCCGTTTGGTTGTATGCTCATCTCGGTTCCAAAGGCAAGAACTCATGTCCTAGTGGTGGCGAGCATGGGACTAGAAAAACCACATCCCACCGTGGCCTCCCATACAAGCCTTAGCATGTTTATTCTCATATCACCTCTGATATCATCTCATCACGTTCTCCTGTCATACTAGATTATCTGCATCTGATACATCATCTGGATGAACCAGATTCAATAGCTATGCATGGCTAAGCAGGACACAGATATAAGCTCTAGCAGTGCACACAAGCCAAACCTAGTTATGCTAGGAGCAGTGGATCAAGTAATATAAGCTCAAAGGGAGTAATGCAACAGATAGGATACTCTATCTATCGATAAAAGACCACAGTAGAATCATATGCATCATGACAGGAATTGAAATGCTTCCGAAATAGTAGGATTGTATCATGGTGGGGTTATGCTTGCCTTTGCCAGTTGATAACCGATAAACAGATCTTCGGGAATCTTGTACTTGACTTGGTTACACCTGGTCAAGTATTGTTCATTGATCTTCGATGGTATTGATCTCGGTCTTCGGTCTCGATCTCGATCTCGATATCGTATTCTACCGTTGAGAAGCAAACACCAGAAAGAAAGGGAAAAAATCAACACATGGCATCGATGCAATGCTCAAACAAGAATGATGATATGACAAGTTGATTAGTATTGAAATGTAACTCTAAAGCATGCTTGACAACTTAATCGGGGTTCCGAGGGGTGAAAATCCTAATCAGGGAAACTCTGGATGTATATGAGAGGGGTTACTAAGTTCTTCTAATTAAACTTGTCTTGAAAGTTGTTGAACAATGCATGATTATAGCTTAATTATATAGTTCTCATTTTTCTGAACATTTTGATATATTATTTGTATTTTTCTGACTTATAAATAATTAGATATTGAATTTAAAATATTTAAATCATTTTCTAGAATTATAAAAGCCTTATTACACTTTCCTGGAAATAAAAGAAACTGGAAAACGTTTTACACCGTGGGGTGGCCTAGCCACAGACACAGATAGGTGGGGCCCGAAATGGTTGACCAGGTGCTGACCCGCGGCAGGCGTCACGGTGACGTCAGGGTGACATCACGCCGGCGGTGGCCTGCATGACGGTGACGGGGAAGGCGGCGAGCGAGGCTGCGGGGTTAGTCTTGTTCGAACCAGCGTGGCGAGGTAAGAAATAAAGTGGCAGCGCCGCTCGAAGAAGGTCACCGGAGCCTCGGCTCTGACGAGCTCCGACAGCGGCACGCACAGGTGCTCGTGGCGGAGACGATAGAGAGGAGGAGGGAGGGATTGGAGAGCACGAGCGTGCTCCTGAGCTCACCAGGAATGCGCTAGGGTGGTCGGGTTGGCGAGGCCGGACGCCTGTGAATCGAAGCGTCAACTGCGACGGCCGGCGTCGGGACCGAACTCGTTTCCAGCGAGACGGGGCCTTCCCAGCTTGCACGCTTCACGGATGAGGAAGAGGAAGACGCGGTGGGCTGCTCAGCGGAGCGAGGGGAGGTCGGGGACGACGGGGCTCGCCGGTGACTGGGGCGGTTAGGGTTTCGGCTTCTGCGCTCGTGGGACACAGAGCGAGAGAGAGAGGGAAATGGGGATGGGGAGAGAGAGCGTGGCGTGGACGTTCTTATCTTCATCTCCTAGGGCGGCGGTGCGCATCATAACGCCGGCGAGGATCAATGGAGAGGGCACCGGCACGCAACAGCTTGGAGTCTGCGCGTCGTTGACGAAGACGACTATGGAATGAAGACTGAAGCGGTACGGGCTAGGGATGGGCCGTGCTAGGCTGCGGGGTTCCGCACTGCGCGGGAGAAAGGGAGGAGAGGAGAGGAAGGTGGCTGGCTAGGCCGGCCTGGTTAGCTAGTCTGCCTATTTTTTTAGAAATCTTTTTCCATTTCTGTTTTTCTTTTTCTCTTTGTATTCCTCCAATTCAAATCTGTTTTGATCCATTTAAAAGAATACCAGAAACTTTTTAAATATTAAAATATTGCAAGGACCCTTATAACAATTTGGGTTCCCTACACTTTGGTAATTTTCAAAATATTCCAAACCA
Organism: Avena insularis; assembly: GCA_023614405.1. Taxonomy (NCBI): domain Eukaryota; kingdom Viridiplantae; phylum Streptophyta; class Magnoliopsida; order Poales; family Poaceae; genus Avena; species Avena insularis. Next base: position 331,814,326 of record CM042697.1, read on the forward strand.
TTTGAATGGATTTCAAAGAGAGGGGAGGGTTAGGGTTTTAGGATTTCGTCCTTATTTTCTTGCATGCATTTTTATTAGATGATGATCATGATGCACAATCAAACCCTAATTGATATTTACCTAAAACTGGGGTGTTACAGCTCTATCCCCCTTACGAGAATCTCGACCCGAGATTCCATAGGTAGGAAAAGAGACAGAGAGAGAAAGAAGCAAGGCCACTCTAAAGATAAGAGGGAACACACTAAACAACACAGAGTATCTCATGGTCAACTCAGGGATAGAGTGTTCAGAAACAACTCTGAGATGATGAACATGAAACACATCAAGGTAATAGAGGAAACAAGAGGAGAAGGTTTTGAAATTGTGAGATGGATGGTCTTCATAAGGATTGAGACCATGGAACTTACAGGAGGTTTTGAAGCTTCTGAAGAAGAAAGCTTCCAACAGAAAAAACATAACAACAGACTTCTAGAGGTGAACCTCTACTAAAAAGCTTAAGTAGAGATTCAAGGTGCAGATATGCGGATCAGCAAAACCAAGATGTTGAACTACTTTTGGCATAGAAGGTTCATTCTTTCATACAACAGAAGGCCGAGACAGAAAGGTGTTTTGGTGGGGAAGACTCATAAGAGCCACAGGGAACATGTAACAAGAGAAATTTCTGATTATCAAAATCATAGCCACTCTTAAACATGTTTGAGAAAACGAAGGAAACTCTTTATTCATCCAGGTTTATCAGAATCGTCGCCAAAGATTATGATATCCCTTTACACCACCAAGATGAATAGTTAAGAAGATTCCTGATGACATGAGAAGAAAGAAACTTCATTCTCAGACTTCAATTACTTGGCACAACAAAATGCTTGCCATCATAAAAGGGTCTGGAGGATCAACCGAGAGACATTTAGCAACACTACTTTAAATGTTCTGTAACATCCCTAAAATCATGTTTCAAACTCACGCATATCATCCATGCATCCATGATCATGTAGAGTTCATTTCAAACAAACCAATTCAAAAACAGGAGCATATGAGCTCATTATTTTATGTGATCAGCATTTAAAACAAATGCTACTCTCCAATGAGAGATTTTTGTTCATTGAACCAAACCTTGTTGTGTTATTGCTCTTAGATTGTGTTTCTAGATTTCTAGGATTTAAACCAAAGTTTCAAAACAAATATGATTTGAAAACCAATTTCAAAACCTATTTAAACTAGTGCTATGCCACTACTTATTTTATTTTATTCCAAGTGACCAGGCCAATTCAAAGTGACCACTTGTTTTGTGTCCAGATTTGTGAGTGTCACACTCTACAAAAATCATGAAAATATTTGAATTCAAACAACTTTTGAAATCATTTGAATTTGATTCCTGAAATTGCAAACAGAAAAAGAAAAGGAGAAAAGAATTAGAAAAGGGCCGGCGCCACCTTTCTAGCCCAACAACAGAATCAGCCCACTAAGCCCACCCGGGTTCCCCTTCTCTCTCTCACCCGCAGACACACCCCCAGAGTCGCTGATGCAAGGACCCCACCTCCTCTCTCTTTCTCTCGCTGACAACCGCGGCCCACACGGCGTCATCGTTTCCACCCAACGACCAGCTCAATCCCCAATTACGCCGGCCGTTCTCTGTATTGATTCGCGGCGTCAATTCACGATCAATGCCGGTGTAAATCACGCTCGCGACCATGCTACTTAAACCCCCTCTGCCCCCTCTCCATTTTCCCCCAGACCCCGAGCACAGAGCGCCCCCAGGCTGCACGTAATCGCCCTTGCACTGCCACAGACAGAGCCCACTCCGGCGACCAATCCCGGTGAGCTCCGTGCGCCCCTTCCTCTCTGGTTCATACGAACAGCTTCGCAACCTCCTTGCACTCCTACTGACACCTCTAGTTCATCCTATACTGCCCCAGATCGTTGACTTCGTCAAGCACTGCAAGTTCCCGACGACGTCTTCGACTCCGGCGACTAAATTCGGTGAGCCCCGTGTTCCCCTTCGTTTTTGACTCACACAAACATGTTCGCCATAGCCTTGCGCACCCCCTGATACCATTGATTCGTGCTAGGGTGACCAGGAACGTCGCCAACGTCGCCGTCCACCCGATCCCGACGCTGTCATCAACTCCGACGAGCTCCCACGGCCACTGCAGCGCGCCCCTTGTCAAGCCGTCGCCACGTTGAGCTTCAGTACATCGTCGCGAGTCTGGTAAGCGTCTTCGACGACCCCAGAACCCCCTGTAGCGCCGCGCCGCCGTAGGCAGAGCACGCCGCCACCAGTTGCCACCGCCAGCGCCGCCCATCCGTGGTCGCTTGATCGATGACCGTTGGATCTAGATCAAGCGCATAGGAATAGATCACTTAACGAAACAGTACGCTTAGATCTGGACCGTGCGCGGTCACTTTAATCCAACGGCCTGCATCGACCTATCCGTGCGAAGCGGTATAGACCAATCAGAACATGAAGCGTGGCTCGGGTTTAGATTTAAAATCAGGATTTGAATCTATTGAATGTTCAAACTTGTTTTAATCATAACGTTTGATCCCCACGTCCAAATTTGATGAATTTTATATCAATGGAATCAGGAGAGCAAGCCCTTTCCAAATATGCAATGTGTTTAATGATTTTTTTCTGTTAAAATGGTTTTATTTACAGAAACATGTGTAGGCCTATTTTGTGTATATTAATTATTTGAGAAATGTTTTAGTGTTTAAATAAATGTTGTTTGGCAAATTTTTGAACTTGTTTATGAACCAGTACTGTGCACTTGTCTTGTTGAGTTTAAAAATCATCAAATATCATATTGCATGCATCCATATATTTTTGCTTGTATTTATTTTGTATGTGATTTGTTGCAATGATTTTATGTGTAGATTTTGGTGCCAATAGTGATTGTGATTGTGAGGAGTGTAGCTACTCTCCAAACTACCAAGTCAAGTGGTGCTTCATGATATTTTTATCCCTATGTTTTCTACTATGCATTAGAAATATTTTGCTAGTCTTCCATGGTTATATTTTGCTTATATGCTATGCTTGGGAAATCCTAGTAGTTGTAGAATTGCTAGAAATTTCTAAGTTAAGATGCTTATCTATGCCATGCTTAGCCTAGCTAGTAGCAACCAAGGGTGGTGAATTATTCATGCTATGATAAAATATTTCTAAGTCCTTGGACTTGTGTTTTTACTTAATAAAACAACTAAGTGAATGAAATACCTGGGTGGAATGGAAGGAATGGTTTATCTTGAGTGGTTACACAAGGCCCATTTATATGTTTACCTTGTGTATCTCACTTGTGGAAAGCCACCCAGGAACAAAGGGATTTGAGAGGCCAAATGTTAAGAAGCTTCTAGTGTAGCCACTTGGCAATATGGGCTCTGCCTGGATCACATAGGTTGAAATAACTTAGCCATTTGGAAAGTTGGTGGTAGTGGGATGATAGGTTGGAACGCGTCCATTTGGTCTAAGGGAAGGCTTCTGAAAGGTCCTGTCTTGGTGAAAATCAAGTCTTGTGGGGAAAGTGCACAACCTCTGCAGATGGAAGAATCTAAGTACTTAGCCATGTCCCTGGTATTGGACAATTTGAGCATCAAGACATGGAAGCTATCAAGAATCTCCTCATCCCAATTTCTAAGTAAAACTTGTGGTTGAACAAGGGTGAAGGACCCCAATGTCTATTGGTGGTTCCTTGGGAAAAGTTTTTGACAAAGAAAAACTTAGTGATTTCAACTAATAGGCAAAACCTATTTTGAGCAAAGCAAGCCTAAGCTACACTTAGCCAAATTGCATATAGTATCTAGTCCACCAAAATTATACTAAGGTATCACTTGCCAATACTATTCCAATGTATTGACCCACTGTGGCTTAACTTGTGATTTTGCAGGTTACTCTGATGATGATTAGGAGTCATGAGTCTACACTCAACATGTTTGCCTGTGGCACATGAAGATGAAGACTTTTATTTATTTTCTTATTTAAACTCTTGTATTAGGCCTGTGTCCTTGGAGATGTAAAGACTATGTTTGTCTCTGGAATGACTGTAATAATGACCTTTGTTTCTGTGTACTTAATCTTAAACTGTGGATGCTAGCATTGATCCAGGGACTAGCATTGCAATCACAGGGATCCTTTTCCTTTATAAAGGTGGGATCTTACAGATGGTATCAGAGCACTGTGTTGCCTGTAGGATTATGACCCTAGGATTGGAAACCACTAAGGAAACTTTTTCAATAACTTCCACACTTGTCTATTCTTCTCGTTAACTTTTATAATCTTCTTTCTCATCTCTATTTGTAGATGAACTCCATCAACGAAGCCGTAAGGAAAAGACCACTCATGACAGTGACTTTGGAATGTGAGACAGAATTCCCGAATGCTCTCAAGGACCTCATGGTTGCAATGGGAATACATGGTGCATCTGTGTACAAAGGTTTTCCTATGATGGATGAAGGAGTTGAGTACTGGTGGGTGCAACTTCACTTGTATAAAAACAGGGAAGACAACCACAAGGACTCAGGATTCTGCATGGTCACCAACACAATGATGCACACTACATTCTTTGATTCAGCAAGGGATGCAGCTTGGAGATCCATCAAAGAACTTGGTGATAGAATCAAGTGCAGAATGCTCAACACTCAGAATGATCTTAGGGAAGAAAAGAAGCATGCCCAAGAGTTAGAGGCTACCAACCAAATCCTAAGGAAAGACATCATAGACTTAGCAATGGGTGATCTAGATAAACAGATTGCCTCTAGGGATGCCCTTTTAGCCAGAGATGGAATTGTAAGCGTACTTCGTTAGTTGGACCACCACACTTATCATTTTATTTTCCAAAATGTTGTTTAAAATAAGTTGAACCTTGGTTGTTTGTAATGGATCCATGTATGCCATGACTTGTGTGTTTGATTTTCAAAGTTATGCATGTGATGCCTTGTCTTGTGACTTGTCTTAAAATTGTGTTGATTCTAACTTGTTCTATCTTATTAAATAGATGCCTAATGTTACCATCAGCACTGTTGAAGAGTTCCAAGGAACTCGTTTTGGCCCTCGTATTATTGAGCTCACTACTTTGCTCAATCTCCCTCTTCCTACCATCATGGTGCTTCCCCTCACCAAGTTTGAGAGGAAAGACCTTTGGGGCTTCAAGGTCAATCAGCCCGGATGCCAAACTGAGCCTACCACGGAGGCTATCATCTTCAAGCTCATGCACGATGACAAGGAGAGAGGCCTTGAGGTAGTCATGCAGGACTTGATTGGACATCTGTTAGGGAGACACTCTCGACAGGTTAGAGGTACTCACTTCCACGCCTAGAAGCGTGATGAGGATGGAGAGGCCATCGACTTCGAGGACACTTCGAGGGAGACAGCAGAGCCGATACGTCTATACCTCCAGGACTTAGAGGTTCTTCTTAGGCACGTGGACACTGATAGGACCAACGTCATGCTCAGCAATGACGAACTCCAGGTGCAGCTTCGTGAGAAGGACAAGATCTTCGCGGAGCAAGATGAGATAGTCAAGGAGATGGAGGCAAAGTTCGAGAGTCAGGACAGAAAGTTCAAGAGTCAAGAGAAGCGAGTCCAAGATAGGAACAAGAGGATTCGAGACATGACTGCAGAACTGGAGGCCAAGGACTTCGAGCTCGAGCATCAGCAGACTGTGATTGAGAGGCTTCGTTGTCAGAAGAGGGCTCTCAAAGCCAAAGTAGAGACCTTGACCACCAATGTCGAGGAATACAAGACCGTTATGGAGAATGCAAGTCTTACCTTTGTTGAGGAGGAGGTTGATGCCGAGGAGTAGTGTTGACTACTCATTTATCATTTATTTATCATGCTTTTATTTGAGTCGCAATGACCATCCAACATGTGCATGGCTTGCTATTGGTGTGTTTACTTTGGAAACTTGTTACCTTGTTGTTGAACCTTTATTATTGTGATGCATGTTTGGTGATTTTTTATGTGATGTAATGTGCATGTTAGCATTTATGGGTATCTCATTATTATCTCTATTGAACAAACCACAGATGCCTCCCCGTCATGCCAATCCCAACCCCAACAACAACATCACCCCTGAGATGCAGCAAATGATGACAGCTCAGACTCAGCTGATGCAGATGATGACTATGTTCATCCAGAACCAGAACAACAACAACAACAACAATAACAACAATAACAACAACAACAACACCCCACCGGGTTTTGACATGCTTACCAGGTTTTTGAGATTGAGGCCAGCAAAATTCTCAGGAACAACTGATCCTATGGTGGCCAATGATTGGCTACGCTCTGTGAACAAAGACTTGGTAAATGTTGGCTGTACTGATGAAGAAAAATTCAGGTTTGTAGCTCACCTGTTGGAAGGACCGGCAGCCACTTGGTGGGATAACTTCCAGATCACCACTCCCATTGCAGATGTGACATGGGCTATCTTTGAAGATGGTTTCCGTACTGCTCACATCTCATCCGGAGTGATGAGTTTGAAGAAGAAAGAGTTCCATAATCTGAAGCAGCGCAACCGCAACGTGGCTGAATATATTGAAGAGTTCAACAATCTGGCGCGTTATGCACCGGATGAAGTTGACACTGATGCTAAGAGAAAGGAAAAGTTCCTTGAAGGGTTGAATGATGAACTAAACCTGCAGCTATCAGTGGCCTATGTTCCCACTTATCAGTCTCTTTGTGATAAGGCTGCCATTTTGGAGAACAAAATGAAGCAAGTTGAGAGTAGGAAGAGAAAGCACTCGGACAAGCACAGCTCGGGATCGTCTCACAAACGTTCCCATTATGATGATAGTGGAAGCTCAGGATCCCACAAGCATGGGAAATTCAACAAGCACCACAACCACAACCGTCATCATGACAACAAGGGTCACCGTAGTCATGACAATGACAAGTACAAGAATCACAAGGGTGGATACAAGAGCCACCACAGTGGTAGTGGAAGTGGCAGTGGAAGCCAGCCTGTCAAGAAGGATATTAGTCAGGTTGAGTGTTTCAAGTGCAAGAAGATGGGGCATTATGCAAATGAATGCCCAGAAAAGAAAGTTGAAGGACCTAACAAGCCCAACCCTTTTCAAAAGGGACAAGTGAACCACATCAATGTGGAGGAAATTTATGAGGAGCCTGATGCTGTTGCTGGTAAGTTCAAACTCAATTCTGTTCTAGCATTTGTTTTCTTTGATACTGGTGCATCTCATTCATTCATATCAAGAGCATTTGTTGAAAGAAATTAACTACCGGTAGAAACTATTGGGTGTCCTATAAAAGTAAGTTCTCCTGGCGGAGAAATGATAGTGAATTCAGGGTGTCATGATCTAGTCATAGAGTTTGGGAAGTATAAGTTTCCCGTTAACTTGATAATCCTAAACTCCCAAGGATTAGATGTCATTTTGGGAATGGACTGGATGACCAAACACAAGGGAGTGATAGATTGTGCCAACCATACTGTCTCACTCACAACTCCAGAAAATAAAAGGATTAGATTCAAGACCAATTTTGAAGCAAAAAGGAGTAAGCTAAATTCTCTTAAGGGGGTTAGCATGGATAGTGTGCCAATTGTGAGTGAATATCCGGATGTGTTTCCGGAAGAATTACCGGGAATGCCACCAGATAGAGATGTGGAATTTCTTATTGATTTGCTACCAGGATTTGGACCAATAGCAAAGAGACCGTACAAGATGTCAGTTGATGAACTGAAAGAACTCAAGAAACAACTTGGAGAACAGTTGCAGAAAGGATTTATTCAACCAAGTTCCTCATCTTGGGGAGCACCAGTTTTGTTTGTGGAAAAGAAAGATAGAAGTCAAAGGTTATGCATAGATTACCGTTCACTCAATGAAGTGACTATCAAAAACAAATACCCTTTGCCTAGAATCAATGATTTGTTTGGTCAGTTAGAAGGAGCCTGTGTGTTCTCCAAGATTGATCTCCGGTCAGGTTATTTCCAACTCAAGATAAGAGAACAAGACATACCTAAGACAACTTTTACCACAAGGTATGGATTGTATGAGTATACCGTGATGCCATTTGGTTTGACCAATGCACCAGCGTACTTCATGAATATGATGAACAAGGTGTTCATGGAATTTCTTGATAAATTTGTTGTCGTTTTCATCGATGACTTTTTGATCTACTCCAAGAGTAAGGAAGAGCATGAAGGCCATCTACGTTTGATACTTGAGAAGCTTAGAGAGCATAAACTGTATGCCAAATTCAGCAAGTGTGAATTCTGGTTGAATGAAGTTGGATTTCTTGGACACGTTGTGTCAGTAGATGGAGTAGCAGTTGATCCTGCTAAAGTTTCAGCTGTGACTGAATGGGAATCACCTAAGTCAGTAAAAGAGGTTCGTAGTTTCGTTGGATTGGCAGGATACTACAGAAGATTCATTGAGAATTTCTCCAAGGTGGCAAAACCTTTGACAGAATTACTAAAGAAAGACAAGAAATTTGCTTGGTTTGAAGGTTGTGAACTCAGCTTTCAAGAGTTGAAGAAGAGACTTGTGACAGCACCAGTCTTGTGTTTACCAGATTTGGAGAAGGATTTCCAAGTGTATTGTGATGCATCTCATCATGGTTTGGGTGCAATACTTATGCAAGAAGGAAAAGTTGTGGCTTATGCCTCGAGACAACTCAAAACTCATGAAGTGAACTATCCTACTCATGATTTAGAGTTAGCCTGTGTTGTCCATGCACTCAAAACATGGAGACACTATCTTTTGGGAAAGCGATGTGAAGTGTTCACAGATCACAAGAGTTTGAAGTATATCTTCACCCAGAAGGAAATTAATATGAGACAAAGAAGATGGCTAGAACTTATCAAGGACTATGACTTAAGTTTGCAATACCACCCAGTAAAGAAAATGTTGTAGCGGATGCTCTAAGCCGTAAAGTTTTTTGTGAATGGCCTTACTAAGGGAGAATTGCCAGATGATCTGCGTGCCCAATTTAGAGACCTCAGATTGGAGATTGTTCCTGAAGGACATCTCATGTCTTTGGACGTTCAACCCACTTTGTTGGACAAGATTAAAGAAGCCCAGAAGACTGATAAGGAAATTGAAGGGATCAAGGAAAATATTGGCAAGGGAAAAGCCAAAGGATTCTATGAAGACGAACAAGGTACTTTATGGCATGGGAAACGTATCTGTGTTCCACAAGATCCGGAGCTTCAGAAACTGATTTTACAAGAAGCACACAACTCACCGTATTCCATTCATCCGGGTTACACCAAAATGTACATGGATATGAAGGAAAGATTTTGGTGTAATAATCTCAAGAAGGACATCACCGAACATATTGCTTTGTGTGATGTATGTAGTAGAGTGAAAGCGGAACATCAGAAACCAGCAGGTTTGCTTCAACCACTACCTATTCCTGATTGGAAGTGGGACAAGATTGGTATGGATTTCATTACCGGATTGCCAAGGACCCGGTCAGGATATGATTCTATTTGGGTAGTAGTGGATCGCCTAACTAAAGTGGCTCATTTCATACCCGTGAAGACAACCTATACAAGTGCTAAGTTAGCCAAGATCTATATGAGTAGAATTGTATGTATACATGGAGTACCCAAGAGTATTGTGTCAGATAGAGGAACCCACTTCTCGTTTTTGGATGCAATTACATGAGTCATTGGGAACGAGGTTGGAATTCAGCACCGCTTTTCATCCTCAGACTGATGGACAGACAGAAAGGACTAATCAGATTCTTGAAGATATGTTGAGGGCATGTGCCCTAGACTATGGAGCCAGTTGGGGTGAAAGTCTACCTTACGGGGAATTTTCTTATAACAACATCTATCAAGCCAGTATTGAGATGGAACCATTTGAGTTTCTCTATGGGAGAAAGTGTACCACCCCATTACTATGGAATGGTGTGGGAGAAAGAAGTCTGTTCGGACCAGAACTAATCAAAGAAGCCGAAGAGAAAGTCAAGTTGGTTAAGGACAGATTGAAGATAACACAGTCCCGACAGAAAAGCTACGCAGATCCTAAGCGTAGAGAAGTCACCTATGAAGTTGGTGATAGAGCCTATCTTAGAATATCACCACTTCGTGGAGTGAAGAGGTTTGGTGTCAAAGGTAAATTGGCCCCAAGATATGTTGGACCATTCAAGATTCTGAGTCGTAAAGGAGAAGTTGCTTATGAGATTGAATTGGCGGAGTCTCTGTCAGCTGTTCATAATGTGTTTCATGTGAGTCAGCTTAAGAAATTTCATCCGGAAATGGAAGAGACTTCTTTGAAGGATACCATACCTTTGGAAGAAGTCCAATTGGAAAGTGATCTCACTTATGAAGAGAAACCTATCAAGATTCTTGAGACTGCAGAAAGAGTCACACGGACTAAGACTATCAAGTTTTGCAAAGTTCAATGGAACCATCATTCCGAACAAGAAGCAACATGGGAAAGAGAAGATGATCTTCGGAAAGACCACCCTCACCTATTTGCTAGCCAATCCGAATCTCGAGGGAGAAATTCACCTTAAGGGGGTTAGATTTGTAACATCCCTAAAATCATGTTTCAAACTCATGCATATCATCCATGCATCCATGATCATGTAGAGTTCATTTCAAACAAACCAATTCAAAAACAGGAGCATATGAGCTCATTATTTTATGTGATCAGCATTTAAAACAAATGCTACTCTCCAATGAGAGATTATTGTTCATTGAACCAAACCTTGTTGTCTTATTGCTCTCAGATTGTGTTGCTAGATTTCTAGGATTTAAACCAAAGTTTCAAAACAAATATGATTTGAAAACCAATTTCAAAACCTATTTAAACTAGTGCTATGCCACTGCTTATTTTATTTTATTCCAAGTGACCAGGCCAATTCAAAGTGACCACTTGTTTTTGTGTCCAGATTTGTGAGTGTTACACTCTACAAAAATCCTGAAAAGATTTGAATTCAAACAGCTTTTGAAATCATTTGAATTTGATTCCTAAAATTGCAAACAGAAAAAGAAAAGGAGAAAAGAATTAGAAAAGGGCCGGTGCCACCTTTCTAGCCCAACAACAGAATCAGCCCACTAAGCCCACCCGGGTTCCCCTTCTCTCTCTCACCCGCAGACACACCCCCAGAGTCGCTGACGCAAGGACCCCACCTCCTCTCTCTTTCTCTCACTGACAACCGCGGCCCGCACGGCGTCATCGTCTCCACCAAACGACCAGCTCAATCCCCAAATTACACCGGCCCTGTATTTATTCGCGGCGTCAATTCACGATCAATGCTGGAGTAAATCACGCTCGCGACCATGCTACTTAAACCCCCTCTGCCCCTCTCCATTTTCCCCCAGACCCCGAGCACAGAGCTCCCCCAGGATGCACGTAATCGCCCTTGCACCGCCGCAGACAGAGCCCACTCCGGCGACCAATCCTGGTGAGCTTCGTGCGCCCCTTCCTCTCTGGTTCATACGAATAGCTTCGCAACCTCCTTGCGCTCCTACTGACACCTCTAGTTCATCCTATACTGCCCTAGGTCGTCCACTTCGTCAAACACTGCAAGTTCCCGACGACGTCTTTGACTCCGGCGACCAAATTCGGTGAGCCCCGTGTTCCCCTTCTTTTCTGACTCACACGAACTTGTTTGTTGTAGCCTTGCGCACCTCCTGATACCATTGATTCGTGCTAGGGTGACCAGGAACGTCGCCAACGTTGCCGTCAACCCGAGCCCGACGCTGTCATCAACTCCGACGAGCTCCCACGGCCACTGTAGCGTGCCCCTTGTCAAGCCGTCGCCACGTTGAGCTTCAGTACATCGTCGCAAGTCTGGTAAGCGTCTTCGACGACCCCAGAACCCCCTGTAGCGCCGGGCCGCCGTAGGCAGAGCACGCCGCCACCAGTTGCCACCGCCAGCGCCGCCCATCCATGGTCGCTTGATCGATGACCGTTGGATCTAGATCCAGCGCATAGGTATAGATCACTTAACGAAACGGTACACTTAGATCTGGACCATGCACGGTCACTTTAATCCAACGGCCTGCATCGACCGATCTGTGCGAAGCGGTATAGACCAATCAGAACATGACGCGTGGCTAGAGTTTAGATTTAAAATCAGGATTTGAATCTATTGAATGTTCAAACTTGTTTTAATCATAACTTTTGATCCCCACATCCAAATTTGATGAATTTTATATCAATGGAATCAGGAGAGCAAGCCCTTTCCAAATATGCAATGTGTTTAATGATTTGTTTCTGTTAAAATGGTTTTATTTACAGAAACATGTGTAGGCCTATTTTGTGTATATTAATTATTTGAGAAATGTTTTAGTGTTTAAATAAATGTTGTTTGGCAAATTTTTGAACTTGTTTACGAACCAGTATTGTGCACTTGTCTTGTTGAGTTTAAAAATCATCACATATCATATTGCATGCATCCATATATTTTTGCTTGTATTTATTTTGTATGTGATTTGTTGCAATGATTTTATGTGTAGATTTTGGTGCTAATAGTGATTGTGATTGTGAGGAGTGTAGCTACTCTCCAAACTACCAAGGCAAGTGGTGCTTCATGATATTTTTATCCCTATGTTTTCTACTATGCATTAGAAATATTTTGCTAGTCTTGCATGGTTATATTTTGCTTATATGCTATGCTTGGGAAATCCTAGTAGTTGTAGAATTGCTAGAAATTTCTAAGTTAAGATGCTTATCTATGCCATGCTTAGCCTAGCTAGTAGCAACCAAGGGTGGTGAATTATTCATGCTATGATAAAATATTTCGAAGTCTTTGGACTTGTGTTTTTACTTAATAAAACAACTAAGTGAATGAAACACCTGGGTGGAATGGAAGGAATAGTTTATGTTGAGTGGTTACACAAGGCCCATTTATATGGTTTACCTTGTGTATCTCACTTGTGGAAAGCCACCCAGGAACAAAGGGATTTGAGAGGCCAAATGTTAAGAAGCTTCTAGTGAAGCCACTTGGCAATATGGGCTCTGCCTGGATCACATAGGTTGCAATAACTTAGCCATTTGGACAGTTGGTGGTAGTGGGATGATAGGTTGGAACGCGTCCATTTGGTCTAAGGGAAGGCTTCTGAAATGTCCTGTCTTGGTGAAAATCAAGTCTTGTGGGGAAAGTGCACAACCTCTGCAGATGGAAGAATCTAAGTACTTAGCCATGTCCCTGGTATTGGACAATTTGAGCATCAAGACATGGAAGCTATCAAGAATCTCCTCATCCCAATTTCTAAGTAAAACTTGTGGTTGAACAAGGGTGAAGGACCCCAATGTCTATTGGTGGTTCCTTGGGAAAAGTTTTTGACAAAGAAAAACTTAGTGATTTCAACTAATAGGCAAAACCTATTTTGAGCAAAGCAAGCCTAAGCTACACTTAGCCAAATTGCATATAGTATCTAGTCCACCAAAATTATACTAAGGTATCACTTTCCAATACTATTCCAATGTATTGAACCACTGTGGCTGTAACTTGTGATGTTGCAGGTTACTCTAATGATGATTAGGAGTCATGAGTCTACACTCAACATGTTTGCCTGTGGCACATGAAGATGAAGACTTTTATTTATTTACTTATTTAAACTCTTGTATTAGGCCTGTGGCCTTGGAGATGTAAAGACTATGTTTGTCTCTGGAATGACTGTAATAATGACCTTTGTTTCTGTGTACTTCATCTTAAACTGTGGATGCTAGCATTGATCCAGGGACTAGCATTGCAATCACAGGGATCCTTTTCCTTTATAAAGGAGGGATCTTACATGTTCTCCTTGATATTCGAGAAAGCAAATATCAATTATAGGTCGGACTTCGGATACAAAGGAACCATAAGCACGACTCTTATAATAAATCATAGAGGAAGCCTTATGAGGAGTGGTTGTTACTACTGATTCAAAATGATATGACAATAGGTCTTTCTGGCTAAGTGTGTCAACCATTACATCAATATTGCCAAACTTCAAAGAGACCTATGTCAAAACCTTGAGGAACACCATCCATCATTGCTGCTTGAGATTCAGCTTTGGTTAGGTGGGATGATATTTCAGACTCAGCATGTCCGAATAGAAAGTTTGCAACATTTACCGCAAAGGTAAAGTTACTAGATTCTCAAGATAGGGACTACAATGTCAAGCTCCGAAAGACGAGCTAGGTTGCTAGACCTATGCATTAGCAACTTGTCGAAGGACAACTGCTCATACATAAAGTACTAACAATAACCCACACATGTGTCCTTAAGTAACAGAGATAACTCTTCTCGAATCCATGGCGACATCTTTCAACATTTGCGCGTGACCCAGAGGAGGTTGCTTCTAACATCCAGAACTCATACTTTGAGATAACTCGAAGATGGTTCTCGAAAGTTTCCAACATTAATGCCAAATGTTCCATATGAATCAAATCTAGCATGGAGAAGATAAGGATGTCATCGATGGGCTCAACAACAAACTTATCGAGACACTCCAAGAATATGGACTCATATGTTGCGTGAACAAGACAAAAATACTGGTCAGACCAAAGGACATGAGGATAATATCCTAGTGAAACATCACAAGAAGAAACATTATCAAGATAGTCCTTGGAACAGAGTTAGATTTGACGATACCCCAAATCAAATCAAATATAGGGGAAGACAACATGTCCTCAAAGGAAACATTATCATTCTTCAACACAAACAAAACTAGACATCCCTTTAAAGAGGAACTGGTTGGATAGAACTTTTATCTTACAACTCTCCAAGTTGTTGTTTAAGTCCAACCAACTAGTTCAGGGGTATCCAGTACGGATCCTTGGAGATAGGAACAGTTCAGAGAACTTACTTGCTCAAGAACTTGACAACACGGTCATGTGGCAACATGGGGATACTTCTAGTAGACATCTAGAATATCATGAACCACCAATATGTCACTTTGTTCGAGAGGAAACTTGCTTGGTAAGGCAAGAAGACACAGTCTTAGAGCTTTGGCACAAGCCTAACTCTTTGACCGACGAGATGTACCAGAATAGCGGACTTGGTAGCACAATCATCCTTTGCTTAGTGATAAGGTTAACCAATCACGCTAAGAATGACTTGAATGTCCTTAGAGTTCAAAACAATAATAATTGCTAAGAATCTCAGATGACCACATTTATTATGCACACGCATCACTCACGAGCGCGAAAGCTCGAGGAAGGGTGGGTAAAGATGTGTAAGAGTATCACTTTGTTAAGGGTTCATGAAACTTAGCACAACCTCTTAGTATATAAGAGTGTGATACTTCAAGATAGAACATGAAGAAGCTAATCAATGCCTCTTGATCTATGGATTACAACACTTTGACCTGGTCCTAGATATGATGAGGTACTGGAGTTTGTTTCTCCTAGACATCCCGAAATGGTTTGTCATGACGGACCACAAGAGTATCTTACATCGGAAGACACCGATGCACATTTACTACTTGGCTACCAACTGATAGAAAAAGGTC
Organism: Avena insularis; assembly: GCA_023614405.1. Classification (NCBI taxonomy): domain Eukaryota; kingdom Viridiplantae; phylum Streptophyta; class Magnoliopsida; order Poales; family Poaceae; genus Avena; species Avena insularis. Next base: position 331,829,730 of record CM042697.1, read on the forward strand.
AGAAAACAACAAGGGAAAAAGGAACATGCTCAGGACAAAATCCCGAGATGTGGATGCATAAGTCAACAATCTCCCGAAAACCAATGCAGAGAAGGGGTAAGATGTGGTAGAGTCACGGTAGATGCGACACTCTCGAAGAGTACTCTTATCGTGATCTATTTGGTTCCATTAAAGGACATCTGCCATAGCATGTGGTAGGGGAAGTCCTTAATTGTCACAATTAAATCGCGACAAAGGCCACAAGCTTGAAGGCTAGAATTTTTATTACAAGCCATCCTGAGGTAATGTGTAAACACTATCGATAGGGGTCAAAGGACTGGATCTTGGGTTAAAGGTCAGCTTCATGTACAAGATTCACAACACTAGAATCCAGCACAATCCGGGATCTTAGGTTCAAGTCCAAGGGTTAAAACCCAAGAAAGGAGTAACTACTATTTGAGTGACACAGTGTAAACTGCAATTTAGTAATCACAAGGTTGCTTCCAAGAGAAGATACAACTTCTGAAGTACCCATCAAATAAAAAGGAGGCAGTCGAAGCGAATGGAAACCTCGAAGCCTAGAACAGAACATTGTGGAACCAACAATATAATATTGAGGGTCCGAAGATAGAGAGATCATGATGGAAAGAAATCTCTCAGATGAACAAGAGTAAAGGGAACAAGGAATTCATAACACACACAACTATAGAGATCTCAACACTAGGTCAACTGGCTTAGAAACGACATGCCAAGGAGGCACCTACGTTTTGAAAGACAAGAAGAGATATCAAGTTTTTCCAAAATTAACACCAGATAAGATAACCAGAGTTAGAGAGAAACTGGATAAGGAGAAAAAGAAGCATACTAGAGTTTTCGCAAATACTTTTCAGCTTTTAAAATAGTTTTCACAAGCACTAGACTCAACATCGACCAATAGCAAGGTTTTCCTACGGTCGGTACTGCTCTGATACCAAAACCTGTGACAGCCCCGAGATTAGGGCTAAACAAATCCCAGACCTCTGTCTGACATAAGCTTAACCTTGAGCTCGAGAATATCCAGTGAAGAATCGGTAACACAGTAGTGACCCTACGACACGAAATTTATTACAGCAAGCTCATAACTGAGCAGAGAACCAAATTATTACAAGCAGAGGTCACTGACCACAAACATCAAACAACGAAAGGCAAATTATGCTATTAAGTATAGAAAACTTAACAAATGTCCTAAGAGGCCTGAAGCATAACGATGATGTCCAAACCCATAGATTACAGACTGCCGGCCGGGAACCTAAAGCTACTCGTCGATGTCAATGTAGTACCAAACTGATCTTCAGGGAACACTTACTCTGCCAAAAGTATCAACAAAGCAAGGGTGAGTACAGGGTGTACTCTGCAAGACTTATGGTTGGTGGAGTTGTTTTGCATAAGGACATCTTTGTTTATAAAACAAGAGAGATAGATAAGAATCTCGTCTAATCAGAGTATTTTAAAAGGGGATAAGGGAGCGATGTCTCCGAAACATTGATCATCATCTTTTGATATCCACCGGATCATCATCATCTACCAACTAGGATCATCCCCTCGTACCCATGAGGAATCATCCTTAAGCACACGTTGTTCTGCCAAGTTTTACGATTAGGTTAAAGTTCTCTATGATCTTAGAATCTGGTCACCAAGCGTTCATAACCGTGAACACGGGTTTTTGAAAATATTTAACCCTACAGGGGTGTACAACCTTACCCACACGTACCAACCGACTCTTAATGCCAGATCATTAGACCTCTTCCTTGGATGGCCGACAGAGGGTGTGGTTGGCCACGACCTTTACCTTGCTTTCGCCGAGACCCTAAGTCACGCAATAAGTATGGTTCCGCCGTAACGGGTCAAATCCCGAAGTCGGTACTTAAAGATTAGAGGCGAGGTTGGTTTACCAGGGGCGCCATCAACCCCAAGCAACCCGGTCCACGCTTCCCTACCTGTATGAATGCACCTCCTTCACCTCCTTCTTTCGAAAACGTTTTCAATGCGTATGTCGAATGGAACGCCTGAACTATGTGACTCATGGAATCTACTAGTCAAGTTAATTAGGCGAGGGGTTCCCAAGCCCCATGTGGCTGTACGCTCATCTCGGTTCCAAAGGCAAGAACTCATGTCCTAGTGGTGGCGAGCATGGGACTAGAAAAACCACATCCCACCGTGGCCTCCCATACAAGCCTTAGCATGTTTATTCTCATATCACCTCTGATATCATCTCATCATGTTCCCCTGTCATACTATATTATCTGCATCTGATACATCATCTGGATGAACCAGTCTCAACAGCTATGCATGGCTAAGCAGGACACAAATATAAGCTCTAGCAGTGCACAGAAGCCAAACCTAGTTATGCTTGGAGCAGTGGATTAGGTAATATAAGCTCAAAGGGAGTAATGCAACAAATAGGATACTCTATCTATCGATAAAAGACCACCGTAGAATCGTATGCATCATGGCAGAAATTGAAATGCTTTCGAAATCGTAGGATTATATCATGGTGGGGTTATGCTTGCCTTTGCCAGTTGATAACCGATAAGCACATCTTCAGGAATCTTGTACTTTACTTGGTTACAGTTGGTCAAATATTATTCGTCGATCTTCGATGGTCTTGATATCGGTCTTTGATCTCGATCTCTATATCGTATTCTATCGGAGAGAAGCAAACACCGGACAGAAAGGGAAACAATCAACACATGGCATCTATGCAATGCTCAAACAAGAATGATGATATGACAAGTTGATTAGTATTGAAATGTAACCCTAAAGCATGTTTGACAACTTAATCGGGGTTCCGAGGGGTGAAAACCCTAATCAGTGAAACTCCGGATGTATATGAGAGGGGTTACTAAGTTCTTCTAATTAAACTTGTCTTGAAAGTTGTTGAACAATGCATAATTATAGCTTAATTAGATAGTTCTCATTTTTCTGAACATTTTGATATATTATTTGTATTTTTCTGACTTATAAATAATTAGATATTGAATTTACAATATTCAAATCATTTTTTGGAATTATAAAAGCCTTATTACACTTCCCTGGAAATAAAAGAATCTAGAAAACGTTTTACACCATGGGGTGGCCTAGCCAGAATACGCATGAGGTGGGGCCGAGATGGTTGACCAGTCTTGACCCTTGGTGGCGTCCCACGTGACGTCAGGGTGAAATCACGCCGGCGGTGGCCTGCATGACGGTGACAGGGACGGCGAACGGCGGCGAGTGAGCCTGCGGGGTTAGGCTTGTTCGGACCAGCACGACGAGGTAAGCAATAAAGTGGCGGCGCCGCTCGAAGAAGGTCACCGGAGCCTCGGCTCCAACAAGCTCCGACGGCGGCACGCACGGGTGCTCGTGGCAGAGAAGATAGAGAGGAGGAGGGAGGGATTGGAGAGCACGAGGGTGCTCCTGAGCTCACCAGGAACGCACTAGGGTGGTCGGGGAGGCGAGGCCGGACGACTGCGAATCGAAGCATCAACTTCGACGGCCGGCATCGGGAACGAACTCGATTCCGGCGAGACGGGGCCTTCCCTGCTTGCACGCTTCACGTATGAGGAAGAGGAAGTCACGGCACTTCTCCTAGGCTGCTCAGCGGAGCGAGGGGAGGTCGGGGACGATGGGGCTCGCCAGTGACTAGGGCGGTTAGGGTTTCGGCTTCTGCGCTCGTGGGACACAGAGCGAGAGAGAGAGGGAAATGGGGATGGGGAAAGAGAGCATGGCGTGGACGTTCTTATCTTCATCTCCTGGAGCGGCGACACAGATCATAACGCCGACGAGGATCGACTGCGAGGGTGCCGACACGCAGCAGCTTGGCGTCTGCGCATCATTGACGAAGACAACGACAGAATGAAGACTGAAGCGGTACGGGCCTGGGATGGGCTGTGCTGGGCTGCGGGGTTCCGCACTACACAGGAGAAAGGGAGGAGAGGAGAGGAAGGTGGCTGGGTGGGCCGGCCTGGTGAGCTAGTCTGCCTATTTTTTTAGAAATCTTTTTCCATTTCTGTTTTTCTTTTTCTCTTTGTATTTCTCCAATTCAAATCTGTTTTGATCCATTTAAAAGAATACCAGAAACTTTGTAAATATTAAAATATTGCAAGGACCCTTATAACAATTTTGGTTCCCTACACTTTGGTAATTTTCAAAATATTCCAAACCATTTGAATGGATTTCAAAGAGAGGGGACGATTAGGGTTTTAGGATTTGGTCCTTATTTTCTTGCATGCATTTTTATTAGATGATGATCATGATGCACAATCAAACCCTAATTGATATTTACCTAAAACTGGGGTGTTACAGGCATTGAACTTGCCGCCTACGAGATCACCTACAAGAGACGCGATGCTATCAAGTCACAAGCCTTGGCGGATTTTATCGCAGATTGGACGGAGATTCCAGATGCTACTCTGTTGCCGGAACTAGAGTACTGGGTGATGCACTTTGAAGGATCAAAGCTGCTCAACGGCTCGGGGGCTGGTGTATTGCTACAGTCACCAACTGGCGACAAGCTACACTATGTTCTGCAGATCCACTTCGAGGCTACGAACAACATGGCGGAGTATGAAGCACTCATTCACGGATTACGCGTAGCCAAGGATATTGGCATCAAGCGCATAGTTTGCTGTGGAGATTTTGACTTGGTTGCCCAGCAGGTGGCTGGCACCTGGAATGCGCGAAACCCTATGATGGCGGCATATCGAGATGAAGTGGACAAGATAGCCAAGAGTTTCTTGGGCTACGAAGTCAAGTATGTGCCTAGGGAGCAAAACGAGGCGGCTGATCTTCTGTCCAAGCTTGGATCAGGGCGCAAACGAATTCCACCAGGATTTTTCCTAGAGCATCTACGAACACCATCCGTGAAGGGAGCCGACATCGACAACCCGGATAGAGCTAAATATTTCGTCCACATGGTGGCAAAGGTGCCTCCACCTTGGACAAAACCGTTCATGGAATATCTCGAACACAGAACTTTGCCAGATGACGAGGTCGAAAGACGGCAAATAGTACGACGAGCAAAGGGTTATACCATAATCAATGGACAACTCTACAAAAGTAGCACTACTGGTGTATACCTTAAGTGTGTTTCCCAGCTAGAAGGTATTGAAATCCTATGCGAAATCCATCTCGGAGATTGCGGGCATCACACCGCTCCTCGATCGTTGGTCGCGAAAGCCTTCCGGCAAGAATTCTACTGGCTGACCGCGAAGGCGGACACCGACAAGCTGGTTGAGACATGCATGGGATGCCAGTATTATGCCCGACAACCACATATTCCTGCTGAAGAATTGCGAACAATACCAATAACTTGGCCGTTTGCAGTCTGGGGGCTAGACATGGTGGGACCGTTACAAACGGCACCATGTGGGTTTATGCATCTGCTAGTAGCAGTTGATAAATTTACTAAATGGATAGAAGCTAAACCCATTAGAAAGCTTGATGGGCAATCGCCTCGTTTGTCCGGGATCTAGTGGTGAGATTTGGTCTCCCACATAGCATTATCACCGACAACGGCAGTAACTTGTCACTCGGAGAAGTGGAGGCTTATTGTTGGGATAAGGGCATCCGACTTGACCTTGCATCTTTGGGACATCCACAATCCAATGGTCAGGTTGAGCGAGCCAATGGATTAATTCTGCAAGGAATAAAGCCACGTCTTTAAGCACCGCTACATAGAGCAGCTGGAGCCTGGGCGGAAGAATTGCCATCTATGTTGTGTAGTTTACAAACTACACCCAACAGATCCACCGGCTACACCCCTTAATTCATGGTATATGGAGCAGAAGCCATCCTACCTTCCGACATACTTCACGATGCACCAAGAGTCGCCGCCTACGATGAAGATGACGCTGAAGAATCCAGACGCCTAGATGTGGACCTTCTCGAGGAGGAGCGCGTTTTGGCATGCCAAAGATCCGCCATTTCCCAATAGAAGCTACGCATCTACCATAGTCGCCGCTTTCGGAATCGCTCGTTTAAAGAAGGGGATTTGGTGCTCCGACTTAAGCAGAAGAAGTCACACAAATTATCCCCTCCATGGGAAGGACCGTTCATCATAAGCAAGGAGCTACTCAATGGGTCTTACTACCTCGTTGACAATCGTGAACTGAAGGATAGACCCAACGAGGATCATAAGCATAAGCGACGTGACCCGGATGATGACTACCCGGAGCGTGATTGGCCATGGAACATAGCACAGCTATGTCCTTTTTACACTTAGCATTTTTTATCTAATTGTGTACCTCTTATATGATCAATGAAATAAAGCTCTCTGGTTCACTCATATTTCTGAGTCTTTTACCTCCTTTAGTGTTCATTTTTGGATCATATAAAACCTTTATGCACAAGTTTTGTGATTGCACTTGTGAAAATTCCGCCTACGGGCATTAGCTTAAGTTTTCTGGTCTACACGTTCTTTGTCGTTTTTATGTGGATTCTGGAGTAGTGACTTTTGGCACTTACTGTCGGCGATTTTGTGCTTAGGTTATTGACGGTGCCATTGGGCATCATCACCTAAGTGCATGGTTCCGACAACGAGTCTTCCGACTCACGAAAACTCAAGCATAAGAACCAAAGTAATGGATAAGCCAGCACTTGCTTAAAAAATATACATGCTGGAACTAGTGCTGAAGTAGTAGGACATACATCATTGTTTTCCTCCTTAAGTTAATACATAGTTTTTTCCGCATATGCATCACAAAGGAAACAAATATTACAAATTGTTTTTCATTCCTTTGGCACAGGCGACTTGGAAACAGCGTCATCGACAGCAGGAGAGTCACCCTCGAAGTCGGCAGTGTGAAGAGACTCGGAGGAGCTTTGGTCGCCACCATCGATGGTATTCATTGGCACAAAGACGTTGACGTTGACTAACTCCACAACTCTGGTGTCATAACCCGCGAGTGACGACAAGATGGACTCATGGATTGCCATCATCATCTATGTCGGGAATGCCAGAGGTTACCTTGTCGATGTCGGCATCCTCGTAATGTGTCTTAACCATGGACAACACCATCCTTGCACCGGCCCATGCACATGAAGCTTTCCAGCTTGTGATACGCTCGGGGGCTCGGCACAGGATCTCCGAGAACTTCTCCATAGAGTCCGATGCCTTGATGTTGATCTGGAGGGGCTTGGCAATCTCTCTGGCCTGCGCGATGGCGGTGTTGATGAAGTTGCCGGCAAGAACCATGCATTCCTTTGACGGAGGAGGTGACCGGGTTAAATCCATAGGAGCTGCAAATTCCGACAAGGAGAACATGAGTTCAAAAATTCAAAGTATCCAACTTATAGAAATCCAAAACGGAGAATGACTTACTGAAGATGCTGGCCTCAGCTTGCCAGAGAGTATCCGCCATGGAGTCCCGTTCTTGTTGGAGGAGTTTGTACGCTTCATGATGGCGTTGATTTTTCTCATCAGCAGCTCTCTTCTGCTCTTTCAAGATAGCGATTTCCTCCTTCAAGCGGTTCATCTCCTCGGTGGCAGAGTCTTGCAAGGATTTCATTGATTCCTCATGCATCTTCAGTATGTCCTTCCTCTCCTGCTTAAGGATCTTGTTCTCGCTATCCAGCTCTTGAATGTGCTTGGATTGCTCGACAATGTCCTTAGCCTTGGCAATGGTTTCTGCAAGTCAGAGAAAGCAAAGTACACATTGAGTACTCGAAGAATACACAAGTTTAAGTCGGAATACGAAAAAGAAAGGAAAAACAGATGATGGGGATATGCCTACCGGGGTATACCCAGCAGGACGTTTCCTATTGGCCTAGGTACCAGCGAGTGGGCCTACAGGACGGCGACTGGATCAAGATCTGGCATGGACTCAAGTGACTGGAAGCTGAAGGCCCAGAAGCGTAGATAGGCCCAGTCGGATTAGGTTAAAGAATCGCTAAAACCTTAACTGATTCGGTTGAGATCTGTAAACCCTAGGGAGGTGAGTCTATATAAACCTCCCTAGAGGACGCATAGAGGATACATTCCATCATACACCCAAGCGACTCGCTGCCTAGCCGCCGAGCTCGCCCCATTGTACTGTCACCATAATACAATCTAGCAGGAGTAGGTCTTTACCCTCCGGGGGCCAAACCTGGGTAAATCCTTGTGTCTTAGCCCTCATCTCGCATGAGATGGCTGGCCTACTGCCCCATGTTCTACTACTCGCTGCCGATTGCAGCATCTGCCGTGGTCATTCCCACGACAGTGGCGCCCACCGTGGGGCCTGGCCGGTCAGGCTGGTGTTCTACTGCGAGATCCAATATGCCCATCAATGAGACGATCGCCACCGACCAGATGATTGCGATCAGCGAGATGCTCTAGATCTTGCCAAGCAGCTACGTTCCGGCGGCGCGACCCGTCACATGCAGCATGATCCTGCCGGTCGGCACGATCAGCCTCTTCGTCGGCCTCACCGACGTCATCGTCTCGGAGGACTCGGCTCGCATCCGCGAGTCGCCGCCACGTGACCGGCTCTCTGAGAGCCAGGTCCGCACGATCCACCGCCTCGCCTCCGAGTACGACTCATCCCATAGCAACGCGGCCGAAACCACCGCGGCCGCGGAAGACGCGGCCCTCAATGACGACGCCGATTTGGCGACCCCGGCGTCACTCGCCGGGTCCATTGTCGCCGCGTCACCCGCGGGCTCCATCACCCAGGTCTCTAACATCGGAGACTTCGAGGATCCCTCTATCCTTGGGATCTTCAACTTCGACTCCGGGTCAGAGAACTCCGCCGACCTGCGCGATCGAACCGGCCGCCACGCCGCGACCTACATGGCGACTGGCGCCGACCTGCCGGAAGATCCATTCTCCACGCCGATCCCCCCCAACGCGACGGCAACGGAGGTCGAGGAACTCCGCCTGAAACTGGCGGAAGCAGTCCGCAAGGAACAAGCCGAGCGCGAAAAATTTCGCCTCGAGCAGGTAACAGCGCAGGAGCTGTCGCGCTACCACCAGCTCCGAATCAGGTCGCGCCTGAACCCCACTGTCCAGGGGCGCGCCCTGAATTTCTACGACGAGAATGACCCGGCCCACGCTGCCGAGCGCGCGATCTACGAGAACGCGCCACCAGGAGGAAGCACTCGCCCCCCACAAGGGTAAACGGCCAATGGCGCCCCGCCACCACCCAACCGCGCACCCCCCAGGGACCAGCCGCGGATCGTGGTCTCCTCACGGGAGCGAGACGCGAACGGCCTACCGCTGTTCTCCACCCCAATGGACAACCTCGTCGCGGGCCGAGCAGCAGTCGACAACATGGCAGCCACTTGTGAAGGCGCCTTGAAGATCCAGTACGCCAAGGCCCTGCTTGCAAAAGCGGTCGAGCAACAAAACACAGGCGTCGACTCACAGGGTCGGATGTACTCGCATTCATCGGGCAGCAGAGTGGCCTCAAGTGGTCGCCCCGTGGCGGCAAACACCCTCAACTGCCCGCCACCCGAACCACTACAGCTCCAACACCGACCCGCGAACGCGGCACTCTCCACCAACGACCCCCGGCCGACGACTAACTTCGTCGCCGCCAATGGTCAACCCGTCGACGCCCGCACCCACATCATCAACAACCAGAGCTGGCGCGCACGCCAGCCCGATGACCTGCGGCATACCCTCACCAACCGCCGCGAGGGCGAGGCGAGGGGGTCGCTAAGCCGACTCGGGCCCCGGTGCTTCGGACCGATGATCCGAGGCGAGAGATACCCGGCGAACTTCAAAGCGCCAAAGAAAATATAGAAGTACGACCCCTCATACGATCCCTCCGTGTGGATGGATACCTACCTCATGGCAATGGGAATCGCCGGCCACACCGATCTTCTAGCCGCCCGCTACCTTCCCATGATGATGGAGGGAGCGTGTAGGCAGTGGATCAACACTCTTCCCGTGGATAGCATCGACTCCTAGGAAGAGATGCGCGACGCTATCTACTCTTATGGCCTTCTACTCTTATGGCCTTCTACTCTTATGGCCTGTTGTGAATCCGGCCTTTTACTATTACCGGCCTACTGTATATCTGGCCATTTATTGTTCCGGCCTACTGACAATCTAGCCATCTAATGTTCCGGCCTTCTGTGAATCTGGCCTTTTACTATTTTGGACTGTTGTGAATCTAGCCATTTACTATTCCGGCATGCTGAAAATCTAGCCATTTACTATTACAGCCTGTTGACAATCTAGCCTTTCACTATTCTGGCCTGCTGTGTATCTGGCCATTTACTATTTCGACCTGCAATAAATCTAGCCATTTACTGTTTCAGCCTACTATAAATCTAGCCTTTTACTGTTCCGGCATGCTGACAATCTAGCCTTTCACTTATTTGGCCTGCTGTGTATCTGGCCATTTACTGTTCTGGCCTACTATAAATCTGGCAATTTACTGTTCCAACCTACTAGAAATCTAGCCTTTTACTATTCTAGCCTGCTACGATTCTGGCCTTTTATTGTTCTGGCCTGTTAAAAATCTAGCCTATTATTGTTTGGTACTATTATTATTCAGGCCTGTCACTATTCTGGCCTTTAACTGTTACTGCCATTACTGTTCATGTTCACATCCATGCGTCGATTCATTGATCGTTTTGTTCCAGCTTGTTACTGTTTTGGCCTTTTATTGGAACCATCGACTTATTTTGTAGAACATCACACGAATGCCAAGATGCAATTAATACACATGCAAAAATTTAAACTACTTATTACAACAATAAAAGTTTATTACAACACATCATTAAACAAGATCTGCATTCTAAAAATTACAGAGTGTTGGTATCCTCAATAAGAGAATGGTACATGACAATTCGCTTCAATGTATCATTTGTCCTCTTCTTCAACATTTCAGCTACAGATCTAAGAGCATATACACCCTTTATTTCTACAAGAAACACATCCTTCGTATATATATCACCTGCAAGAGCTGTACTAGGTGGACTCGTAAGTATGTTGTTTGCTTTAGAAATACAATGGGAGTATGAATGAGAAGATGGATCATAACTTTCAGTCTTGCCTTATGAGGACTCCTTTGTTTTAACTGCAACGTGTACAATAAGGTGAAAGGGGTTAAAACAAAGAACAAGGGTAAAAAATAATATTATATAAATTAGAGATCATTTAAGACCAAGCATACTAGACGTGGCTAAGAAATTTACTAGGCTCATGTCTAAGAAAATAAAATCCGCTCCACCGTTTCACCAGATAGGGGACCCACTCATCCGAGTAGAAAGAAACAATAAATGCATGGGTCTTGTACTAGACCTAGGGTCCACAAATACTTGCTAGACTCACCCTCACTAGTGAAAAAGACTCTAGACACCACATATCTCCAATGCTGCACATGTTGGACATCCACTATGTATGAATAAACCACACCATAAGCTAAAAAGTGCAACTTAAGAGCTACTATCTATATACATAGTGGACCTTGTCCACAAGCCAAAAAGCTTAAGGGTGACGCATAAACTTTAAGTAAGTATGAACTTACAGTAGCTCGTTCAGGCTGATAGTTGCTCCTTCTCAAGAGGGTTCAATTCCTAGTCAATCTGCCGGTAGTCTGTGAGTCCAGCAACTAGAATTCTGGTCCTTGTACTCCATTGTCCTTTCTCTGCATTAAGTTATAACATTTAAAACCAAGTTAGTTGGTTTGGAAGGATGAAAGCACTTGGAAAAAACCAAAAAGATAGCATTAAAAATAACCAGATGTATGATCCAAACTAGCTAGCTGGTTTGGATGGATGAAAGCTGTTGAAAACACCAAAAAGATATTATTAAAAATGACAAGATGGACATTTTATGAATTAAGCATTCGCAGATAGAAACACAACAAAACATGAATGGAAATGTCATGGCAGGTTTTAGGTAGAATGACTTATTAACATAATATGCATACATGCAATATAACTTATTAACATGACAAGAAACTGGCATAAGTAACACACACAAACCTCGCACTTCAGCCTTGCTTGGCATCATATTATCAGTGTTGGATCCTTTATGAGCTATTCCCATGACCCATTCGAGCTCTGAGAAAGAATAACATCTACGTGTTAGTGTTGCAGAAATACACCGATAGTGTGAGAATGTAAGAAACAAAATAATAGTGACAAGCTTATGATGTGTATAAGAACTACCATATGTGCGCGCAAATGAAATTGCAATAGCATCCAGGATATTGAGCAACATTCTAACCCTTTCATAGCTTACGAGTACCAAAGAAATAGCAAACGGGCAAGAGAAATTACATCCGTGTGACGAGGGGCAGGTGGGACGCGTATGACGGCGACGGGGGGGTGTCGGCTAGGCATTTTGAGATGGATCCGGTGCGTTGGGCGGTGAAGATGTTTCGGAGTGGAAAAGAGCGCTAGCGGGGAAGGAGCTCCGGTGCGTAAGAGAGCATCGACGGTGAAGTTGCTCCCGTGTAGAAGAGAGCACCGGCGGTGAAGGCGCTCCGGTGTGGTAGAGAGGGCTGACGGTGAAGCGGCTGGAGGAAGGTGGAGGTCAGAGGGGGGGGTGGGAGGCAAAGAGGCGATGGGGGGATATAGGTGGGATGACGCAAATTTACCACCTATACCCCTATATTATTGCAGTGCTCCTCTGGTCCTTGTTTCTAGTCCAGGGATAGAAGAGGAATTTTGCATCACAAAAAATGCGGCAGGATTTTTGAATAGATGCGCGGGATGTTTCGGCGCTGTGCGTAAATTTTGAGGTTGAAGCTTCTGACATACACTACTCCAAGGTAGTCGCTCCTCACGTGCTGGCCCTGTCTAGACCCACATGGCAGCGACATCATGCTTACCAACATTTAAATGAGTTTCCACACATTTGCCCAAATTTATAAGCATTATATTTTGAAAGCTTTCAAACAAGATGGCCAAGATCATGGCCATATCTCTACATAGTTTATGATAACGTGTCTATAAATACATGATACCTGCTTGGTCAGTGTTTAGGGGTTGACAGTTTAGGGTTTACGGTTCTAGGGTTTAGGGGTTTAGAGTTTAGGTTTTGGGGCATTTTCAATAATGTTTAGGATTTAGGCTTATATTCAAGGAATATAATGGTGTTATCATAATTTAATGAAAGTATATATCAAACGCTGATCTACAAGTGGTTGATACCTATGCCTGGTCAGGGTCGTTTAGGGGTTTAGGGTTTAAGAGTTTAGGTAATTTTCAGCACTGTGCAGGCTTTATGCTTATGATGATACCCTGCCTGGTCATGATTGTTTAGGGTTTCGGGTTTTAGGGTTTTGGGGTTTAGTATTTCTGGTTTTATGGTTTAGGTATTTAGGGCTTCGAGAATTGTCAATACAGTTCGAGCTTTATGCATATATTCATGGAATACAATGACCTAGCAACAATTTAATAATGGGAGTATCTAAAATTTTGATCTATAAGTGCATGATACGTGGTTGGTTAGGGTTTATGGGTTGAGGGTTTAGGTTTTTAGTATTGCGGGTTTAGGGTTCTCATTTTTTAGGGGTAGTTTAGCATTCAGGGTTATGTCGGGTTTAGGGTTTTTAAGGGTATAGAGGGAGTTTTCAATAATGTTCGACATGTCGTGAATTAGAATGGTGTTAGCGCAATTTGATGAAGGTATCTCAAATTTTGATCTTAAAGCGCATGATACCTGCTTTGTCAGGGTTTAGGGTTAATAGGGTTTAAGGTTTAGGTTTTATGGCATTTTCAGTAATAATGTTTAGGCTTTATGCTTAGATTCGTGGAATGAAATGGTGTTAGCGTAATTAGGGGTTTAGGGTTTAGGTAATTTTGAAAAATGTTCAAGCTTTATGCTTATATTTTTGGAACATAATGTTTTTACCGCAATTTAATGAAAGCATCTCGAATTTGGATCTATAAGTGCATATTATACCTACTTGGTTAGGGTTTAATTATGGGTTAAGGGGTTTAGGGTTTTAGGGTTTTAGTATTTATGGGTCGAGGGCTTAGGTTGGGGGTTGTTTGGGGTTTAGGGAATTTAGGAGTTGAGGTTTTAGGTTTTCGGGGTTGTTTTAGGGTTTCGGGAAATTTCAATGAAGCTCAAGCTTTATGCTTATATTCGTGGAATAGAATGACTTAGCGACAATTTAATAATGAAAGTATCTCAAATTTTATCTATAAGTAGTAAATGAAACCTGCTTAGTCAGGGTTAGGGGTTAAGGGTTTAGGGTTTTTAGTGTTTAGGGGTATATGGCTTAGTGTTTACGTTTTTGGGAGGGTAGGTTTTAGTGAATTTTCAATAATGTTCGAGCTATATGCCGATATTCGTGAAATTGAAAGGCATTAGGGAAATTTAATGAAAGTATCTCAAATTTTGATCTATAAATGCATGATACCTAGCTTGCTTTGTCAGGGTTTAGGGGTTTAAGGTTTAGGTTTTATGGCATTTTCAATAATGTTTAGGCTTTATGCTTAGATTAATGAAAATGAATGGATTAATCATAATTTAATAAAATTATATCTCAAATTCTGATATATACCGTCTTGGTCAGGGTCATTTTGGGGTTTAGGGTTATAGGGTTTAAGGTTTCGGTTTTAGGGCATTTTCAATAATAATGTTCAAGATTTATGCTTAGATTCATGGAATGGAATGGCATTAGCGTAACTTAATGAAAGTATATCTCATATGTTGATATATAAGTGCATGATATACCTTCTTAATTAGTCAGGGTTGTTTAATTATGGGTTTAGGGGTGTAAGGTTTAGGGAATTTTGAATAATGTTCAAGCTTTATGCTTATATTTTTGGAACATAATGTTTTTACCGCAATTGAATGAAAGTATCTCGAATTTGGATCTATAAGTGCATGATACCTACGTGGTTAGGGTATAATTATGGGTTGAGGGGTATAGGGTTTTAGTATTTAGGGGTTGAGGGTATAGGTTGTGGGGTTATGTGGGGGGTTTAGGGAATTTAGGAGTCGAGGGTTTAGATTTTCGTTGTTGTTTTAGGGTTTCGGCAATTTTTCAATGAAGTTCGAGATTTATGCTTATATTTGTGGAATAGAATGACTTTGCGATAATTTAGTAATGAAAGTATCTCAAATTTTATCTATAAGTGCATGATACCTGCTTAGTCAGGGTTAGGGGTTGAGGGTTTAGGGTTATTAGTGTTTAGGGGTATATGGCTTAGTGTTTACATTTTTGTGAGGGTAGGGTTTAGTAAATTTTCAATAATGTTTGAGTTATATGCCGATATTCGTGAAATAGAAAGGCGTTAGGGAAATTTAATGAAAGTATCTCAAATTTTGATCTATAAATGCATGATACCTAGCCGGGTTTGTGAGGGTTTAGGGTTAAAGGGTTTAGGGGTTTAAGGTTTAGGTTTTATGGCATTTTCAATAATGTTTAGGGGCTTTATGCTTAGATTCATGGAAATGAATGGCTTTAGCATAATTTAGTAAAAGTATATATCAAATGTTTATCTATAAGTGGATGATATATACCGGCTTGGTTAGGGTTGTTTAGGGGTTTAGGGTTATAAGGTTTAAGGTTTAAGGTTTAGGTTTTAGTGCATTTTCAATAATAATGTTCATGCTTTATTCTTAGATTCGTGGAATGGAATGGCGTTAGCGTAATTTAACTGAAGTATATCTCAAATGTTAATATATAAGTGAATGATAATATACCTTCTTAATTAGTCAGGGTCATTTAATTAGGGGTTTAGGGTTTAGGTAATTTTGAATAATGTTTAAGCTTTATGCTTATATTTGTGGAACATAATGTTTTTACCGCAATTTAATGAAAGTATCTCAAATTTGGATAATATGCCTGCTTAATTAGTCAGTGCCGTTTAGGGGTTTAGGTTTTAGGGGTTTATGGTTTAGGAAATTTTTAATAATGTTTAAGATTTATGCTTATATTTGTGGAACAGAATGGCATTACCGCAATTTAATGAAAGTATCTCGAATTTGGATATATAAGTGCATGAAATCTACTTGGTTAGGGTTTAATTGTGGGTTGAGGGGTTTCGGGTTTATGGTTTTAGTATTTAGGAGTCGAGGGTTTAGGCTAGGGGGTTATTTAGGGTGTAGGAAATTTAGGGGTTGAGGGTTTAGGTTTTCGGGGTTGTTTTAGGGTTTTGGGAATTTTCAATGAAGTTTGAGCTTTATGCTTCTATTCGTGTTGAGGGTTAGGTTCGTGGAATAGAATGACTTAGCAATAATTTAATAATGAAAGTATCTCAAATTTTACCTATAAGTGCATGATACATTCTTAGTCAGGGTTAGGGGTTGAGGGTTTAGGGTTTTTAGTGTTGAGGGGTATATGGCTTAGTGTTTAGGTTTTAGGGGGTTAGGGTTTAGTGAATTTTCAACAATGTTCGAGCTATATGCCGATATTCGTGAGATAGAAAGGCATTAGCGCAATTTAATGAACGTATCTCAAATTTTGATATATAAATGCATGATACCTACTTGGTTAGGTTTTGATTATGGGTTGAGGGGTTTAGAGTTTTAGTATTTTGGGGTAGAGGCTTTAGGTTTTAGGGGTTATTTAGGGTTTCGGGAATTTTCTACAATGTTCAAGCTTTATGCATATATTCGGCGAATAGAATGGTGTTGCCCAATTTAATGAAAGTATCTCAAATTTGATATACAAGTGCATGATACCTGCTTGGTAAGGGATAGGGGATTATTAGTGTTTAGGGTTTTAGGGCTTTAGTGTTTCAGAAACTTTCAATAATGTTCAAACTTTATGGTTATATTTGTGGAATACAATGGTGTAACTAATTTTATCACCGCACCAATTTTATGGTTCAAAGACAATATATGGTCCAAAGTCTCACCACACCAATTTTATCACAAAGTATGAATTTTTTTACAAATAATGCCCAAGTTTATTAAAATTTTCAAGTTCTCGAGCCAGTTTCGCCAAGTTTAACGAGTTTTTCTCGGTTTAGCAATTTTTTTTTTGAATTTTGAACTGCAAACGATGGGAATCTCTACTTCTCCTAATTATGGGTCACTGACAAGTGGGTCACTTGCATTGTGGGTCCACAAATTTAGTGTAAGGCTGGAGGGGACGGGCAGGTAAATATACTTATTGAATAAGGGAAGGGAACCGGGTCAATGAGGTGATGCACATGGGAGAATGCAAAATTACCACATATATCCCTCTATTATTACATTTCTCCTCGGGTTCTTGTTTCTAGAGCAGGGATAGAATATGAATTTTCATTCTAAAAAAAGGCGAAGTATGTTTGGGGATGGATGTTTGAATGCATGGGCGGGATATTTTGGCGCTCTCTCGAAATTTTGAAGCTGAAGCTTCTAAGGTCCGCTACTCCCACTCCCACTCGGGGGATGTTGTCCCCGTCAGATAGACCCAGACACCTCTACGCTTTCGAGCATTTAATGAGTTGATAGACATCTGCCGTCTTTCAAATAAGATGACCAAGGCCATAACCATATTTGGTTTTTTTGACCCGCACAACCATAGTTGTTGATACCGTGTTGATATTTTGTACTCTGTACATTGGATGCATCTTGGCCAATCAAGATTTGCTTACAAAGGGAAAATCCAATTTTATTTTTCCAAGTGACAACATTGTTTTTGGTTGTGAAGCAACTTCAAAGATTATGGCTTAGTATGACATCGTGCCAATTTTCACACAAAGTACCCTGTTTAATGGATAAACCCTATCAATCTTACTAGCTAATTTTTTGCGATAAATTGACAATATGGCAGTTTACTGAAAACATGTCAATTTTGGTAACATGGTCCAGAGAAATGATGCAGAAGACTCTTGAACGATGTAGAAGTGTGTTTTGAGGTTTATGCATAGTGTTTATTGTGCTAAATACTATCAATGGTATCTTCTAGCATTAGATGCTAATATAATGGAAAAGAAGATCCGATGGCTGTCAATGTTGGGCTTTGCGAGTCTTGATCCAACGGTCAATACTCAAAGTTATTCGTACACTATATAGTGGTAAGATAATATAAGATAAGATAGGGGATTATGGTTTATGTTTTAGGGGTTTAGGGTTTAGGGAACTTTCAACAATGTTCAAGCTTTTATGCTTATATTCAGGGAATAGAATAGTGCTACCGCAATTTAATGAATGTATCTCAAATTTGGATCTATAAGTGAATGATACCTGCTTGCTTAGGGTGTATGTTGGTTGAGGGTTTAAGTTTTATGGGTTGTTTAGGGTTGAAGGTTTGGGGAATTTTCAATAATGTTTAAGCTTTATGCTTATGTTCGTCGAATATAATGGCATTACCCAAATTAATAAAAGTATGTGAAAATTTGATCTATAAGTGTGCATATGATAGCTGCTTGGCCAGGGTTTAGGGGTTTCGGGTTTAGGTTTTAGGTGTTTTGTGTTTTGGGTTTTAGGGTTTAGCTAGGTTTATTTCGGGATTTAGTGGTTTAGGGTTTAGGGTTTCGGGAATTTTCAATAAAGTTTGAGCTTTATGCTTATATTCTTGGAATGGAGTGACTTGGCACCAATTAAACTATGAAAGCATCTCAATTTTTTATCTATAATTGCATGACACCTGCTTGGTCAGGGTTAGTTGCTGAGGTTTTACGGTTTTTTAGGTTTTAGGGGGATAGGGCTTAGGTTTTAGGTTTTAGAGGGCTTAGGGTTTAGTGAATTTTCAATAATGTTCGAGATATATGCCTATATTCGTGAAATAAAAAGACATTAGCGCAATTTAATGGAAGTATCTCAAATTTTGATATATAAGTGCATGATGCCTTCTTGGTTCGGGTTTAGGGTCAAAGGGTTTAGGGGTTTAAGGTTTAGGGTTTAGGGTTTTTTCAATAATGTTTAAACTTTATGCTTAGATTCATGGAATGAAATGGATTTAGCACAATTTGATAAAAGTATATCTACAATGTTGATCTAAAAGTGGATAATATACCTGCTTGGTCATGGTCGTTTAGGGGTGTAAGGTTTAGGTTTTAGGGCATTTTCAATAGTGTTCATGCTTTATGCTTAGATTCATGGAATGGAATGGCATTAGTGTAATGTAATGAAAATATATCTGAAATGTTGATCTATAAGTGGATGATATACCTGCTTGGTCAGGGTTGTTTAGGTGTTTAGGTAATTTTCAACAATGTTCAAGCTTTATGCTTAAATTTATGGAACAGAATGGCGTTACCGCAATTTAATAAAAGCATCTAAGATTTTGATCTATAAGTGCATGGTACCTGCTTGGTTAGGGTGTATGTGGGTTGAGGGTTTAAGTTTTAGGGGTTGTTTAGGGATCAGGGTTTGGGGAATTTTCAATAATGTTCAAGCTTTATGTTTATCTTCGTCTTATAGAATGGCGTTACCAAAATTAATAAAAGTATGTGAAAATTTGATCTATAAGTGTGCATATGATAGCTGCTTGGTCAGGGTTTAGGGGTTTAGTGTTTAGGATTTAGGGGTTTGTGTTTCAGGTTTTAGGGTTTAACTAGGTTTATTTAGGGATTTAGGGGTTTAGGATTTCGGGAATTTTCAATAAAGTTCGAGATTTACGCTTATATTCGTGGAATCGAGTGACTTGGCAACAATTTAACAATGAAATCATCTATATTTTTGATTTACAAGTGCATGATACCAGCTTGGTCAGGGTTAGGTGCTGAGGTTTTTCGGTTTTTAGTGTTTAGGGGGATATGACTTATGGTTTAGGTTTTAGAGGTCTATAAGTGTACGATACCTGCTTGGTTAGGGTGTATGTGGGTTGAGGGTTTAAGTTTTAGGGGTTGTTTAGGGTTCAGGGTTTGGGGAATTTTCAATAATGTTCAAGCTTTATGGTTATGTTCGTCTTATAGAATGGCGTTACCAAAATTAATAAATGTATGTGAAAATTTGATCTATAAGTGTGCATATGATAGCTGCTTGGTCAGGGTTTAGGGGTTTAGTGTTTAGTATTTAGGGGTTTGTGTTTCAGGTTTTAGGGTTTAACTAGGTTTATTTAGGGATTTAGAGGTTTAGGATTTCGGGAATTTTCAATAAAGTTCGAGATTTATGCTTATATTCGTGTAATAGAGTGACTTGCCAACAATTTAACAATGAAAGTATCTAAATTTTTGATCTATAAGTGCATGATACCTGCTTGGTCAGGGTTAGGTGCTGTGGTTTTATGGTTTTTAGTGTTTAGGGGGATAGGGCTTATGGTTTAGGTTTTAGACGTCTTAGGGTTTAGTGAATTTTTAATAATGTTCGAGCTATATGCTTATATTCGTGAAATAGAAATGCGTTAGCACAATTTAATGGAAGTATCTCAAATTTTGATATATAAGTGTATGATTCCTGCTTGGTTCGGGTTTAGGGTCAAAAGGTTTAGGGGTTTAAGGTTTATGTTTTAGGGATTTTTCAATAATTTTCAAGATTTATGCTTAGATTCGTGGAATATAAAGGCTTTAGCACAATTTAATGAAAGTATATCTCAAATGTTGATCTAAAAGTGGATGATATACCTGCTTGGTCATGGTCGGTTACGGTTTTCAGGTTTAAGTCTTAGGGCATTTTCAATAATGTTCAAGATTTATGCTTAGATTCGTGGAATGCAATGGCATTAGCGTAATTTAATGAAAATATATCTGAAATTTTGATCTATAAGTGGATGATATACCTGCTTGGTCAGGGTTGTTTAGTTGTTTAGGTAATTTTCAACAATGTTCAAGCTTTATGCTTAAATTGATGGAACCGAATGGCGTTACCGCAATTTAATAAAAGCATCTAAGATTTTGATCTATAAGTGTATGATACTAGCTTGGTTAGGGTGTATGTGGGTTGAGGGTTTAAGTTTTAGGGGTTGTTTAGGGTTCAGGGTTTGGGGAATTTTCAATAATGTTCAAGCTTTATGGTTATGTTCGTCTTATAGAATGGCGTTACCAAAATTAATAAATGTATGTGAAAATTTGATCTATAAGTGTGCATATGATAGCTGCTTGGTCAGGGTTTAGGGGTTTAGTGTTTAGGATTTAGGGGTTTGTGTTTCAGGTTTTAGGGTTTACTAGGTTTATTTAGGGATTTAGAGGTTTAGGATTTCGGGAATTTTCAATAAAGTTCGAGATTTATGCTTATATTCGTGTAATAGAGTGACTTGGCAACAATTTAACAATGAAAGCATCTGAATTTTTGATCTATAAGTGCATGATACCTGCTTGGTCAGGGTTAGGTGTTGAGGTTTTACGGTTTTTAGTGTTTAGGGGGATAGGGCTTATGGTTTAGGTTTTAGGGGTCTTAGGGTTTAGTGAATTTTCAATAATGTTCGAGCTATATGCTTATATTCGTGAAATAGAAATGCGTTAGCGCAATTTATTGGAAGTATGTCAAATTTTGATATATAGGTGTATGATATTCCTGCTTGGTTCAGGTTTAGGGTCAAAAGGATTAGGGGTTTAAGGTTTAGGTTTTATGGATTTTTCAATAATGTTCAAGCTTTATGCTTAGATTCATGGAATATAATGGCTTTAGCATAATTTAATGAAAGTATATCTCAAATGTTGATCTAAAAGTGGATGATATACCTGCTTGGTCATGGTCGGTTAGGGTTTTTAGGTTTAAGTTTTAGGGCATTTTCAATAATGTTCAAGCTTTATGCTTAGATCGTGGAATGGAATGGCGTTAGCGTAATTTAATGAGAATATATCTGAAATTTTGATCTATAAGTGGATGATATACCTTCTTGGTCAGGGTTGTTTAGGTGTTTAGGTAATTTTCAACAATGTTCAAGCTTTATGCATAAATTGATGGAACCGAATGGCGTTACCGCAATTTAATAAAAGCATCTAAGATTTTGATCTATAAGTGCATGATACCTGCTTGGTTAGGGTGTATGTGGGTTGAGGGTTTAAGTTTTAGGGGTTGTTTAGGGTTCAGGGTTTGGGGAATTTTCAATAATGTTCAAGCTTTATGCTTATGTTCGTCTTATAGAATGGCATTACCAAAATTAATAAAAGTATGTGAAAATTTGATCTATAAGTGTGCATATTATAGCTGCTTGGTCAGGGTTTACGGGTTTAGTGTTTAGGGTTTAGGGTTTAGGGGTTTGTGCTTTAGGTTTTAGGGTTTAACTAGGTTTATTTAGGGATTTAAGGTTTGGGGAATTTTCAATAAAGTTCGAGGTTTATGCTTATATTCGTGGAATAGAGTGACTTGGCAACAATTTAACAATGAAAGCATCTTAATTTTTGATCTATAAGTGCATGACACCTGCTTGGTCAGGGTTAGGTGTTGAGGTTTTATGGATCTTAGTGTTTATGGGGATAGGGCTTATGGTTTAGGTTTTAGGGGGCTTAGGCTTTAGTAAATTTTCAATAATGTTCGAGCTATATGCTTATTTTCGTGAAATAGAAATGTGTTAGCGCAATTTAATGGAAGTATCTCAAATTTTGATATATAAGTGTTTGATTGCTGCTTGGTTCGGGTTTAGGGTCAAAGGGTTTAGGGGTTTAAGGTTTAGGTTTTAGGGCTTTTAAATAATGTTCAACCTTTATGCTTAGATTCGTGGAATATAATAGCTTTAGCATAATTTAATGAAAGTATATCTAAAATGTTGATCTAAAAGTGGATGATATACCTGCTTGGTCATGGTCGGTTAGGTTTTTCAGGTTTACGTTTTAGGGCATTTTCAATAATGTTCAAGCTTTATGCTTAGATTCGTGGAATGGAATGGCGTTAGCGTAATTTAAGGAAAATACATCTGAAATGTTGATCTATAAGTGGATGATATACCTTCTTGGTCAGGGTTGTTTAGGTGTTTAGGTAATTTTCAACAATGTTCAAGCTTTATGCTTAAATTTATGGAATAGAATGGCGTTACCGCAATTTAATGAAAGCATCTAAGATTTTGATCTATAAGTGCATGATACCTGCTTGGTTAGGGTGTATGTGGGTCGAGGTTTTAAGTTTTAGGGGTTGTTTACGGTTCAGGGTTTGGGGAATTTTCAATAATGTTCAAGCTTTATGCTTATGTTCGTCTTATAGAATGGCGTTACCAAAATTAATAAAAGTATGTGAAAATTTGATCTATAAGTGTGCATATTATAGCTTCTTGGTCAGGGTTTCGGGGTTTAGTGTTTAGGGTTTAGGGGTTTGTGTTTCAGGTTTTAGGGTTTAACTAGGTTTATTTAGGGATTTAGGGGTTTAGGGTTTCGGGAATTTTCAATAAAGTTCGAGCTTTATGCTTATATTCGTGGAAGAGAGTGACTTGGCAACAATTTAACAATGAAAGCATCTGAGTTTTTGATCTATAAGTGCATGATACCTTCTTGGTATGGGTTAGGTGCTGAGGTTTTACGGTTTTTTGTGTTTAGGGGCATAGGGATTATGGTTTAGGTTTTAGGGGGCTTAGGGTTTAGTGAATTTTCAATAATGTTCGAGCTATATGCTTATTTTCGTGAAATAGAAATGCGTTTGCATAATTTAATGGAAGTATCTCAAATTTTGATATATAAGTGTATGATTCCTGCTTGGTTCGGGTTTAGGGTCAAAAGGTTTAGGGGTTTAAGGTTTATGTTTTAGGGATTTTTCAATAATGTTCAAGCTTGATGCTTAGATTCGTGGAATATAATGGCTTTAGCATAATTTAATGAAAGTATATCTCAAATGTTGATCTAAAAGTGGATGATATACCTGCTTGGTCATGGTCGGTTAGGGTTTTCAGGTTTAAGTTTTAGGGCATTTTCAATAATGTTCAAGCTTTATGCTTAGATTCGTGGAATGGAATGGCGTTAGCGTAATTTAATGAAAATATATCTGAAATTTTGATCTATAAGTGGATGATATACCTGCTTGGTCAGGGTTGTTTAGGTGTTTAGGTAATTTTCAAACATGATCAAGCTTTATGCTTAAATTGATGGAACCGAATGGCGTTACCGCAATTTAATAAAAGCATCTAAGATTTTGATCTATAAGTGCATGATACCTGCTTGGTTAGGGTGTATGTTGGTTGAGGGTTTATGTTTTAGGGGTTATTTAGGGTTCAGGGTTTGGGGAGTTTTCAATAATGTTCAAGCTTTATGGTTATGTTCGTCTTATAGAATGGCGTTACCAAAATTAATAAAAGTATGTGAAAATTTGATCTATAAGTGTGCATATGATAGCTGCTTGGTCAGGGTTTAGGGGTTTAGTATTTAGGATTTAGGGGTTTGTGTTTCAGGTTTTAGGGTTTAACTAGGTTTATTTAGGGATTTAGGGGTTTAGGATTTCGGGAAAGTTCAATAAAGTTCGAGATTTATGCTTATATTCGTGGAATCGAGTGACTTGGCAACAATTTAACAATGAAATCATCTATATTTTTGATTTATAAGTGCATGATACCTGCTTGGTTAGGGTTAGGTGCTGAGGTTTTTTGGTTTTTAGTGTTTAGGGGGATAGGACTTATGGTTTAGGTTTTAGGGGTCTTAGGGTTTAGTGAATTTTCAATAATGTTCGAGCTATATGCTTATATTCGTGAAATAGAAATGCGTTAGCGCAATTTAATGGAAGTATGTCAAATTTTGATATATAAGTGTATGATTCCTGCTTGGTTCGGGTTTAGGGTCAAAAGGTTTATGGGTTTAATGTTTAGGTTTTAGAGATTTTTCAATAATGTTCAGCTTTATGCTTAGATTCGTGGAATATAATGGCTTTAGCATAATTTAATGAAAGTATATCTCAAATCTTCATCTAAAAGTGGATGATATACCTGCTTGGTCATGGTCGGTTAGGGTTTTCAGGTTTAAGTTTTAGGGCATTTTCAATAATATTCAAGCTTTATGCTTAGATTCGTGGAATGGAATGGCGTTAGCGTAATTTAATGAAAATATATCTGAAATTTTGATCTATAAGTGGATGATATACCTTCTTGGTCAGGGTTGTTTAGGTATTTAGGTAATTTTCAACAATGTTCAAGCTTTATGCATAAATTGATGGAACGGAATGGCGTTACCGCAATTTAATGAAAGCATCTAAGATTTTGATCTATAAGTGCATGATACCAGCTTGGTTAGGGTGTATGTGGGTTGAGGGTTTAAGTTTTAGGGGTTGTTTAGGGTTCAGGGTTTGGGGAATTTTCAATAATGTTCAAGCTTTATGCTTATGTTCGTCTTATAGAATGGCGTTACCAAAATTAATAAAAGTATGTGAAAATTTGATCTATAAGTGTGCATATGATTGCTGCTTGGTCAGGGTTTAGGGGTTTAGTGTTTAGAGTTTAGGGGTTTGTGTTTCAGGTTTTAGGGTTTAACTAGGTTTATTTAGGGATTTAAGGTTTCGGGAATTTTCAATAAAGTTCGAGCTTTATGCTTATATTCGTGGAATAGAGTGACTTGGCAACAATTTAACAATGAAAGCATCTGAATTTTTGATCTATAAGTGCATGATACCTCCTTGGTCAGGGTTAGGTGTTGAGGTTTTACGGTTTTTAAGTTTTACGGGGGATACGGCTTATGGTTTAGGTTTTAGGGATCTTATGCTTTAGTAAATTTTCAATAATGTTCGAGCTATATGCTTATTTTCGTGAAAGAGAAATGCGTTAGCGCAATTTATTGGAAGTATCTCAAATTTTGATATATAAGTGTATGATTCCTGCTTGGTTCGGGTTTAGGGTCAAAAGGTCTAGGGGTTTAAGGTTTAGGTTTTAGGGATTTTTCAATAATGTTCAAGCTTGATGCTTAGATTCGTGGAATATAATGGATTTAGCATAATTTAATGAAATTATATCACAAATGTTGATCTAAAAGTGGATGATATACCTGCTTGGTCATGGTCGGTTAGGGTTTTCAGGTTTAAGTTTTAGGGCATTTTCAATAATGTTCAAGCTTTATGCTTAGATTCGTGGAATGGAATGGCGTTAGCGTAATTTAATGAAAATATATCTGAAATTTTGATCTATAAGTGGATGATATACCTTCTTGGTCAGGGTTGTTTAGGTATTTAGGTAATTTTCAACAATGTTCAAGCTTTATGCATAAATTGATGGAACGGAATGGCGTTACCGCAATTTAATGAAAGCATCTAAGATTTTGATCTATAAGTGCATGATACCAGCTTGGTTAGGGTGTATGTGGGTTGAGGGTTTAAGTTTTAGGGGTTGTTTAGGGTTCAGGGTTTGGGGAATTTTCAATAATGTTCAAGCTTTATGCTTATGTTCGTCTTATAGAATGGCGTTACCAAAATTAATAAAAGTATGTGAAAATTTGATCTATAAGTGTGCATATGATTGCTGCTTGGTCAGGGTTTAGGGGTTTAGTGTTTAGAGTTTAGGGGTTTGTGTTTCAGGTTTTAGGGTTTAACTAGGTTTATTTAGGGATTTAAGGTTTCGGGAATTTTCAATAAAGTTCGAGCTTTATGCTTATATTCGTGGAATAGAGTGACTTGGCAACAATTTAACAATGAAAGCATCTGAATTTTTGATCTATAAGTGCATGATACCTCCTTGGTCAGGGTTAGGTGTTGAGGTTTTACGGTTTTTAAGTTTTACGGGGGATACGGCTTATGGTTTAGGTTTTAGGGATCTTATGCTTTAGTAAATTTTCAATAATGTTCGAGCTATATGCTTATTTTCGTGAAAGAGAAATGCGTTAGCGCAATTTATTGGAAGTATCTCAAATTTTGATATATAAGTGTATGATTCCTGCTTGGTTCGGGTTTAGGGTCAAAAGGTCTAGGGGTTTAAGGTTTAGGTTTTAGGGATTTTTCAATAATGTTCAAGCTTGATGCTTAGATTCGTGGAATATAATGGATTTAGCATAATTTAATGAAATTATATCACAAATGTTGATCTAAAAGTGGATGATATACCTGCTTGGTCATGGTCGGTTAGGGTTTTCAGGTTTAAGTTTTAGGGCATTTTCAATAATGTTCAAGCTTTATGCTTAGATTCGTGGAATGGAATGGCGTTAGCGTAATTTAATGAAAATATATCTGAAATTTTGATCTATAAGTGGATGATATACCTGCTTGGTCAGGGTTGTCTAGGTGTTTAGGTAATTTTCAACAATGTTCAAGCTTTATGCTTAAATTGATGGAACCGAATGGCGTTACCGCAATTTAATAAAAGCATCTAAGATTTTGATCTATAAGTGCATGATACCTGCTTGGTTAGGGTGTATGTGGGTTGAGGTTTTATGTTTTAGGGGTTGTTTAGGGTTCGTGGTTTGGGGAATTTTCAATAATGTTCAAGCTTTATGGTTATGTTCGTCTTATAGAATGGCGTTACCAAAATTAATAAAAGTATGTGAAAATTTGATCTATAAGTGTGCATATATGATAGCTGCTTGGTCAGGGTTTAGGGGTTTAGTGTTTAGGATTTAGGGGTTTGTGTTTCAAGTTTTAGGGTTTAACTAGGTTTATTTAGGGATTTAGGGGTTTAGGATTTCGGGAATTTTCAATAAAGTTCGAGATTTATGCTTATATTCGTGTAATAGAGTGACTTGGCAACAATTTAACAATGAAAGCATCTAAATTTTTGATCTATAAGTGCATGATACCTGCTTGGTCAGGGTTAGGTGCTGTGGTTTTACGGTTTTTAGTGTTTAGGGGGATAGGGCTTATGGTTTAGGATTTAGAGGTCTTAGGGTTTAGTGAATTTTTAGTAATGTTCGAGCTATATGCTTATATTCGTGAAATAGAAATGCGTTAGCGCAATTTAATGGAAGGAATACAAACAATATACTACCGGTGGTGAATTATTTGGGTTCTAGCTCTAGTATTGAGCATTACTTTTTGCGTAATAGTTTTCCTTGCACTAAAACTATTTTCCATGCATGCAATCAATAGTATTATTGAATAGGATTATGTGGTGCAGCTGTAGCACCAATTCACTTGCCTTGCATACCTTCATGCATCATATTTGTTGCATATGCTTGTGGATTGTTTGTTTATGATTGCAATTGTATCGTGTAGATTGTGACGAGTGCAACGCTTGCTCGTGTGTGGATTGTTCTTCCGACCGCTAGAACCAAGGCAAGTAGATGCTACCTTGTTCATGATATCGTCCTACTATTTTTCAATGCATTGTCGTGTATTTTGTAGATGCATTCGTAGGATGATACTATCGCTATGCTATGTCCTATTATGTGGTAGGGCTTTCCTTGTAGATGAACCACCGTTGGTAGATGTGCTTAGCCATGCTATGATGAACGAGGGCTGGGTTACATCATTGATACTTGTTTCTAAAAGTATTGGTTTGTGAAAACTAAAACAACTCAATCAATGAATCTCCTGGGTGTGATGGTATTGATAATTTTTGGTGGTTTCATTGCGGAAAGGCACCCAGGTATCAAGAGAGAATGATTGGCTTCTTTATTGCGTAGCTTACGTGTACAACCATGTGCCAATAATGAAATGGGCGGTTGGTTGGACTTAGTAGGTTAATAGTAACTCGAACCCGCGTATCCAGAGATGTAGAATTTTGGTAGGTTGGACCGGTGCGCGTCGGGATTGAGGAGCTACTTCCCGAACAGTCTCTTCTTGGACTTCTCCCTATCACCACTCAAAATGAGAGTGATGGTACGAGCTGAGCTGGCCAAGTCACATGGGTAAAGTGTACTAACCCCTGCAGGGTGTATAATCTAATAGATTAGCCGTGTCCCCGGTTATGGACAACTGAGTTGCTTGATATTGATTCCATGACATGTTTCTCGCTCATTCTAATTTCATAATTGTTTTAATATTGTTGGGTTAACTTAATTGGGATCTTTTCAAAGAAAATCAAAAACTGTTTATGAAAGTAGGACAAAGGTATTTGCAAAAGAAGCCAGACACAGCTCCACTTGCCAAATATGCATGTAGATGTTAGTACTATTGTCTCCTTTACTAGCTCTACTTGCCATACATTCCATGTATTAACCCTTCGGGGCTGCTACGTTTCATGTTGTAGGTTATTCCGATTCCGAGTAATCGATATAGGCCACGGTACTCCACTCGGCACTTGTTCACTTGTGGGCAATTTGAAGAATGGAGGATTTGCTTTATTTATGTTGCTACCTGAATAATTTGAGCTAGCCTTGAGCTAAGCTTTTATTGTAATAATGGTACTCTGGATCTTCGTTATTTGTGATACACGGATATTTTGCTATGTTATTCATCTTATTCTATTGTGGGCCAATGAACCGATCCAGGGATTGGCATGTCACATAGAAGCCACGGTCTTTTCAGAACCGCGGTGTTACAAGATGGTATCGAGCCGTGTGTCGAATCAGAGATCGTGACCTAGGATTGGAATAGGAAGCCATAGATTTATTAAAGCCTATATTGACTCTGTCTTTCATCTTATGCCTTTCACCCTCGTAAATTCTTACCATATGCTATTCTCACACTTTCCTCTTGTTACTTGATAGATGGGAGAAGTCAGGACGGAGTATGCAACCATGGAGTCCCCAAGGCCCTTTGCAAGGCAGTTAGCACAGCTCTCATGATCATTGGGATTGCCACTGCCCATGTTCAAGGGAAGAAGGCTGTACACCTATGGATATGGAGAGGATGCATGGGAGATCACCACCTTCATATTCAGGGATGCCGCCTTGCCAAATCCAGTACATTTGATCTACACCAAGACATACTGCAACTGGGGACTTGGAATCAACTTGGCCATACATGAAGCCCTGTCTCGCCAGTGCCATCAAGTCCAACACCTACTGCCAGCAGACTCACCCTACCGTGACTATGGGAGGCGTGATGAAGATGGGCACATTATGGTTACCCCGGGTGACAGGAACAACATGCCGCCCCGTCGGAGGCACATAGAGGACATGGAAAGGGAGAATGGAGCTCTAGCTAAGAAAGTGATGATGATAAAGGAGATTGCAGATTTTGCTAGCAATGGTATGGTAGTCCAAGGACAGGAGAT
Source organism: Avena insularis (assembly GCA_023614405.1). NCBI lineage: Eukaryota > Viridiplantae > Streptophyta > Magnoliopsida > Poales > Poaceae > Avena > Avena insularis. Next base: position 331,859,483 of record CM042697.1, read on the forward strand.
TGACACCCTGCATGAAGCTGTGGGAGTTCTGGAGAATGTCCTGATAGCCAGAGATGCAACCATAGCTCATCTTCATGGTACTGTGCAGGAGAACACCCAGAACATACAACAGTTGCAAGGGACCGTCCAGGAAAGGGATCAAACTATTGAAGCTATGACAGCCCAGATTGCCGCTCTCCAAGCACAGCTGAACCCACCCTCTGATGATGACAATGGAGATGATGGCAACAATGGGGATGATGATGACAGTGGGAACGATGATGATGATGAGGACGAGGATGATGATGATGGAGACGATGATGGTGGAGGAGATGAAGCTGTTGCAGTTGCAGCTGAAAGTGAAGAAGAAGAGGAGGATCCAGAAGAGGTAGAGTTTGAGATCTCAAGTGATGGTTCAGGAGAAGTGTACACTCCGCCGCCATGGTTGAACCGTGGACCGAAGCGCCAACGCATGAGTGCAAGGACCTACCGCAACCTCTTCAAGAAGTAGTTAGAAGTCCTCCAATTAGTCCACGTTAGGTAAATTCGTTAGGATTAGTATCGATCGATGTGAAACTTAGTTGTTGTTAGTTTAAGAGTGATTAGTTGATTATTTGTGTACTCCAATATCCCAGGAATTATTTGTGCAAATTTTATGAAAGAGTTATGGCAAGTTTAGTTACTATCTGTGTTATTTTCGCTGCAGTTTTCTGCTGATACAGCAGTACTGTGCGATTTTTCATATTTTTCTGGTAACTGGGAAAAATCTGAAAAAAATTGGGCTGATGCGAACCTCTCTGTACTATATGTGCAAAAATCAGCTAAATTTTCTGACGAGTCTAAGTAAGGCAGAAAAATTCGTGAATGCTGCTGGACTGTTCTGGCAGATTGCTGTTTTTGTTGTTTAGTTGATCAACTGTTTAGTTAACCATTGCCAACTCTTGTAAAACTGTTTCAGTAGGTATTTACTGCTAGGATAACCCCTGGGATGTTGCTGGATCATTTGTTTGATGATGTGTTGCTTGCTTCTGATTGTCTGCTATTGTTTGTTGTTGTTTGATCATATGCATGGGTAGAATACTATTATCGTAGTTGATTCTTTCTAAACTTACCTGTGCTGAACCGCAGATGCCTCCCCGCCGTCAACCCACTGAGTTGGAGCAACTCATGACAGCCCAGGCACAGCTGACCCAAGTGATGACTCAGTTCATGGCAGCCCAGAACAACAACAATGGAAACAATCAGCCTCAGGGAGATGCTCTCACCAGATTTCTGAGGCTAAGGCCAGCTAAGTTCTCTACTGAAACGGAACCAATGGTTGCTCTCGACTGGTTGCGTTCAGTCAACAAGGATCTGGTAACTGTTGGATGCACTGATGCTGAGAAGGTGGAGTTTGCCGCTCACCTACTGGAGGGACCAGCCGCTTCTTGGTGGGACACGTTTCAGATCACCCACCCGCTAGATACTGTGACTTGGGCAATGTTTGAGGAAGGTTTCAGGACCAACCACGTGTCTTCAGGAGTTCTGAGCCTGAAGAGGAAGGAGTTCCCCAACTTGCGCCAAACCAACCGCACCGTGGCCGAGTACATTGAGGAGTTCAACAACCTGTCCCGTTATGCACCTGAGGATGTTGACACTGATGCAAAAAGGAGGGAGAGATTCCTGGATGGCCTCAGTGATGAGCTTTCAGTGCAGCTACTGGTGGTTTATTGCCCCACTTTCCAGGAGCTTATGGACAAGGCCAGGATCTTGGAAGGGAAGCACAAACAGGTGGAGAACCGCAAGAGAAAGAGTAACAATCACCACTCTGGTTCACATCACAAGTCTCGCACTTCATATGATGGATACTCCAAGCATGGAGGAAGTGACCATGGGAGCCATGACCGCCACCACCATGGAGGAGATGGGCATCGTCATGACAACCATAGGAGCAGCCACCACAACTACAAGGGAGGACACTCTCACCACTCTGGAGGACACGGTGGACATGACCGCAACCGTGATCGCAACTTTGTGAAGAAGGATCTGAGTGAGGTGACGTGCTTCAAGTGTAAACAGAAGGGACACTATGCTGACAACTGTCCGGAGAGGAAAGGACTGAAGCCAACCAACAACGAGAAGGCCACAGTGAACCACATGAATGTGGAGGAGATTCCAGATGAGCCTGACCTTGTGATTGGTAAGTTCCCAATCAACACTTACCCTGCACTTATACTTTTCGATACTGGTGCATCGCATTCATTCATATCAAGGGCATTTGTGGATAAGCATAAGTTACCTACTGAGTCTATGAAAAGGTCTATTAGAGTGAGTTCACCTGGAGGAGATATGATAGCTAGCGCGGGATGCCGCGATTTAACTGTGAGGATTGGAACACACAACTTCAGTGCACATTTGGTAGTGTTGGAATCACAGGGATTAGACGTTATTCTGGGTATGGATTGGATGTCCATGCATGGGGGACACATAGATTGTGCACAGCGAGCTGTTTCACTCAAAACCCCGGATGGTAAGAGGATTAGATTCAAGTCGGTTGTACGACCAGGAAGGTGTAAGTTGAATTCTCTTAAGGGGGTTAGCATGGACACTATGCCCATGATTAGGGATTACCCCGACGTGTTTCCGGAAGAACTGCCAGGGATGCCACCTGACAGGGAAGTAGAGTTTCTTATCGACCTGATGCCGGGAACAGGACCAATAGCAAAGAAACCATATAAAATGGATGTGGATGAGCTGAAGGAATTGAAGAAGCAGTTGAAAGAGCAGCTGGAAAAGGGATTCATTCATCCTAGTTCGTCGTCATGGGGTGCACCTGTTCTGTTTGTGGAGAAGAAAGACAGCAGCAAGAGATTAGTGGTGTACTATCGCTCGCTGAACAAGGTGACCATCAAGAACAAGTACCCCCTGCCAAACATAAATGATTTGTTTGATCAACTGGAAAGAGCAAAGGTGTTCAGCAAGATTGATCTGCGATCAGGCTACTTCCAATTGAAGATCCGGGAGGAGGACGTACCAAAAACCGCCTTCACCACTAGGTATGGTTTATATGAGTATACAGTTATGTCTTTTGGACTAACGAACGCCCCAGCATATTTCATGACCATGATGAACAAGGTATTTATGGAGTACTTGGACAAGTTCGTGGTGGTGTTTATTGATGACATACTGATATATTCCAAGGATGATGCGGAGCATGAGAAGCATCTGCGACTGATTATGGAGAAGCTGAGGGAACACAAGCTGTATGCCAAATTCAGCAAGTGTGAATTCTGGCTTAACACTGTTGGGTTTCTTGGACATGTAGTGTCAGGAGAAGGAGTCGCTGTTGATCCAAGCAAAGTGACTGCAGTAACTGCGTGGGAAGCACCCAAGAATGCAGGAGAGATATGAAGCTTTTTGGGACTTGCTGGATATTACATGAGGTTCATTGAAAACTTTTCCAAGATTGCTAAGCCGATGACTGAACTTCTGAAGAAGGAGAGGAAGTTTGAATGGTCAGACGTATGTGAAGCCAGCTTTCAGGAACTGAAGCGTCGACTAGTGACCGCACCCGTTCTGTGTTTACCAGATCTTCAGAAGGATTTCCAAGTGTACTGTGATGCTTCTCGACAGGGACTTGGGAGTGTGCTGATGCAGGATGGGAGAGTGGTGTCATATGCCTCGCGACAACTCAAGCACCATGAGCGAAATTACCCCACACACGACTTGGAGTTAGAGTCAGTGGTTCATGCGCTCAAGGTATGGAGGCATTACTTAATGGGAAAACACTGTGATGTGTACACCGACCACAAGAGCCTGAAGTACATATTTACACAGAAGGAACTGAACATGAGGCAAAGGAGATGGTTGGAACTTATCAAGGATTATGATATGAATCTGCAATACCACCCAGGAAAGGCCAATGTAGTAGCAAATGCTCTGAGCCGGAAGGTTTACGCCAATGGATTGACAATTGGTGACTTGCCTGAGGATTTGTGCAAGAAATTCAAGGACCTTAGACTGGAGGTAGTATCTGAAGGATACTTAGCAACAATGGAAGTTCAACCAACGCTACAGGACAGAATCAGGAAGGCTCAAGTGGGAGACAAAGAGATAGATGAAGTAAAGGAAAAGATGAAGGAGGGTCGAGCAAGGGAATTCCGCGAGGATGAGAAAGGAACCTTGTGGTATGGAGATCGTTTGTGAGTTCCCAATGATCCGGAGTTAAGGAAGTTGATTCTGCAGGAAGCTCATGACTCGCCGTATTCCATACATCCGGGCAATACGAAGATGTATATGGACCTAAAGGACAAATTCTGGTGGAACAACATGAAAGGAGACATCGCAGAGCATATTTCCCTATGTGATGTATGTAGCCGAGTAAAGGCGGAACACCAGAAGCCAGCAGGATTGCTACAGCCATTGCCCGTGCCGGATTGGAAGTGGGATAGAGTGGGAATGGATTTTATCACAGGATTACCCAGGACCAGGTCAGGATATGACTCCATTTGGGTAGTGGTCGACCATTTGACCAAGGTAGCCCACTTTATACCGGTGAAGACAACCTACACGAGTGAAAAGTTGGACAAGATCTACATGGACAGAATTGTGTGCCTACATGGAGTTCCCAAGAGTATCGTATCTGATAGAGGCACCCAATTTACCTCACACTTCTGGCGCCAGCTGCACGGGTCACTTGGTACTAGATTGGAGTTTAGCACAGCGTTTCACCCGCAGACTGATGGACAGACCGAGAGGGTGAATCAGATTTTGGAGGACATGCTGAGAGCATGCGCTTTGGCTCATGGCTCTAGTTGGGATGAGAATTTGCCATATGCTGAATTTTCCTACAACAACAGCTATCAAACCAGCATCAAGACGTCACCGTTCGACGTGCTGTATGGGAAACGGTGCCGAACACCATTGCTATGGGATGGAGTAGGAGAACGTCAGTTGTTTGGACCTGATTTGATCAAGGACGCTGAGGAGAAGGTCTCCTTGATTAGGGACAGGCTGAAGGTAGCACAATCAAGGCAGAAGAAACTCGACGCCAAGCGCAAGGAAGTGGTGTATGAGATAGGTGATAGAGCATACCTCAGAGTGTCGCCACTTCGTGGAATCAAGAGATTTGGAATTAAGGGTAAGCTGGCACCTCGGTTTATTGGACCGTATCGGGTCTTAGCACGCAAAGGAGAAGTTGCTTATCAGTTGGAGTTGCCAGAGGCTCTGTCCGCTGTTCACAATGTGTTCCACGTATCCCAGCTGAAGAAGTGCCATCCGGAGATGGTGGATACACCATTGAGAGACACTGTACCGCTAGAGGAGGTTCGGCTTGAGAACGACTTGACCTATGAGGAGAAACCGGTCAAGATTCTGGAGACAGCGGAGAGGACTACCCGTACCAAGACAATCAGGTTTTGCAAGGTGCAGTGGAGCCACCACACCGAAGAGGAAGCCACTTGGGAGCGTGAGGATGACATCCGAGAGGACTACCCACACCTATTTGCTAGCCGCGCCGAATCTCGGGGACGAGATTCATCTTAAGGGGGTTAGTCTTGTCACATCCCAAATTTTAGATTTGGTTCTGCATATCATTCATGCCATTGCATCATACTTTTCCATGCAAAACCATCGATTGAAAAGATTCGGCAAAACACTATTTTCTGAACCCTACTCTTTTTCACTACGAGGCTCCTGCGGGAGGCTTTAGTAGGACTTGTGTTGTCCACCCTTGTAGCCTAGAGGTTTCACCCAACCTTTGTCCCTAGATTGTTCCCCTCGATTTTACAAAACCGTAGGAGCAAGAATCGCTCGATTCGGAGCTCGTACGGAAAAGTTACGGCCGTTTTATTAAAAGATAGAAAATCGGACCGATTTCCGTGTCCGATTCCAACTGCGCGCCGTGTCCGTGTAGGACCCCACGAGGGGGCGCCACTTAAGAGGCCCCACCCAGCCGCCGCCGCCGCCCTGCCTCGAAGACCGCACCCGCACGCGCCTTGGGACCCGCGCCCCTACCTCGATCTCCGAGCCGCGCCGCCTCCTAGACCCCGCCGCCGCCCTCGGCCTCCACGCCACTGTGAGCCTACCCGCCCGCCGCTGGCCGCCGCTTCGCCAGCGCCTCCCGCGCCGCCCGCCGCTGCCGCCTCACGCGCCCAGCGCCAAGCGCCGCCGCCACGCAGCCGCTGCCGCGCGCTGCCGCTGCCACGCAGCCGCCGCCAGCGCCGCCGCTACGCTGCCGCCAGCCGCCGCCGTTGCGTGACCACCTTGATCCGCGCGCTGACCAACCTTCCTCTTTCGCGCAGGAAAAACGCCATCGCCGGAACCGATCGCCGCCGCCGTCCCGACTTCATCGTCATTCGTCTCCGGTGAGTCCGCAGCCGTCGTTGGATTTCAGATCAGTGGTCCAGATCGGTCGTTGACCGGTCAGCCCCAGGCGTTGACTAGTCAGACGCCCAGTCAGCGCCCAGTCGGCAGCCGCGTTGACCAGTCAACAGACACAGTTGACTGGGTAATTACTTTAATCGATTAGTTGACAGATTTCGGTAGAAACTTGTAAATTGCATAGAAATTAAACCGCTAGGCCAAAAATTGCAAATAAAATATGTGTAGGTTCAGTAAGTCGTGTAGAATCTTGCTGTACCTTTGTTTCACACTTTTACAGCAAGGTTTAGTACAGTTTAATCAAATTAGTTAATGGCCTTTTTGGAGTAATTAATTCGTAGAAAAAGATCTGTAGCTCCAAAAATTGCATATGATATGTCCCTGGATTCAATGGAACGAGGGGGATCTCATCGTGAATTGAAATGATAGGCTTATAGTAAAAACTTCGGCAGAAACTGTCTAGTGGCTTTCTGCAGTGTTTTAATTACTCGGGGAGTTTTATAATTCCTTTTTGAGTAATTCCAATTGGTACTGTTCCTAAATAGCAATGCCTATACGATAGAGTTTTCCCAAGATTTTACAAACAGTATACTACCGGTAGTGAATTATTTGGGTTCTAGCTCTAGTATTGAGCATTACTTTTTGCGTAATAGTTTTCATTGCACTAAAACTATTTTCCATGCATGCAATCAGTAGTATTATTGAATAGGATTATGTGGTGCAGCTGTAGCACCAATTCACTTGCCTTGCATACCTTCATGCATCATATTTGTTGCATATGCTTGTGGATTGTTTGTTTATGATTGCAATTGTATCGTGTAGATTGTGACGAGTGCAACGCTTGCTCGTGTGTGGATTGTTCTTTCGACCGCTACAACCAAGGCAAGTAGATGCTACCTTGTTTATGATATCGTCCTACTATTTTTCAATGCATTGTCGTGTATTTTGTAGATGCATTCGTAGGATGATACTATTGCTATGCTATGTCCTATTATGTGGTAGGGCTTTCCTTGTAGATGAACCACCGTTGGTAGATGTGTTTAGCCATGCTATGATGAACGAGGGCTGGGTTACATCATTGATACTTGTTTCTAAAAGTATTGGTTTGTGAAAACTAAAACAACTCAATCAATAAATCTCCTGGGTGTGATGATATTGATAATTTTTGGTGGTTTAATTGCGGAAAGGCACCCAGGTATCAAGAGAGAATGATTGGCTTCTTTATTGCGTAGCTTACGTGTACAACCATGTGCCAATAATGAAATGGGCGGTTGGTTGGACTTAGTAGGTTGTGGTAACTCGAACCCGCGTATCCAGAGATGTAGAATTTTGGTAGGTTGGACCGGTGCGCGTCGGGATTGAGGAGCTACTTCGACAGTCTCTTCTTGGACTTCTCCTATCACCACTCAAAATGAGAGTGATGGCAATGGGCTGGCCAAGTCACATGGGTAAAGTGTACTAACCCCTGCAGGGTGTATAATCTAATCGATTAGCCGTGTCCCCGGTTATGGACAACTGAGTTGCTTGATATTGATTTCATGACATGTTTCTCGCTCATTCTAATTTCATAATTGTTTTAATATTGTTGGGTTAACTTAATTGGGATCTTTTCAAAGAAAATCAAAAACTGTTTATGAAAGTAGGACAAAGGTATTTGCAAATGCAAGCCAGACACAGTTCCACTTGCCAAATATGCATGTAGATGTTAGTACTATTGTCTCCTTTACTAGCTCTACTTGCCATACATTCCATGTATTGACCCTTCGGGGCTGCTACGTTTCATGTTGCAGGTTATTCCGATTCTGAGTAATCGATATAGGCCACGGTACTCCACTCGGCACTTGTTCACTTGTGGGCAATTTGAAGAATGGAGGATTTGCTTTATTTATGTTGCTACCTGAATAATTTGAGCTAGCCTTGAGCTAAGCTTTTATTGTAATAATGGTACTCTGGATCTTCGTTATTTGTGATACACGGATATTTTGCTATGCTATTCATCTTATTCTATTATGGGCCAATGAACCGATCCAGGGATTGGCATGTCACATAGAAGCCATAGTCTTTTCAGAACCACGGTGTTACACTTATAGAATGGCGTTACCAAAATTAATAAAAGTATGTGAAAATTTGATTTATAAGTGTGCATATGATAGCTGCTTGGGCAGGGTTTAGGGGTTTAGTATTTAGGTTTAGGGGTTTGTGTTTCAGGTTTTAGGGTTTAACTAGGTTTATTTAGGGATTTAAGGTTTTGGGAATTTTCAATAAAGTTCGAGCTTTATGCTTATATTCGTGGAATAGAGTGACTTGGCAACAATTTAACAATGAAAGCATCTGAATTTTTGATCTATAAGTGCATGACACCTACTTGGTCAGGGTTAGGTGTTGAGGTTTTATGGATCTTAGTGTTTATGGGGATAGGGCTTATGGTTTAGGTTTTAGGGGGCTTAGGCTTTAGTAAATTTTCAATAATGTTCGAGCTATATGCTTTTTTTCGTGAAATAGAAATGTGTTAGCGCAAATTAATGGAAGTATCTCAAATTTTGATATATAAGTGTTTGATTGCTGCTTGGTTCGGGTTTAGGGTCAAAGGGTTTAGGGGTTTAAGGTTTAGGTTTTAGGGCTTTTTCAATAATGTTCAACCTTTATGCTTAGATTCGTGGAATATAATGGCTTTAGCATAATTTAATGAAAGTATATCTCAAATGTTGATTTAAAAGCGGATGATATACCTGCTTGGTCATGGTCGGTTAGGGTTTTCAGGTTTACGTTTTAGGGCATTTTCAATAATGTTCAAGCTTTATGCTTAGATTCGTGGAATGGAATGGCGTTAGCGTAATTTAATGAAAATATATCTGAAATGTTGATCTATAAGTGGATGATATACCTTCTTGGTCAGGGTTGTTTAGGTGTTTAGGTAATTTTCAACAATGTTCAAGCTTTATGCTTAAATTTATGGAATAGAATGGCGTTACCGCAATTTAATGAAAGCATATAAGATTTTGATCTATAAGTGCATGATACCTGCTTGGTTAGGGTGTATGTGGGTTGAGGTTTTAAGTTTTAGGGGTTGTTTACGGTTAAGGGTTTGGGGAATTTTCAATAATGTTCAAGCTTTATGCTTATGTTCGTCTTATAGAATGGCGTTACCAAAATTAATAAAAGTATGTGAAAATTTGATCTATAAGTGTGCATATGATAGCTGCTTGGTCAGGGTTTAGGGGTTTAGTGTTTAGGGTTTAGGGGTTTGTGTTTCAGGTTTTTGGGTTTAACTAGGTTTATTTAGGGATTTAGGGGTTTAGGGTTTCGGGAATTTTCAATAAAGTTCGAGCTTTATGCTTATATTCGTGGAAGAGAGTGACTTGGCAACAATTTAACAATGAAAGCATCTGAATTTTTGATCTATAAGTGCATTGTACCTGCTTGGTAAGGGTTAGGTGCTGAGGTTTTACAGTTTTTAGTGTTTAGGGGCATAGGGCTTATGGTTTAGGTTTTAGGGGGCTTAGGGTTTAGTGAATTTTCAATAATGTTCGAGCTATATGCTTATTTTTTTGAAATAGAAATGCGTTAGCGCAATTTAATGGAAGTATCTCAAATTTTGATATATAAGTGTATGATTCCTGCTTGGTTCGGGTTTAGGGTCAAAAGGTTTAGGGGTTTAAGGTTTAGGTTTTAGGGATTTTTCAATAATGTTCAAGCTTGATGCTTAGATTCGTGGAATATAATGGCTTTAGCATAATTTAATGAAGGTATATCTCGAATGTTGATCTAAAAGTGGATGATATACCTGCTTGGTCATGGTCGGTTAGGGTTTTCAGGTTTAAGTTTTAGGGCATTTTCAATAATGTTCAAGCTTTATGCTTAGATTCGTGGAATGAATGGCGTTAGCGTAATTTATTGAAAATATATCTGAAATTTTGATCTATAAGTGGATGATATACCTGCTTGGTCATGGTTGTTTAGGTGTTTAGGTAATTTTCAACAATGTTCAAGCTTTATGCTTAAATTGATGGAACCGAATGGCGCTACCGCAATTTAATAAAAGCATCTAAGATTTTGATCTATAAGTGCATGATACCTGCTTGGTTAGTGTGTATGTGGGTTGAGGGTTTATGTTTTAGGGGTTGTTTAGGGTTCAGGGTTTGGGGAATTTTCAATAATGTTCAAGCTTTATGGTTATGTTCGTCTTATAGAATGGCGTTACCAAAATTAATAAAAGTATGTGAAAATTTGATCTATAAGTGTGCATATGATAGCTGCTTGGTCAGGGTTTAGGGGTTTAGTGTTTAGGATTTAGGGGTTTGTGTTTCAGGTTTTAGGGTTTAACTAGGTTTATTTAGGGATTTAGGGGTTTAGGATTTCGGGAATTTTCAATAAAGTTCGAGATTTATGCTTATATTTGTGGAATCGAGTGACTTGGCAACAATTTAACAATGATATCATCTATATTTTTTATTTATAAGTGCATGATACCTGCTTGGTCAAGGTTAGGTGCTGAGGTTTTTCGGTTTTTAGTGTTTAGGGGGATAGGACTTATGGTTTAGGTTTTAGGGGACTTAGGGTTTATTGAATTTTCAATAATGTTCGAGCTATATGCTTATATTCGTGAAATAGAAATGCGTTAGCGCAATTTAATGGAAGTATGTCAAATTTTGATATATATAAGTGTATGATTCCTGCTTGGTTCGGGTTTAGGGTGAAAAGGTTTATGGGTTTAATGTTTAGGTTTTAGGGATTTTTCAATAATGTTCAAGCTTTATGCTTAGATTCGTGGAATATAATGGCTTTAGCATAATTTAATGAAAGTATATCTCAAATGCTCATCTAAAAGTGGATGCTATACCTGCTTGGTCATGGTCGGTTAGGGTTTTCAGGTTTAAGTTTTAGGGCATTTTCAATAATGTTCAAGCTTTATGCTTAGATTCGTGGAATGGAATGGCGTTAGCGTAATTTAATGAAAATATATCTGAAATTTTGATCTATAAGTGGATGATATACCTTCTTGGTCAGGGTTGTTTAGGTGTTTATGTAATTTTCAACAATGTTCAAGCTGTATGCATAAATTGATGGAACGGAATGGCGTTACCGCAATTTAATGAAAGCATCTAAGATTTTGAAGTATAAGTGCATGATACCAGCTTGGTTAGGGTGAATGTGGGTTGAGGGTTTAAGTTTTAGGGGTTGTTTAGGGTTCAGGGTTTGGGGAATTTTCAATAATGTTCAAGCTTTATGCTTATGTTCGTCTTATAGAATGGCGTTACCAAAATTAATAAAAGTATGTGAAAATTTGATCTATAAGTGTGCATATGATAGCTGCTTGGTCAGGTTTTAGGGGTTTAGTGTTTAGGGTTTAGGGGTTTGTGTTTCAGGTTTTAGGGTTTAACTAGGTTTATTTAGGGATTTAAGGTTTCGTGAATTTTCAATAAAGTTCGAGCTTTATGCTTATATCCGTGGAATAGAGTGACTTGGCAACAATTTAACAATGAAAGCATCTGAATTTTTGATCTATAAGTGCATGATACCTGCTTGGTCAGGGTTAGGTGTTGAGGTTTTATGGATCTTAGTGTTTATGGGGATAGGGATTATAGTTTAGGTTTTAGGGGGCTTAGGCTTTAGTAAATTTTCAATAATGTTCGAGCTATATGCTTATTTTCGTGAAAGAGAAATGCGTTAGCGCAATTTAATGGAAGTATCTCAAATTTTGATATATAAGTGTATGATTCCTGCTTGGTTTGGGTTTAGGGTCAAAAGGCTTAGGGGTTTAAGGTTTAGGTTTTAGGGATTTTTCAATAATGTTCAAGCTTGATGCTTAGATTCGTGGAATATAATGGCTTTAGCATAATGTAATGAAATTATATCTCAAATGTTGATCTAAAAGTGGATGATATACCTGCTTGGTCATGGTCGGTTAGGGTTTTCAGGGTTAAGTTTTAGGGCATTTTCAATAATGTTCAAGCTTTATGCTTAGATTCATGGAATGGAATGGCGTTAGCGTAATTTAATGAAAATACATCTGAAATTTTGATCTATAAGTGGATGATATACCTGCTTGGTCAGGGTTGTTTAGGTGTTTAGGTAATTTTCAACAATGTTCAAGCTTTATGCTTAAATTGATGGAACCGAATGGCGTTACCGCAATTTAATAAAAGCATCTAAGATTTTTATCTATAAGTGCATGTACCTGCTTGGTTAGGGTGTATGTGGGTTGAGGGTTTATGTTTTAGGGGTTGTTTAGGGTTCATGGTTTGTGGAATTTTCAATAATGTTCAAGCTTTATGGTTATGTTCGTCTTATAGAATGGCGTTACCAAAATTAATAAAAGTATGTGAAAATTTGATCTATAAGTGTGCATATGATAGCTGCTTGGTCAGGGTTTAGGGGTTTAGTGTTTAGGATTTAGGGGTTTGTGTTTCAGGTTTTAGGGTTTAACTAGGTTTATTTAGGGATTTAGGGGTTTAGGATTTCGGGAATTTTCAATAAAGTTCGAGATTTATGCTTATATTCGTGGAATAGAGTGACTTGGCAACAATTTAACAATGAAATCATCTAAATTTTTGATCTATAAGTGCATGATACCTGCATGGTCAGGGTTAGGTGCTGAGGTTTTACGGTTTTTAGTGTTTAGGGGGATAGGGCTTATGGTTTAGGTTTTAGGGGTCTTAGGGTTTAGTGAATTTTCAATAATGTTCGAGCTATATGCTTATATTCGTGAAATAGAAATGCGTTAGCGCAATTTAATGGAAGTATGTCAAATTTTGATATATAAGTGTATGATTCCTGCTTGGTTCGGGTTTAGGGTCAAAAGGTTTATGGGTTTAATGTTTAGGTTTTAGGGATTTTTCAATAATGTTCAAGCTTTATGCTTAGATTCGTGGAATATAATGGCTTTAGCATAATATAATGAAAGTATATCTCAAATGTTGATCTAAAAGTGGATGATATACCTGCTTGGTCATGGTCGGTTAGGGTTTTCAGGTTTAAGTTTTAGGGCATTTTCAATAATGTTCAAGCTTTATGCTTAGATTCGTGGAATGGAATGGCGTTAGCGTAATTTAATGAAAATATATCTGAAATTTTGATCTATAAGTGGATGATATACCTTCTTGGTCAGGGTTGTTTAGGTGTTTAGGTAATTTTCAACAATGTTCAAGCTTTATGCATAAATTGATGGAACGGAATGGCGTTACCGCAATTTAATGAAAGCATCTAAGATTTTGATCTATAAGTGCATGATACCAGCTTGGTTAGGGTGTATGTGGGTTGAGGGTTTAAGTTTTAGGGGTTGTTTAGGGTTCAGGGTTTGGGGAATTTTGAATAATGTTCAAGCTTTATGCTTATGTTCGTCTTATAGAATGGCGTTACCAAAATTAATAAAAGTATGTGAAAATTTGATCTATAACTGTGCATATGATAGCTGCTTGGTCAGGGTTTAGGGGTTTAATGTTTAGGGTTTAGGGGTTTGTGTTTCAGGTTTTAGGGTTTAACTAGGTTTATTTATGGATTTAAGGTTTCGGGAATTTTCAATAAAGTTCGAGCTTTGTGCTTATATTCGTGGAATAGAGTGACTTGGCAACAATTTAACAATGAAAGCATCTGAATTTTTGATCTATAAGTGCATGATACCTGCTTGGTCAGGGTTAGGTGTCGAGGTTTTATGGATCTTAGTGTTTATGGGGATAGGGCTTATGGTTTAGGTTTTAGGGGGCTTAGGCTTTAGTAAATTTTGAATAATGTTCGAGCTATATGCTTATTTTCGTGAAATAGAAATGTGTTAGCGCAATTTAATGGAAGTATCTCAAATTTTGATATATAAGTGTATGATTGCTGCTTGGTTCGGGTTTAGGGTCAAAGGGTTTAGGGGTTTAAGGTTTAGGTTTTAGGGCTTTTTCAATAATGTTCAACCTTTATGCTTAGATTCGTGGAATATAATGGCTTTAGCATAATTTAATGAAAGTATATCTCAAATGTTGATCTAAAAGTGGATGATATACCTGCTTGGTCATGGTCGGTTAGGGTTTTCAGGTTTATGTTTTAGGGCATTTTCAATAATGTTCAAGCTTTATGCTTAGATTCGTGGAATGGAATGGCGTTAGCGTAATTTAATGAAAATATATCTGACATGTTGATCTATAAGTGGATGATATACCTTCTTGGTCAGGGTTGTTTAGGTGTTTAGGTAATTTTCAACAATGTTCAAGTTTTATGCTTAAATTTATGGAATAGAATGGCGTTACCGCAATTTAATGAAAGCATCTAAGATTTTGATCTATAAGTGCATGATACCTGCTTGGTTAGGGTGTATGTGGGTTGAGGTTTTAAGTTTTAGGGGTTGTTTACGGTTCAGGGTTTGGGGAATTTTCAATAATGTTCAAGCTTTATGCTTATGTTCGTCTTATAGAATGGCGTTACGAAAATTAATAAAAGTATGTGAAAATTTGATCTATAAGTGTGCATATGATAGCTGCTTGGTCAGGGTTTATGGGTTTAGTGTTTAGGGTTTAGGGGTTTGTGTTTCAGGTTTTAGGGTTTAACTAGGTTTATTTAGGGATTTAGGGGTTTAGGGTTTCGGGAATTTTCAATAAAGTTCGAGATTTATGCTTATATTCGTGGAATAGAGTGACTTGGCAACAATTTAACAATGAAAGCATCTGAATTTTTGATCTATAAGTGCATGATACCTGCTTGGTCAGGGTTAGGTGCAGAGGTTTTACGGTTTTTACTGTTTAGGGGCATAGGGCTTATGGTTTAGGTTTTAGGGGGCTTAGGGTTTAGTGAATTTTCAATAATGTTCGAGCTATATGCTTATTTTCGTGAAAGAGAAATGCGTTAGCGCAATTTAATGGAAGTATCTCAAATTTTGATATATAAGTGTATGATTCCTGCTTGGTTCGGGTTTAGGGTCAAAAGGTCTAGGGGTTTAAGGTTTAGGTTTTAGGGATTTTTCAATAATGTTCAAGCTTGATGCTTAGATTCGTGGAATATAATGGCTTTAGCATAATTTAATGAAATTATATCTCAAATGTTGATCTAATAGTGGATGATATACCTGCTTGGTCAAGGTTAGGTGCTGAGGTTTTTCGGTTTTTAGTGTTTAGGGGGATAGGACTTATGGTTTAGGTTTTAGGGGACTTAGGGTTTATTGAATTTTCAATAATGTTCGAGCTATATGCTTATATTCGTGAAATAGAAATGCGTTAGCGCAATTTAATGGAAGTATGTCAAATTTTGATATATATAAGTGTATGATTCCTGCTTGGTTCGGGTTTAGGGTGAAAAGGTTTATGGGTTTAATGTTTAGGTTTTAGGTATTTTTCAATAATGTTCAAGCTTTATGCTTAGATTCGTGGAATATAATGGCTTTAGCATAATTTAATGAAAGTATATCTCAAATGTTCATCTAAAAGTGGATGCTATACCTGCTTGGTCATGGTCGGTTAGGGTTTTCAGGTTTAAGTTTTAGGGCATTTTCAATAATGTTCAAGCTTTATGCTTAGATTCGTGGAATGGAATGGCGTTAGCGTAATTTCATGAAAATATATCTGAAATTTTGATCTATAAGTGGATGATATACCTGCTTGGTCAGGGTTGTTTAGGTGTTTAGGTAATTTTCAACAATGTTCAAGCGTTATGCTTAAATTGATGGAACCGAATGGCATTATCGCAATTTAATAAAAGCATCTCAGATTTTGATCTATAAGTGCATGATACCTACTTGGTTAGGGTGTATGTGGGTTGAGGGTTTATGTTTTAGGGGTTGTTTAGGGTTCATGGTTTGGGGAATTTTCAATAATGTTCAAGCTTTATGGTTATGTTCGTCTTATAGAATGGCGTTACCAAAATTAATAAAAGTATGTGAAAATTTGATCTATAAGTGTGCATATGATAGCTGCTTGGTCAGGGTTTAGGGGTTTAGTGTGTAGGATTTAGGGGTTTGTGTTTCAGGTTTTAGTGTTTAACTAGGTTTATTTAGGGATTTAGGGGTTTAGGATTTCGGGAATTTTCAATAAAGTTCGAGATTTATGCTTATATTCGTGGAATAGAGTGACTTGGCAACAATTTAACAATGAAATCATCTAAATTTTTCATCTATAAGTGCATGATACCTGCTTGGTCAGGGTTAGGTGCTGAGGTTTTACGGTTTTTAGTGTTTAGGGGGATAGGGCTTATGGTTTAGGTTTTAGGGGTCTTAGGGTTTAGTGAATTTTCAATAATGTTCGAGCTATATGCGTATATTCGTGAAATAGAAATGCGTTAGCGCAATTTAATGGAAGTATCTCAAATTTTGATATATATAAGTGTATGATTCCTGCTTGGTTCGGTTTTAGGGTCAAAAGGTTTAGGGGTTTAAGGTTTAGGTTTTAGGGATTTTTCAATAATGTTCAACCTTTATGCTTAGATTCGTGGAATATAATGGCTTTAGCATAATTTAATGAAAGTATATCTCAAGTGTTGATCTAAAATTGGATGATATACCTGCTTGGTCACTGTCGGTTAGGGTTTTCAGGTTTAAGTTTTAGGGCATTTTCAATAATGTTCAAGCTTTATGCTTAGATTCGTGGAATGGAATGGCGTTAGCGTAATTTAATGAAAATATATCTGAAATGTTGATCTATAACTGGATGATATACCTTCTTGGTCAAGGTTGTTTAGGTGTTTATGTCACATCCCAAAATTCTCCTAATTTTGGAATGTGAAATAAATAAATAAGTTTGATTTATTGTTTGACTATGTTGAAAATTCTCAAAGAGAAGAAACTTTTTGAATAGAAAATCCTCTCAACCTTGAATTCAAAATCTTTATTCTTTTGTTATGACCTAAGTAGCCATATAGGCAAAAGGGCATGGATTGATTATGGATTGTAAAATTGGTGTGCAAGATTTCAAAATGAAAATCATGAAGCATTCATTACATCCATGCAAAGTTCTCACAAACTAAATCCAAATCCTGGTATCTAAATCCTATAGTCGATTTGCCCAAATATCCCTAAAGGAAATTAAATTGACTTTATAAAACCCACTATTGCTAAGACAGTGATTATTGCTAAATTATAGCCTAAAAGAATCCAATTAATATTACAAAATTTTAGAAACAAAATTGAGCTCATTTGGAGCTAGTATGAAAAAGTTATGTAGCAAATACAAACACATAAAGATTTAAATAAAATGAAATATACAAGGATTTATAAATCCACTACTTCCAAACTAGTAAAAAGATTACAAATTTGATCCTATAATAATCTATTCGATTTTAGAAAAATTTAGAAACAAGAATCATGTCATTTGGAGTTCGTATGCAAAAGATATGAGGGAAACAAAAGTACAAAAAAATTTAAAGCAGGCGCCCGGCCAAACCGGGACCGACCACGTCTGAGGATCGAGATGGGAGTGCTTTGAAAAGCGTGCAAAACCTGTTTTCTAAAACCTATCTCTACTCAAACTGCTATAACTTTTTATCTACAACTTCCGTTTGTTTCTACTTGTTCCCTACTCCAAGGCCTATCTCTAAACCATCCTAAACCTCCATATAAACTTGTGGAGCCACAGCTGTACGAGTTTTTCCTCTCGAAATCCCGAATCTAGATATGCCCGAATCTTGTTTCGCTTTTTAACCCATCTAGATTTCGTTGTTTGCTTTCGGTCAAGAAACGAAAGTTGAAGATCGCGTCGAAATCTTTCAATCCCGGCAAACCTCACCTCTTTTCATCCACCACAGCCAGAGAATTTCGTATCGCAATATTTCAGATCTTACGGTGTAAATCCAAGATCTACTCGAGCTCGTTTCTTCAAATCCAAATTCCTTTGTTGAGAAGGTAGGAACAATGCTTCCCCACAACTTTCATGTTCTGAGTTTTTCGATTTGACCTACGGATTTGTCTCTCTAACATAGATCTATTTCTTGTCTATTTTGAGCCAAAATCGGGTCAATCTCTTCTTCTAGCCACCGGATCCTATCCGCATTGAGATCCAATCAAACCGGTGCGTGCCATATCGTTATCGGTCATCTTCCTCATCAACGCACGTCAACGTAAGGTCAACATCTAGTCCCAGTCAGCATGCAAAGTCAACCTGTCCAACAATGAATATTCCCTGCAATATTCCGTTCGAATTTAAAATTGCATATTATAGATCTAACTTGTAAAATTCATTAGAAATTCATACCATGTCCAAAAATTGCGTATAATATATCAAATTGAAGATAATGTCACGTAGAATCATCTTATCAGAATATATCCAACTTTTACTGTACGTGGTTACTGCAGTAATTTAATTAGTTTTAATGGTCTTTTAGGTTAATAAATTCATAAGAAATTATCTGTAACTCCAAAAAATATGAACAATATATCAAATTAAAGCTACTGTAATGTACTTTAATAATATCTGGTTGGATCTATACTTTGCAAATTATTTAACCCGTAGAGATGTAATTAGTTATAATGGCTTTATAAATCATTAAATTCATAGTAAATTAATTGCTTGTCACAAAAATATAAATGATATACCGTTGGAAAGCTGGTTCCATGTAGATCATCAATATGGAATTATTTCTGCCTTTGACTATAAGGTTTTTCCGTGAAGATTTAAATGGTTTAATGGCCTATTTAGAGTAATAAATTCATAAGAAAATAAATACAATTCAGAAAATTACAAATAATATGTCCCTGAAATCACAATTCCGTGGAGATTACATATATATTTTTAGTTTGATTTCTAGACAACAGAAACCATATGAATCATTTAAAACCATTAAACACTATTTAAATCATACAAAAAGATCTATAACTCCAATTAGGCTGAATCCAAGTGCTAAGGTTTTGTATTGACAATATATATACAGAGAAATTGCATGACAAATTATTTGGTACTGTTAAAACAGAAATTCATACAAAAATATTTAAACCCATTGAAATAGTGTTTTAAACATAGGAAAATATCTATAACTCCTTTTTAGGTGATTCAAATTGCCACTATCTCTAAATTGCATTATCTATCCAGTAGAATCTAGTTCACAATTTAATACGACATAAACATATTTAGTTCAATTAAAGTGGTATACACCATATTAAATCGATACAACTTTAGTAATAAAAGCTTTAATGCATTAAATGACTTTCCACATGCATCATGTAATCTAATTATATTCAGAACACTAAATGCAACCATTGTGACTCATTAAATCCTCATGCATGCATCTGTTCATCATTGTTTTCTTGTAATGTTGCACTGTTGCATGTTTGCAATGTTTTGAATGGTGTGTTTGTTGTGTTTGCTTCAAACGTTAGATTGCGAGGAGTGCAACTACTGTGATTGCAAGTATTGTGGTTATGACGAGTGCAACCATTATATATATGAGGATTGTGAGGATTATCTAATCGACTACATCTACAACAAAGGAAAGTGGTGCTATCTTGGTCATAAATGTCCTACTGTTTTCCTATGCATTATAGATGTTTTTGTAGAATTGCATATGTAGGAATTGATGTGTATATGCTATGCTATTTCCCATATTATTCCCTAGTATTCCTTGTTTATGAGCCATCGTATTGATAGATTGCTTAGCTATGCTATTTAGACGAGGAAGGGAATCACATCATGAAAAGTTATATGTTTTGAAAGGCTTATGTTTTGCTAAATGACAAACCAACATGTTTTAATGAACCACCTGGGCGGAATGGCATTGATTGGGTCATCGAGTGTATTTATGGTGGGGAATGCCGCCCAGGACACTGAGAAATGATTGGTTTCTTTGTTTGGAAGATTTCATGTGCAACCATGTGCCAATAATGAAATGGGCGGTTGGTTGAACTCAGTAGGTTGTGGTAACTCGAACCCGTGTATCCAGAGATGTAGATAGTGTAGGTTGGACCGGTGCGTGTCGGGATTGGGGAGCTACTTCCCGAACGGTTCCTTCTTGGACTTCTCCCTATCATCACCCAATATGAGAGTGGTGGTACGAGCTGGGCTGGCCAAGTCACATGGGTAAAGTGTACTAACCCCTGCAGGGTGTATAAACTACTCGATTAGCCGTGTCCCTGGTTATGGACAATTTGAGTGACCTGATACTGATGCTATGATATTTCTCACTCATCCTTATTTCTTAATTGCTTAAAACTTGTTGGGTGAACATAATTGGGTAGGAGCACCTGGGAGTGAACCAGAGTGTCCTATTTATCGTATTGGAAAACTACTTTGTTACAAATGTTAGGATAAAACTGTTGCTTTATGCAAATGAGCCTGAACTCCACTTGGCCAAATAAGCATGTAGTTGATAGATCTGTTGTTAACCACTTTAGCCTACTTGCAATACATTCAATGTATTGACCATTCGTGGCTGCAACGTTTCATGTTGCAGGTTATATCGTATCTGAGTGATCGTTCATAGGTCGCGAGACTCCACTCAACAATTGTTCGCCTGTGGCACATTTGAAGGATGGAGATCTACCTTATATTCGTTTTTCGCTGTGTACTTGGATAAATAATGTAAATTCTGGATCATATTCGTTGTATTTATGATGCACAGTTATATTTGGTATCATTTTGTCTCAGTATGTGCGTTGAACCGATCCAGGGATTGGCACTATACACATGAACTCAGCCTTATCAGGCGAGGGTGTTACAAGATGGTATCAGAGCTGTGTGTTGACTGTAGGATCGTGACCTTAGAAATGGATTGGCAATAAGAGACCTCTATTAGGAGAACTATCATATTTTCTACTTATTAGATGTTCTTATATTCCTTGTCTATCTTTTCTATAACCTCTTCTTGTTCAAAATTTATAGTTGTCCATTCTTATGATACTTATATGAGAGTTGGCCTACAAGTAAAGAACAAATAAGATGATATAAATTAACATCTCACCAAGTTTGGGTAGGTCTGGACCACCATATTTTATCTCTTTAGGAGATCATTGCTATCGTGTTAGCATATTGTTCTTACCAACTTACGTGGTATGACAATATAGGTTGTTTGCTTGGTTGTATTGAGCTATTTTGTGTGATGCTTTGTTTAGGATCAGTTAGTTTTGAACTTTAATGTTTCTGAAATTGTGATGAGGTTTTTAAATTAGTTTAATGGTGTGAATTGATTGAAATTCGTGATTTTACTGCTGCAGTTTTCTGCATGACCTGTTGTACCGCGCGATATTTCATATTTTACTAGTAACTCAGAAAAATCTAAAAAAATAGGATCTGGAGCGTAATTACCTGTAGTACATGCACAAAAATTGGCTAAAATTCCTGACGAGTTTAAGGTGCCCAGAAAAATTTGTTAAACCTGCTGTACCGTTTTGACAGATTTAGTTTATTGCTTATATGTTGCTCTATTTTACTCTAGTATTGTTCCCAATGCTTTCAAACTATTTTGTGATTATATAATACTAAATTTAGACCTCTGTATTATTGTTATGCAAGTGCTTGCTTGTGTGTTGATTTCTTATGATTGTTTTCTTGTTTGTGACATTGATTGCTTCATATAGTTATGAGTAGGATTACTTCCTTAGTAGCTTCTTCTCCCTACAATCAATTCTTCTCTATCTCAAAACCATAGAACTATAATGATGTGTTGAATACATGGAGAAGTATTAAGTGGAAAGTTTTACAACATAATGCATCGACAAAGGAGAATAGTTTATCTAATGCAACAGAAGGATGTGGAAGTATGAAGTGTTGCACATGATGTTATGTAGTAGATTACCCAACCTGAAAGTTGAAGTATCAATAGCTTAGTTTTAGTAGTAGCTTTGTTGATTGGATACATGGGAGTATACATAGAGCATTAGCTCGTGCCCATGGAAACATTCTTCAAGGCAAGTGAGAATGCCCGAGTGATAGAAAAACGTGATTCACATTTCCTCATACAGGGTAATGATTTGGGTGCAGGATGGATTGATCACCATTCCTACTACTCTTATTATTCGCTCTTGTACTGATGGCTTTGCGAATCTTGAGTGCCTTTCAGCCTTAGAAGAGAGCCGGCGTTGAGCCTAAACCTTAGAATAGTAGATTGTTCCACCTCTATAAAAGCATTCATTGCTAAGCGTAGGAATATACGGTAAGGATGAATTCCAACCATTATTAATGGGCACCGTGAAGTAAACATCCCCTAATTGACCACCATGAGAGTTCTGCTAGTTCAAGTAGTGTTTTCTTGGAATCTGTCAATCATGAAGTTTAGAATGTACAAGAGACATTGTGCCAATAAAAGTCTAAAGGAGAACCAATCTGAGCTAAGTGAACCCTCAAGAAGTGACCTAGTCAATTTTCTTTTAAGGGTGGTAGCATCCTAATGGATCTCGAACCTTTCTTTCTTTCTAGCCTTCCCAAATCTCGGGACGAGATTTCTTTTAAGGGTGGTAGTCTGTCACATCCCAAAATTCTCCTAATTTTGGAATGTGAAATAAATAAATAAGTTTGATTTATTGTTTGACTATGTTGAAAATTCTCAAAGAGAAGAAACTTTTTGAATATAAAATCCTCTCAACCTTGAATTCAAAATCTTATATTCTTTTGTTATGACCTAAGTAGTCATATAGGCAAAAGGGCATGGATTGATTATGGATTGTAGAATTGGTGTACAAGATTTCAAAATGAAAATCATAAAGCATTCATTACATCCATGCAAAGTTCTCACAAACTAAATCCAAATCCTGGTATCTAAATCCTATAGTCGATTTGCCCAAATATCCCTAAAGGAAATTAAATTGACTTTATAAAACCCACTATTGCTAAGACAGTGATTATTGCTAAATTATAGCCTAAAAGAATCCAATTAATATTACAAAATTTTAGAAACAAAATTGAGCTCATTTGGAGCTAGTATGAAAAAGTTATGTAGCAAATACAAACACATAAATATTTAAATAAAATGAAATATACAAGGATTTATAAATCCACTACTTCCAAACTAGTAAAAAGATTACAAATTTGATCCTATAATAATCTATTCGATTTTAGAAAAATTTAGAAACAAGAATCATGTCATTTGGAGTTCGTATGCAAAAGATATGAGGGAAACAAAAGTAAAAAAAAACATGAAACGGGCCGGCCCAGCCGGACCGACCCGACCGAGGCAGGCAGCCACGTACAGGATCGAGATGGGAGTGCTTTGAAAAGCGTGCGAAACCTGTTTTCTAAAACCTATCTCTACTCAAACTGCTATAACTTTTTATCTACAACTCCGAATCAACTTCCGTTTGTTTCTACTTGTTCCCTACTCCAAGGCCTATCTCTAAACCATCCTAAACCTCCATATAAACTTGTGGAGCCACAGCTGTACGAGTTTTTCCTCTCGAAATCCCGAATCTACATATGCCCGAATCTTGTTTCGCTTTTTTAACCCATCTAGACTTCATCGTTTGCTTTCGGTCAAAAAACGAAAGTTGAAGATCACGTCGAAATCTTTCAATCCCGACAAACCTCACCTCTTTTCATCCACCACAGCCGGAGAATTTCGTATCGCAATATTTCAGATCTTACGGTGTAAATCCAAGATCTACTCGAGCTCGTTTCTTCAAATCCAAATTCCTTTGGTGAGAAGGTAGGAATAATGATTCCCCACAATTTTCATGTTCTGAATTTTTCGATTTGACCTACGGATTTGTCTCTCTAACACAGATCTATTTCTTGTCTATTTTGAGCCAAAATCGGGTCAATCTCTTCTTCTAGCCACCGGATCCTATCTAGACGGTCGAGATCCAATCAAACCGGTGCGTGCCATATCGTTATCCCGGTCATCTTCCTCATCAACTCCACGTCAACGTAAGGTCAACATCTAGTCCCAGTCAGCATGCAAAGTCAACCTGTCCAGTCAGCGGAATATTCCCTGGAATATTCCGTTCGAATTTAAAATTGTATATTATAGATCTAACTTGTAAAATTCATTAGAAATTCATACCATGTCCAAAAATTGCGTATAATATATCAAATTGAAGATAATTTCACGTAGAATCATCTTATCGGAATAGATTCAACTTTTACTTTACGTGGTTACTGCAGTAATTTAATTAGTTTTAATGGTCTTTTAGGTTAATAAATTCATAAGAAATTATCTGTAACTCTGAAAAATATGAACAATATATCAAATTAAAGCTACTGTAATGTACTTTAATAATATCTGGTTGGATCTAGCCTTTGCAGATTATTTAACCCGTAGAGATGTAATTAGTTATAATGGCTTTATAAATCATTAAATTCATAGTAAATTAATTGCTTGTCACAAAAATATAAATGATATACCGTTGGAAAGCTGGTTCCATGTAGATCATCAATATGCAATTAGTTCTGCCTTGGACTGTAAGGTTTTGCCGTGAAGATTTAAATGGTTTAATGGCCTATTTAGAGTAATAAATTCATAAGAAAATAAATACAATTCAGAAAATTACAAATAATATGTCCCTGAAATCACAATTCCGTGGAGATTACAGATATAATTTTAGTTTGATTTCTAGACAACAGAAACCATATGAATCATTTAAAACCATTAAACACTATTTAAATCATACAAAAAGATCTATAACTCCAATTAGGCTGAATCCAAGTGCTAAGGTTTTGTATTGAAAATATCTATACAGAGAAATTGCATGACAAATTATTTGGTACTGTTAAAACAGAAATTCATACAGAAATATTTAAACCCATTGAAATAGTGTTTTAAACATAGGAAAATATCTATAACTCCTTTTTAGGTGATTCAAATTGCCACTGTCTCTAAATTGCATTATCTATCCAGTAGCATCTAGTTCACAATTTAATACGACATAAACATATTTAGTTCAATTAAAGTGGTATACACCATATTAAATCGATACAACTTTAGTAATAAAAGCTTTAATGCATTAAATGACTTTCCACATGCATCATGTAATCTAATTATATTCAGAACACTAAATGCAACCATTGTGACTCATTAAATCATCATGCATGCATCTGTTCATCATTGTTTTCTTGTAATGTTGCACTGTTGCATGTTTGCAATGTTTTGAATGGTGTGTTTGTTGTGTTTGCTTCAAACGTTAGATTGCGAGGAGTGCAACTACTATGATTGCAAGTATTGTGGTTATGACGAGTGCAACCATTATATATATGAGGATTGTGAGGATTATCTAATCGACTACATCTACAACAAAGGTAAGTGGTGCTATCTTGGTCATAAATGTCCTACTGTTTTCCTATGCATTATAGATGTTTTTTGTAGAATTGCATATGTAGGAATTGATGTGTATATGCTATGCTATGTCCCATAATATTCCCAAGTATTCCTTGTTTATGAGCCATCGTATTGATAGATTGCTTAGCTATGCTATTTAGACGAGAAAGGGAATCACATCATGAAAAGTTATATGTTTTGAAAGGCTTATGTTTTGCTAAATGACAAACCAACATGTTTTAATGAACCACCTGGGCGGAATGGCATTGATTGGGTCATCGAGTGTATTTATGGTGGGGAATGCCGCCCAGGACACTGAGAAATGATTGGTTTCTTTGTTTGGAAGCTTTCGTGTGCAACCATGTGCCAATAATGAAATGGGCGGTTGGTTGAACTCAGTAGGTTGTGGTAACTCGAACCCACGTATCCAGAGATGTAGATAGTGTAGGTTGGACCGGTGCGCGTCGGGATTGGGGAGCTACTTCCCGAACGTTTCCTTCTTGGACTTCTCCCTATCATCACCCAATATGAGAGTGGTGGTACGAGCTGGGCTAGCCAAGTCACATGGGTAAAGTGTACTAACCCCTGCAGGGTGTATAAACTACTCGATTAGCCGTGTCCCCAGTTATGGACAATTTGAGCGACCTGATACTGATGCTATGATATTTCTCACTCATCCTTATTTCTTAATTGCTTAAAACTTGTTGGGTGAACATAATTGGGTAGGAGCACCTGGGAGTGAACCAGAGTGTCCTATTTATCGTATTGGAAAATTACTTTGTTACAAATGTTAGGATAAAACTGTTGCTTTATGCAAATGAGCCTGAACTCCACTTGGCCAAATAAGCATGTAGTTGATAGATCTGTTGTTAACCACTTTAGCCTACTTGCCATACATTCAATGTATTGACCATTCGTGGCTGCAACATTTCATGTTGCAGGTTATATCGTATCTGAGTGATCGTTCATAGGTCGCGAGACTCCACTCAACAATTGTTCGCCTGTGGCACATTTGAAGGATGGAGATCTACCTTATATTCGTTTTCCGCTGTGTACTTGGATAAATAATGTAAATTCTGGATCATATTCGTTGTATTTATGATGCACAGTTATATTTGGTATCATTTTGTACTGTGTGTGCCAGTGAACCGATCCAGGGATTGGCACTATACACATGAACTCAGCCTTATCAGGCGAGGGTGTTACAGTTTAGGTAATTTTCAACAATGTTCAAGCTTTATGCTTAAATTGATGGAACAGAATGGTGTTACCGCAATTTAATGAAAGCATCTAAGATTTTGATCTATAAGTGCATGATACCTGCTTGGTTAGGCTGTATGTGGGTTGAGGTTTTTAATTTTAGAAGTTGTTTATGGTTCAGGGTTTGGGGAATTTTCAATAGTGTTCAAGCTTTATGCTTATGTTCGTCTTATAGAATGGCGTTACCAAAATTAATAAAAGTATGTGAAAATTTGATCTATAAGTGTGCATATGATAGCTGCTTGTTCAGGGTTTAGGGGTTTAGTGTTTAGGGTTTAGGGGTTTGTGTTTCAGGTTTTAGGGTTTAACTAGGTTTATTTAGGGATTTAGGGGTTTCGGGTTTCGGGAATTTTCAATAAAGTTCGAGCTTTATGCTTATATTCGTGGAATAGAGTGACTTGGCAACAATTTAACAATGAAAGCATCTGAATTTTTGATCTATAAGTGCATGATACCTGCTTGGTAAGGGTTAGGTGCTGAGGTTTTACGGTTTTTAGTGTTTAGGGGAATAGGGCTTATGGTTTAGGTTTTAGGGGGCTTAGGGTTTAGTGAATTTTCAATAATGTTCGAGCTGTATGCTTATTTTCGTGAAAGAGAAATGCGTTAGCGCAATTTAATGGAAGTATCTCAAATTTTGATATATAAGTGTATGATTCCTGCTTGGTTCGGGTTTAGGGTCAAAAGGTTTAGGGGTTTAAGGTTTAGGTTTTAGGGATTTTTCAAAAATGTTCAAGCTTGATGCTTAGATTCGTGGAATATAATGGCTTTAGCATAATTTAATGAAATTATATCTCAAATGTTGATCTAAAAGTGGATGATATACCTGCTTGGTCATGGTCGGTTAGGGTTTTCAGGTTTAAGTTTTAGGGCATTTTCAATAATGTTCAAGCTTTATGCTTAGATTCGTGGAATGGAATGGCGTTATCGTAATTTAATGAAAATATATCTAAAATTTTGATCTATAAGTGGATGATATACCTGCTTGGTCAGGGTTTTTGGGTGTTTAGTTAATTTTCAACAATGTTCAAGCTTTATGCTTAAATTGATGGAACCGAATGGCGTTACCGCAATTTAATAAAAGCATCTAAGATTTTGATCTATAAGTGCATGATACCTGCTTGGTTAGGGTGTATGTGGGTTGAGGGTTTATGTTTTAGGGGTTGTTTAGGGTTCATGGTTTGGGGAATTTTCAATAATGTTCAAGCTTTATGGTTATGTTCGTCTTATAGAATGGCGTTACCAGAATTAATAAAAGTATGTGAAAATTTGATCTATAAGTGTGCATATGATAGCTGCTTGGTCGGGGTTTAGGGGTTTAGTGTTTAGGATTTAGGGGTTTGTGTTTCAGGTTTTAGGGTTTAACTAGGTTTATTTAGGGATTTAGGGGTTTAGGATTTCGGGGATTTTCAATAAAGTTCGAGATTTA
Source organism: Avena insularis (assembly GCA_023614405.1). NCBI lineage: Eukaryota > Viridiplantae > Streptophyta > Magnoliopsida > Poales > Poaceae > Avena > Avena insularis. The sequence goes on from CM042697.1 coordinate 331,887,645, forward strand.
TGCTTATATTCGTGGAATAGAGTGACTTGGCAACAATTTAACAATGAAATCATCTAATTTTTTTATCTATAAGTGCATGGTACCTGCTTGGTCAGGGTTAGGTGCTGAGGTTTTACGGTTTTTAGTGTTTAGTGGGATAGGGCTTATGGTTTAGGTTTTAGGGGTCTTAGGGTTTAGTGAATTTTCAATAATGTTCGAGCTATATGCTTATATTCGTGAAATAGAAATGCGTTAGCGCAATTTAATGGAAGTATCTCAAATTTTGATATATAAGTGTATGATTCCTGCTTGGTTCGGTTTTAGGGTCAAAAGATTTAGGGGTTTAAGGTTTAGGTTTTAGGGATTTTTCAATAATGTTCAACCTTTATGCTTAGATTCGTGGAATATAATGGCTTTAGCATAATTTAATGAAAGTATATCTCAAATGTTGATCTAAAATTGGATGATATACCTGCTTGGTCATGGTCGGTTAGGGTTTTCAGGTTTAAGTTTTAGGGCATTTTCAATAATGTTCAAGCTTTATGCTTAGATTCGTGGAATGGAATGGCGTTAGCGTAATTTAATGAAAATACATCTGAAATGTTGATCTATAAGTGGATGATATACCTTCTTGGTCAAGGTTGTTTAGGTGTTTAGGTAATTTTCAACAATGTTCAAGCTTTATGCTTAAATTGATGGAACAGAATGGCCTTACCGCAATTTAATGAAAGCATCTAAGATTTTGATCTATAAGTGCATGATACCTGCTTGGTTAGGGTGTATGTGGTTTGAGGTTTTAAATTTTAGGGGTTGTTTACCGTTCAGGGTTTGGGGAATTTTCAATAATGTTCAAGCTTTATGCTTATGTTCGTCTTATAGAATGGCGTTACAAAAATTAATAAAAGTATGTGAAAATTTGATCTATAAGTGTGCCTATGATAGCTGCTTGGTCAGGGTTTAGGGGTTTAGTGTTTAGGGTTTAGGGGTTTGTGTTTCAGGTTTTAGGGTTTAACTAGGTTTATTTAGGGATTTAAGGATTCGGGAATTTTCAATAAAGTTCGAGCTTTATGCTTATATTCGTGGAATAGAGTGACTTGGCAACAATTTAACAATGAAAGCATCTGAATTTTTGATTTATAAGTGCATGATACCTGCTTGGTCAGGGTTAGGTGTTGAGGTTTTATGGATCTTAGTGTTTATGGGGATAGGGCTTATGGTTTAGGTTTTAGGGGGCTTAGGCTTTAGTAAATTTTCAATAATGTTCGAGCTATATGTTTATATTCGTGAAATAGAAATGCGTTAGCGCAATTTAAGTGAAGTATCTCAATTTTTGATATATAAGTGTATGATTCCTGCTTGGTTCGGGTTTAGGGTCAAAAGGTTTAGGGGTTTAAGCTTTAGGTTTTAGGGATTTTTCAATAATGTTCAAGCTTGATGCTTAGATTCATGGAATATAATGGCTATAGCATAATTTAATGAAAGTATATCTCAAATATTGATCTAAAAGTGGATCATATACCTGCTTGGTCATGGTCGGTTAGGGTTTTCAGGTTTAAGTTTTAGGGAATTTTCAATAATGTTCAAGCTTTATGCTTAGATTCGTGGAATGGAATGGCGTTAGCGTAATTTAATGAAAATATATCTGAAATTTTGATCTATAAGTGGATGATATACCTTCTTGGTCAGGGTTGTTTAGGTGTTTAGGTAATTTTCAACAATGTTCAAGCTTTATGCATAAATTGAGGGAAGCGGAATGGCGTTACCGCAATTTAATGAAAGCATCTAAGATTTTGATCTATAAGTGCATGATACCAGCTTGGTTAGGGTGTATGTGGGTTGAGGGTTTAAGTTTTAGGGGTTGTTTAGGGTTCAGGGTTTGGGGAATTTTCAATAATGTTCAAGCTTTATGCTTATGTTCGTCTTATAGAATGGCGTTACCAAAATTAATAAAATTATGTGAAAATTTGATCTATAAGTGTGCTTATGATAGCTGCTTGGTCAGGGTTTAGGGGTTTAGTGATTAGGGTTTAGGGGTTTGTGTTTCAGGTTTTAGGGTTTAACTAGGTTTATTTAGGGATTTAAGGTTTCGGGAATTTTCAATAAAGTTCGAGCTTTATGCTTATATTCGTGGAATAGAGTGACTTGGCAACAATTTAACAATGAAAGCATCTGAATTTTTGATCTATAAGTGCATGATACCTGCTTCGTCAGGGTTAGGTGTTGAGGTTTTATGGATCTTAGTGTTTATGGGGATAGGGTTTAAGGTTTAGGTTTTAGGGGGCTTAGGCTTTAGTAAATTTTCATTAATGTTCGAGCTATATGCTTATTTTCGTGAAATAGAAATGTGTTAGCGTAATTTAATGGAAGTATCTCAAATTTTGATATATAAGTGTATGATTGCTGCTTGGTTTGGGTTTAGGGTCAAAGGGTTTAGGGGTTTAAGGTTTAGGTTTTAGGGCTTTTTCAATAATGTTCAACCTTTATGCTTAGATTCGTGGAATATAATGGCTTTAGCATAATTTAATGAAAGTATATCTCAAATGTTGATCTAAAAGTAGATGATATACCTGCTTGGTCATGGTCGGTTAGGGTTTTCAGGTTTATGTTTTAGGGCATTTTCAATAATGTTCAAGCTTTATGCTTATATTCGTTGAATGGAATGGCGTTAGCATAATTTAATGAAAATATATCTGAAATGTTGATCTATAAGTGGATGATATACCTTCTTGGTCAGGGTTGTTTAGGTGTTTAGGTAATTTTCAACAATGTTCAAGATTTATGCTTAAATTTATGGAATAGAATGGCGTTACCGCAATTTAATGAAAGCGTCTAAGATTTTGATCTATAAGTGCATGATACCTGCTTAGTTAGGGTGTATGTGGGTTGAGGTTTTAAGTTTTAGGGGTTGTTTATGGTTCAGGGTTTGGGGAATTTTCAATAATGTTCAAGCTTTATGCTTATGCTCGTCTTATAGAATGGCATTACCAAAATTAATAAAAGTATGTGAAAATTTGATCTATAAGTGTGCATATGATAGCTGCTTGGTCAGGGTTTAGGGGTTTAGTGTTTAGGGTTTAGGGGTTTGTGTTTCAGGTTTTAGGGTTTAACTAGGTTTATTTAGGGATTTAGGGGCTTAGGGTTTCGGGAATTTGCAATAAAGTTCGAGCTTTATGCTTATATTCGTGGAATAGACTGACTTGGCAACAATTTAACAATGAAAGCATCTGAATTTTTGATCTATAAGTGCATGATACCTGCTTGGTAAGGGTTAGGTGCTGAGGTTTTACGGTTTTTAGTGTTTAGGGGAATAGGGCTTATGGTTTAGGTTTTAGGGGGCTTAGGGTTTAGTGAATTTTGAGCTATATGCTTATTTTCGTGAAAGAGAAATGCGTTAGCGCAATTTAATGGAAGTATCTCAAATTTTGATATATAAGTGTATGATTCCTGCTTGGTTCGGGTTTAGGGTCAAAAGGTTTAGGGGTTTAAGGTTTAGGTTTTAGGGATTTTTCAAAAATGTTCAAGCTTGATGTTTAGATTCGTGGAATATAATGGCTTTAGCATAATTTAATGAAATTATATCTCAAATGTTGATCTAAAAGTGGATGATATACCTGCTTGGTCATGGTCGGTTAGGGTTTTCAGGTTTAAGTTTTAGGGCATTTTCAATAATGTTCAAGCTTTATGCTTAGATTCGTGGAATGGAATGGCGTTATCGTAATTTAATGAAAATATATCTAAAATTTTGATCTATAAGTGGATGATATACCTGCTTGGTCAGGGTTTTTGGGTGTTTAGGTAATTTTCAACAATGTTCAAGCTTTATGCTTAAATTGATGGAACCGAATGGCGTTACCGCAATTTAATAAAAGCATCTAAGATTTTGATCTATAAGTGCATGATACCTGCTTGGTTAGGGTGTATGTGGGTTGAGGGTTTATGTTTTAGGGGTTGTTTAGGGTTCATAGTTTGGGGAATTTTCAATAATGTTCAAGCTTTATGGTTATGTTCGTCTTATAGAATGGCGTTACCAAAATTAATAAAAGTATGTGAAAATTTGATCTATAAGTGTGCATATGATAGCTGCTTGGTCGGGGTTTAGGGGTTTAGTGTTTAGGATTTAGGGGTTTGTGTTTCAGGTTTTAGGGTTTAACTAGGTTTATTTAGGGATTTAGGGGTTTAGGATTTCGGGGATTTTCAATAAAGTTCGAGATTTATGCTTATATTCGTGGAATAGAGTGACTTGGCAACAATTTAACAATGAAATCATCTAATTTTTTGATCTATAAGTGCATGATACCTGCTTGGTCAGGGTTAGGTGCTGAGGTTTTACGGTTTTTAGTGTTTAGTGGGATAGGGCTTATGGTTTAGGTTTTAGGGGTCTTAGGGTTTAGTGAATTTTCAATAATGTTCGAGCTATACGCTTATATTCGTGAAATAGAAATGCGTTAGCGCAATTTAATGGAAGTATCTCAAATTTTGATATATAAGTGTATGATTCCTGCTTGGTTCGGTTTTAGGGTCAAAAGATTTAGGGGTTTAAGATTTAGGTTTTAGGGATTTTTCAATAATGTTCAACCTTTATGCTTAGATTCGTGGAATATAATGGCTTTAGCATAATTTAATGAAAGTATATCTCAAATGTTGATCTAAAATTGGATGATATACCTGCTTGGTCATGGTCGGTTAGGGTTTTCAGGTTTAAGTTTTAGGGCATTTTCAATAATGTTCAAGCTTTATGCTTAGATTCGTGGAATGGAATGGCGTTAGCGTAATTTAATGAAAATACATCTGAAATGTTGATCTATAAGTGGATGATATACCTTCTTGGTCAAGGTTGTTTAGGTGTTTAGGTAATTTTCAACAATGTTCAAGCTTTATGCTTAAATTGATGGAACAGAATGGCCTTACCGCAATTTAATGAAAGCATCTAAGATTTTGATCTATAAGTGCATGATACCTGCTTGGTTAGGGTGTATATGGTTTGAGGTTTTAAATATTAGGGGTTGTTTACCGTTCAGGGTTTGGGGAATTTTCAATAATGTTCAAGCTTTATGCTTATGTTCGTCTTATAGAATGGCGTTACAAAAATTAATAAAAGTATGTGAAAATTTGATCTATAAGTGTGCCTATGATAGCTGCTTGGTCAGGGTTTAGGGGTTTAGTGTTTAGGGTTTAGGGGTTTGTGTTTCAGGTTTTAGGGTTTAACTAGGTTTATTTAGGGATTTAAGGATTCGGGAATTTTCAATAAAGTTCGAGCTTTATGCTTATATTCGTGGAATAGAGTGACTTGGCAACAATTTAACAATGAAAGCATCTGAATTTTTGATTTATAAGTGCATGATACCTGCTTGGTCAGGGTTAGGTGTTGAGGTTTTAGGGATCTTAGTGTTTATGGGGATAGGGCTTATGGTTTAGGTTTTAGGGGGCTTAGGCTTTAGTAAATTTTCAATAATGTTCGAGCTATATGTTTATATTCGTGAAATAGAAATGCGTTAGCGCAATTTAAGTGAAGTATCTCAATTTTTGATATATAAGTGTATGATTCCTGCTTGGTTCGGGTTTAGGGTCAAAAGGTTTAGGGGTTTAAGGTTTAGGTTTTAGGGATTTTTCAATAATGTTCAAGCTTGATGCTTAGATTCGTGGAATATAATGGCTATAGCATAATATAATGAAAGTATATCTCAAATATTGATCTAAAAGTGGATCATATACCTGCTTGGTCATGGTCGGTTAGGGTTTTCAGGTTTAAGTTTTAGGGAATTTTCAATAATGTTCAAGCTTTATGCTTAGATTCGTGGAATGGAATGGCGTTAGCGTAATTTAATGAAAATATATCTGAAATTTTGATCTATAAGTGGATGATATACCTTCTTGGTCAGGGTTGTTTAGGTGTTTAGGTAATTTTCAACAATGTTCAAGCTTTATGCATAAATTGAGGGAAGCGGAATGGCGTTACCGCAATTTAATGAAAGCATCTAAGATTTTGATCTATAAGTGCATGATACCTGCTTGGTTAGGGTGTATGTGGGTTGAGGGTTTAAGTTTTAGGGGCTGTTTAGGGTTCAGGGTTTGGGGAATTTTCAATAATGTTCAAGCTTTATGCTTATGTTCGTCTTATAGAATGGCGTTACCAAAATTAATAAAATTATGTGAAAATTTGATCTATAAGTGTGCTTATGATAGCTGCTTGGTCAGGGTTTAGGGGTTTAGTGATTAGGGTTTAGGGGTTTGTGTTTCAGGTTTTAGGGTTTAACTAGGTTTATTTAGGGATTTAAGGTTTCGGGAATTTTCAATAAAGTTCGAGCTTTATGCTTATATTCGTGGAATAGAGTGACTTGGCAACAATTTAACAATGAAAGCATCTGAATTTTTGATCTATAAGTGCATGATACCTGCTTCGTCAGGGTTAGGTGTTGAGGTTTTATGGATCTTAGTGTTTATGGGGATAGGGTTTAAGGTTTAGGTTTTAGGGGGCTTAGGCTTTAGTAAATTTTCATTAATGTTCGAGCTATATGCTTATTTTCGTGAAATAGAAATGTGTTAGCGTAATTTAATGGAAGTATCTCAAATTTTGATATATAAGTGTATGATTGCTGCTTGGTTCGGGTTTAGGGGTTTAAGGTTTAGGTTTTAGGGCTTTTTCAATAATGTTCAACCTTTATGCTTAGATTCGTGGAATATAATGGCTTTAGCATAATTTAATGAAAGTATATCTCAAATGTTGATCTAAAAGTAGATGATATACCTGTTTGGTCATGGTCGGTTAGGGTTTTCAGGTTTATGTTTTAGGGCATTTTCAATAATGTTCAAGCTTTATGCTTATATTCGTTGAATGGAATGGCGTTAGCATAATTTAATGAAAATATATCTGAAATGTTGATCTATAAGTGGATAATATACCTTCTTGGTCAGGGTTGTTTAGGTGTTTAGGTAATTTTCAACAATGTTCAAGATTTATGCTTAAATTTATGGAATAGAATGGCGTTACCGCAATTTAATGAAAGCGTCTAAGATTTTGATCTATAAGTGCATGATACCTGCTTAGTTAGGGTGTATGTGGGTTGAGGTTTTAAGTTTTAGGGGTTGTTTATGGTTCAGGGTTTGGGGAATTTTCAATAATGTTCAAGCTTTATGCTTATGTTCGTCTTATAGAATGGCATTACCAAAATTAATAAAAGTATGTGAAAATTTGATCTATAAGTGTGCATATGATAGCTGCTTGGTCAGGGTTTAGGGGTTTAGTGTTTAGGGTTTAGGGGTTTGTGTTTCAGGTTTTAGGGTTTAACTAGGTTTATTTAGGGATTTAGGGGCTTAGGGTTTCGGGAATTTGCAATAAAGTTCGAGCTTTATGCTTATATTCGTGGAATAGACTGACTTGGCAACAATTTAACAATGAAAGCATCTGAATTTTTGATCTATAAGTGCATGATACCTGCTTGGTAAGGGTTAGGTGCTGAGGTTTTACGGTTTTTAGTGTTTAGGGGCATAGGGCTTATGGTTTCGGTTTTAGGGGGCTTAGGGTTTATTGAATTTTCAATAATGTTCGAGCTATATGCTTATTTTCGTGAAAGAGAAATGCGTTAGCGCAATTTAATGGAAGTATCTCAAATTTTGATATATAGGTGTATGATTCCTGCTTGGTTCGGGTTTAGGGTCAAAAGGTTTAGGGGTTTAAGGTTTAGGTTTTAGGGATTTTTCAATAATGTTCAAGCTTGATGCTTAGATTCGTGGAATATAATGGCTTTAGCATAATTTAATGAAATTATATCTCAAATGTTGATCTAAAAGTGGATGATATACCTGCTTGGCCATGGTCGGTTAGGGTTTTCAGGTTTATGTTTTAGGGCATTTTCAATAATGTTCAAGCTTTATCCTTAGATTCGTGGAATGGAATGGCGTTAGCGTAATTTAATGAAAATATATCTAAAATTTTGATCTATAAGTGGATGATATACCTGCTTGGTCAGGGTTGTTTAGGTGTTTAGGTAATTTTCAACAATGTTCAAGCTTTATGCTTAAATTGATGGAACCGAATGGCATTACCGCAATTTAATAAAAGCATCTAAGATTTTGATCTATAAGTGCATGATACCTGCTTGGTTAGGGTGTATGTGGGTTGAGGGTTTATGTTTTAGGGGTTGTTTAGGGTTCATGGTTTGGGGAATTTTCAATAATGTTCAAGCTTTATGGTTATGTTCGTCTTATAGAATGGCGTTACCAAAATTAATAAAAGTATGTGAAAATTTGATCTATAAGTGTGCATATGATAGCTGCTTGGTCAGGGTTTAGGGGTTTAGTGTTTAGGATTTAGGGGTTTGTGTATCAGGTTTTAGGGTTTAACTAGGTTTATTTAGGGATTTAGGGGTTTAGGATTTCGGGAATTTTCAATAAAGTTCGAGATTTATGCTTATATTCGTGGAATAGAGTGACTTGGCAACAATTTAACAATGAAATCATCTAAATTTGTGATCTATAAGTGCATGATACCTGCTTGGTCACGGTTAGGTGCTGAGGTTTTACGGTTTTCAGTGTTTAGGGGGATAGGGCTTATGGTTTAGGTTTTAGGGGTCTTAGGGTTTAGTGAATTTTCAATAATGTTCGAGCTATATGCTTATATTCGTGAAATAGAAATCCGTTAGCGCAATTTAATGGAAGTATCTCAAATTTTGATATATAAGTGTATGATTCCTGCTTGGTTTGGTTTTAGGGTCAAAAGGTTTAGGGGTTTAAGGTTTAGGTTTTAGGGATTTTTCAATAATGTTCAACCTTTATGCTTAGATTCGTGGAATATAATGGCTTAGCATAATTTAATGAAAGTATATCTCAAATGTTGATCTAAAATTGGATGATATACCTGCTTGGTCATGGTCGGTTAGGGTTTTCAAGTTTAAGTTTTACGGCATTTACAATAATGTTCAAGCTTTATGCTTAGATTCGTGGAATGGAATGGCGTTAGCATAATTTAATGAAAATATATCTGAAATGTTGATCTATAAGTGGATGATATACCTTCTAGGTCAAGGTTGTTTAGGTGTTTAGGTAATTTTCAACAATGTTCAAGATTTATGCTTAAATTGATGGAACAGAATGGCGTTACCGCAATTTAATGAAAGCATCTAAGATTTTGATCTATAAGTGCATGATACCTGCTTGGTTAGGGTGTATGTGGGTTAAGTTTTTCAATTTTAGGGGTTGTTTACGGTTCAGGGTTTGGGGAATTTTCAATAATGTTCAAGCTTTATGCTTATGTTCGTCTTATAGAATGGCGTTACCAAAATTAATAAAAGTATGTGAAACTTTGATCTATAAGTGTGCATATGATAGCTGCCTGGTCAGGGTTTAGGGGTTTAGTGTTTAGGGTTTAGGGGTTTGTGTTTCAGGTTTTAGGGTTTAACTAGGTTTATTTAGGGATTTAAGGTTTCGGGAATTTTCAATAAAGTTTGAGCTTTATGCTTATATTCGTGGAATAGAGTGACTTGGCAACAATTTAACAATGAAAGCATCTGAATTTTTGATCTATAAGTGCATGATACCTGTTTGGTCAGGGTTAGGTGTTGAGGTTTTATGGATCTTAGTGTTTATGGGGATAGGGCTTATGGTTTAGGTTTTAGGGGGCTTAGGCTTTAGTAAATTTTCAATAATGTTCGAGCTATATGCTTATTTTCGTGAAATAGAAATGTGTTAGCGCAATTTAATGGAAGTATCTCAAATTTTGATATATAAGTGTATGATTCCTGATTGGTTCGGGTTTAGGGTCAAAAGGTTTAGGGGTTTAAGGTTTAGGTTTTATGGATTTTTCAATAATGTTCAACCTTTATGCTTAGATTCGTGGAATATAATGGCTTTAGCATAATTTAATGAAAGTATATCTCAAATATTGATCTAAAAGTGGATCATATACCTGCTTGGTCATGGTCGGTTAGGGTTTTCAGGTTTAAGTTCTAGGCCATTTTCAATAATGTTCAAGCTTTATGCTTAGATTCGTGGAATGGAATGGCGTTCGTAATTTAATGAAAATATATCTGAAATTTTGATCTATAAGTGGATGATATACCTTCTTGGTCAGGGTTGTTTAGGTGTTTAGGTAATTTTCAACAATGTTCAGGCTTTATGCATAAATTGATGGAACGGAATGGCGTTACCGCAATTTAATGAAAGCATCTAAGATTTTGATCTATAAGTGCATGATACCAGCTTGGTTAGGGTGTATGTGGGTTGAGGGTTTAAGTTTTAGGGGTTGTTTAGGGTTCAGGGTTTGGGGAATTTTCAATAATGTTCAAGCTTTATGCTTATGTTCGTCTTATAGAATGGCGTTACCAAAATTAATAAAATTATGTGAAAATTTGATCTATAAGTGTGCATATGATAGCTGCTTGGTCAGGGTTTAGGGGTTTAGTGATTAGGGTTTAGGGGTTTGTGTTTGAGTTTTTAGGGTTTAACTAGGTTTATTTAGGGATTTAAGGTTTCGGGAATTTTCAATAAAGTTCGAGCTTTATGCTTATATTCGTGGAATAGAGTGACTTGGCAACAATTTAACAATGAAAGCATCTGAATTTTTGATCTATAAGTGCATGATACCTGCTTCGTCAGGGTTAGGTGTTGAGGTTTTATGGAACTTAGTGTTTATGGGGGATAGGGTTTAAGGTTTAGGTTTTCGGGGGCTTAGGCTTTAGTAAATTTTCAATAATGTTCGAGCTATATGCTTATTTTCGTGAAATAGAAATGTGTTAGCGCAATTTAATGGAAGTATCTCAAATTTTTATATATAAGTGTATGATTGCTTCTTGGTTCAGGTTTAGGGTCAAAGGGTTTAGGGGTTTAAGGTTTAGGTTTTAGGGCTTTTTCAATAATGTTCAACCTTTATGCTTAGATTCGTGGAATATAATGGCTTTAGCATAATTTAATGAAAGTATATCTCAAATGTTGATCTAAAAGTGGATGATATACCTGCTTGGTCATGGTCGGTTAGGGTTTTCAGGTTTATGTTTTAGGGCATTTTCAATAATGTTCAAGCTTTATGCTTATATTTGTTGAATGGAATGGCGTTAGCATAATTCAATGAAAATATATCTGAAATGTTGATCTATAAGTGGATGATATACCTTCTTGGTCAGGGTTGTTTAGGTGTTTAGGTAATTTTCAACAATGTTCAAGCTTTATGCTTAAATTGATGGAATAGAATGGCGTTACCGCAATTTAATGAAAGCATCTAAGATTTTGATCTATAAGTGCATGATACCTGCTTAGTTAGGGTGTATGTGGGTTGAGGTTTTAAGTTTTAGGGGTTGTTTACGGTTCAGGGTTTGGGGAATTTTCAATAATGTTCAAGCTTTATGCTTATGTTCGTCTTATAGAATGGCATTACCAAAATTAATAAAAGTATGTGAAAATTTGATCTATAAGTGTGCATATGATAGCTGCTTGGTCAGGGTTTAGGGGTTTAGTGTTTAGGATTTAGGGGTTTGTGTTTCAGGTTTTAGGGTTTAACTAGGTTTATTTCGGGATTTAGGGGTTTAGGATCTCGAGAATTTTCAATAAAGTTCGAGATTTGTGCTTATATTCGTGGAATAGAGTGACTTGGCAACAATTTAACAATGAAATCATCTAAATTTTTGATCTATAAGTGCATGATACCTGCTTGGTCAGGGTTAGGTGCTGAGGTTTTACGGTTTTTAGTGTTTAGGGGGATAGGGCTTATGGTTTAGGTTTTAGAGGTCTTAGGGTTTAGTGAATTTTCAATAATGTTCGAGCTATATGCTTATATTCGTGAAATAGAAATGCGTTAGCGCAATTTAATGGAGGTATCTCAAATTTTGATATATAAGTGTATGATTCCTGCTTGGTTTGGTTTTAGGGTCAAAAGGTTTAGGGGTTTAAGGTTTAGGTTTTAGGGATTTTTCAATAATGTTCAACCTTTATGCTTAGATTCGTGGAATATAATGGCTTTAGCATAATTTAATGAAAGTATATCTCAAATGTTGATCTAAAATTGGATGATATACCTGCTTGGTCATGGTCGGTTAGGGTTTTCAGGTTTAAGTTTTAGGGCATTTTCAATAATGTTCAAGCTTTATGCTTAGATTCGTTGAATGGAATGGCGTTAGCGTAATTTAATGAAAAAATATCTGAAATGTTGATCTATAAGTGGATGATATACCTTCTAGGTCAAGGTTGCTTAGGTGTTTAGGTAATTTTCAACAATATTCAAGCTTTATGCTTAAATTGATGGAACCGAATGGCGTTACCGCAATTTAATAAAAGCATCTAAGATTTTGATCTATAAGTGCATGATACCTTCTTGGTTAGGGTGTATGTGGGTTGAGGTTTTATGTTTTAGGGGTTGTTTAGGGTTCAGGGTTTGGGGAGTTTTCAATAATGTTCAAGCTTTATGGTTATGTTCGTCTTATAGAATGGCGTTACCAAAATTAATAAAAGTATGTGAAAATTTGATCTATAAGTGTGCATATGATAGCTGCTTGGTCAGGGTTTAGGGGTTTAGTATTTAGGATTTAGGGGTTTGTGTTTCAGGTTTTAGGGTTTAACTAGGTTTATTTAGGGATTTAGGGGTTTAGGATTTCGGGAAAGTTCAATAAAGTTCGAGATTTATGCTTATATTCGTGGAATAGAGTGACTTGGCAACAATTTAACAATGAAATCATCTATATTTTTGATTTATAAGTGCATGATACCTGCTTGGTTAGGGTTAGGTGCTGAGGTTTTTTGGTTTTTAGTGTTTAGGGGGATAGGACTTATGGTTTAGGTTTTAGGGGTCTTAGGGTTTAGTGAATTTTCAATAATGTTCGAGCTATATGCTTATATTCGTGAAATAGAAATGCGTTAGCGCAATTTAATGGAAGTATCTCAAATTTTGATATATAAGTGTATGATTCCTGCTTGGTTTAGTTTTAGGGTCAAAAGGTTTAGGGGTTTAAGTTTTAGGTTTTAGGGATTTTTCAATAATGTTCAACCTTTATGCTTAGATTCGTGGAATATAATGGCTTTAACATAATTTAATGAAAGTATATCTCAAATGTTGATCTATAATTGGATGATATACCTACTTGGTCATGGTCGGTTAGGGTTTTCAGGTTTAAGTTTTAGGGCATTTTCAATAATGTTCAAGCTTTATGCTTAGATTCGTGGAATTGAATGGCGTTAGCGTAATTTAATGAAAATATATCTGAAATGTTGATCTATAAGTGGATGATATACCTCTAGGTCAAGGTTGTTTAGGTGTTTAGGTAATTTTCAACAATGTTCAAGCTTTATGCTTAAATTGATGGAACAGAATGGCGTTACCGCAATTTAATGAAAGCATCTAAGATTTTGATCTATAAGTGCATGATACCTGCTTGGTTAGGGTGTATGTGGGTTAAGTTTTTCAATTTTAGGGGTTGTTTACGGTTCAGGGTTTGGGGAATTTTCAATAATGTTCAAGCTTTATGCTTATGTTCGTCTTATAGAATGGCGTTACCAAAATTAATAAAAGTATGTGAAACTTTGATCTATAAGTGTGCATATGATAGCTGCTTGGTCAGGGTTTAGGGATTTAGTGTTTAGGGTTTAGGGGTTTGTGTTTCAGGTTTTAGGGTTTAACTAGGTTTATTTAGGGATTTAAGGTTTCGGGAATTTTCAATAAAGTTCGAGCTTTATGCTTATATTCGTGGAATAGAGTGACTTGGCAACAATTTAACAATGAAAGCATCTGAACTTTTGATCTATAAGTGCATGATACCTGTTTGGTCAGGGTTAGGTGTTGAGGTTTTATGGATATTAGTGTTTATGGGGATAGGGCTTATGGTTTAGGTTTTAGGGGGCTTAGGCTTTAGTAAATTTTCAATAATGTTCGAGCTATATGTTTATATTCGTGAAATAGAAATGCGTTAGCGCAATTTAATGGAAGTATCTCAATTTTTGATATATAAGTGTATGATTCCTGATTGGTTCGGGTTTAGGGTCAAAAGGTTTAGGGGTTTAAGGTTTAGGTTTTAGGGATTTTTCAATAATGTTTGAGCTTGATGCTTAGATTCGTGGAATATAATGGCTTTAGCATAATTTAATGAAAGTATATCTCAAATATTGATCTAAAAGTGGATCATATACCTGCTTGGTCATGGTCGGTTAGGGTTTTCAGGTTTAAGTTTTAGGGCATTTTCAATAATGTTCAAGCTTTATGCTTTGATTCGTGGAATGGAATGGCGTTAGCGTAATTTAATGAAAATATATCTGAAATTTTGATATATAAGTGGATGATATACCTGCTTGGTCAGGGTTGTTTAGGTGTTTAGGTAATTTTCAACAATGTTCAAGCTTTATGCTTAAATTGATGGAACCGAATGCCGTTACCGCAATTTAATAAAAGCATCTAAGATTTTGATATATAAGTGCATGATACCTGCTTGGTTAGGGTGTATGTGGGTTGAGGGTTTAAGTTTTAGGGGTTGTTTAGGGTTCAGTGTTTGGGGAATTTTCAATAATGTTCAAGCTTTATGGTTATGTTCGTCTTATAGAATGGCGTTACCAAAATTAATAAAAGTATGTGAAAATTTGATCTATAAGTGTGCATATGATAGCTGCTTGGTCAGGGTTTAGGGGTTTAGTGTTTAGGATTTAGGGGTTTGTGTTTCAGGTTTTAGGGTTTAACTAGGTTTATTTAGGGATTTAGGGGTTTAGGATTTCGGGAATTTTCAATAAAGTTCGAGATTTATGCTTATATTCGTGGAATAGAGTGACTTGGCAACAATTTACCAATGAAATCATCTAAATTTTTGATCTATAAGTGCATGATACCTGCTTGGTCAGGGATAGGTGCTGAGGTTTTACGGTTTTTAGTGTTTAGGGGGATAGGGATTATGGTTTAGGTTTTAGGGGTCTTAGTATTTAGTGAATTTTCAATAATGTTCGAGCTATATGCTTATATTCGTGAAATAGAAATGCGTTAGCGCAATTTAATGGAAGTATCTCAAATTTTGATATATACGTGTACGACTCCTGCTTTGTTCGAGTTTAGGGTCAAACGGTTTAGGGGTTTAAGGTTTAGGTTTTAGGGATTTTTCAATAATGTTCAAGCTTTATGCTTAGATTCGTGGAATATAATGGCTTTAGCATAATTTAATGAAAGTATATCTCAAATGTTGATCTAAAAGTGGATGATATACCTGCTTGGTCATGGTCGGTTAGGGTTTTCAGGTTTAAGTTTTAGGGCATTTTCAATAATGTTCAAGCTTTATGCTTAGATTCGTGGAATGGAATGGCGATAGCATAATTTAATGAAAATACATCTGAAATTTTGATCTATAAGTGGATGATATACCTTCTTGGTCAGGGTTATTTAGATGTTTAGGTAATTTTCAACAATGTTCAAGCTTTATGCTTAAATTGATGGAACAGAATGGCGTTACCTCAATTTAATGAAAGCATCTAAGATTTCGATCTATAAGTGCATGATACCATCTTGGTTAGGGTGTATGTGGGTTGAGGGTTTAAGTTTTAGGGGTTGTTTAGGGTTCAGGGTTCGGGGAATTTTCAAAAAATTTCAAGCTTTATGCTTATGTTCGTCTTATAGAATAGTGTTACCAAAATTAATAAAAGTATGTGAAAATTTGATCTATAAGTGTGCATATGATAGCTGCTTGGTCAGGGTTTAGGGGTTTAGTGTTTAGGGTTTAGGGGTTTTTGTTTCAGGTTTTAGTGTTTAACTAGGTTTATTTAGAGATTTAAGGTTTCGGGAATTTTCAATAAAGTTCGAGCTTTATGCTTATATTCGTGGAATAGAGTGACTTGGCAACAATTTAACAATGAAATCATCTAAATTTTTGATCTATAAGTGCATGATACCTGCTTGGTCAGGGTTAGGTGCTGAGGTTTTACGGTTTTTAGTGTTTAGGGGGATAGGGCTTATGGTTTAGGTTTTAGGGGTCTTAGGGTTTAGTGAATTTTCAATAATGTTCGAGCTATATGCTTATATTCGTGAAATAGAAATGCGTTAGCGCAATTTAATGGAAGTATCTCAAATTTTGATATATAAGTGTATGATTCCTGATTGGTTCGGGTTTAGGGTCAAAAGGTTTAGGGGTTTAAGGTTTAGGTTTTAGGGATTTTTCAATAATGTTCAAGCTTGATGCTTAGATTCGTGGAATATAATGGCTTTAGCATAATTTAATGAAAGTATATCTCAAATATTGATCTAAAAGTGGATCATATACCTGCTTGGTCATGGTCGGTTAGGGTTTTCAGGTTTAAGTTTTAGGGCATTTTCAATAATGTTCAAGCTTTATGCTTAGATTCGTGGAATGGAATGGCGTTAGCGTAATTTAATGAAAATATATTTGAAATGTTGATCTATAAGTGGATGATATACCTTCTAGGTCAAGGTTGTTTAAGTGTTTAGGTAATTTTCAACAATGTTCAAGCTTTATGCTTAAATTGATGGAACAGAATGGCGTTACCGCAATTTAATGAAAGCATCTAAGATTTTGATCTATAAGTGCATGATACCTGCTTGGTTAGGGTGTATGTGGGTTAAGTTTTTAAATTTTAGGGGTTGTTTATGGTTCAGGGTTTGGGGAATTTTCAATAATATTCAAGCTTTATGCTTATGTTCGTCTTATAGAATGGCGTTACCAAAATTAATAAAAGTATGTGAAACTTTGATCTATAAGTGTGCATATGATAGCTGCTTGGTCAGGGTTTAGGGGTTTAGTGTTTAGGGTTTAGGGTTTGTGTTTTAGGTTTTAGGGTTTAACTAGGTTTATTTAGGGATTTAAGGTTTCGGGAATTTTCAATAAAGTTCGAGCTTTATGCTTATATTCATGGAATAGAGTGACTTGGCAACAATTTAACAATGAAAGCATCTGAATTTTTGATCTATAAGTGCATGATACCTGTTTGGTCAGGGTTAGGTGTTGAGGTTTTATGGATCTTAGTGTTTATGGGGATAGGGCTTATGGTTTACGTTTTAGGGGGCTTAGGCTTTAGTAAATTTTCAATAATGTTCGAGCTATATGTTTATATTCGTGAAATAGAAATGCGTTAGCGCAATTTAATGGAAGTATCTCAATTTTTGATATATAAGTGTATGATTCCTGATTGGTTCAGGTTTAGGGTCAAAAGGTTTAGGGGTTTAAGGTTTAGGTTTTAGGGATTTTTCAATAATGTTCAAGGTTGATGCTTAGATTCGTGGAATATAATGGCTTTAGCATAATTTAATGAAAGTATATCTCAAATATTGATCTAAAAGTGGACCATATACGTGCTTGGTCATGGTCGGTTAGGGTTTTCAGGTTTAAGTTTTAGGGCATTTTCAATAATGTTCAACCTTTATGCTTAGATTCGTGGAATGGAATGGCGTTAGCGTAATTTAATGAAAATATATCTGAAATTTTGATCTATAAGTGGATGATATACCTGCTTGGTCAAGGTTGTTTAGGTGTTTAGGTAATTTTCAACAATGTTCAAGCTTTATGCTTAAATTGATTGAACCGAATGGCATTACCGCAATTTAATAAAAGCATCTAAGATTTTGATCTATAAGTGCATGATACCTGCTTGGTTAGGGTGTATGTGGGTTGAGGGTTTAGATTTTAGGGGTTGTTTAGGGTTCAGTGTTTGGGGAATTTTCAATAATGTTCAAGCTTTATGGTTATGTTCGTCTTATAGAATGGCGTTACCAAAATTAATAAAAGTATGTGAAAATTTGATCTATAAGTGTGCATATGATAGCTGCTTGGTCAGGGTTTAGGGGTTTAGTGTTTAGGATTTAGGGGTTTGTGTTTCAGGTTTTAGGGTTTAACTAGGTTTATTTAGGGATTTAGGGGTTTAGGATTTTAGGAATTTTCAATAAAGTTCGAGATTTATGCTTATATTCGTGGAATAGAGTGACTTGGCAACAATTTAACAATGAAATCATCTAAATTTTTGATCTATAAGTGCATGATACCTGCTTGGTCAGGGATAGGTGCTGAGGTTTTACGGTTTTTAGTGTTTAGGGGGATAGGGCTTAAGGTTTAGGTTTTAGGGGTCTTAGTGTTTAGTGAATTTTCAATAATGTTTGAGCTATATGCTTATATTCGTGAAATAGAAATGCGTTAGCGCAATTTAATGGAAGTATCTCAAATTTTGATATATACGTGTACGACTCCTGCTTTGTTCGGGTTTATGGTCAAAAGGTTTAGGGGTTTAAGGTTTAGGTTTTAGGGATTTTTCAATAATGTTCAAGCTTTATGCTTAGATTCGTGGAATATAATGGCTTTAGCATAATTTAATGAAAGTATATCTCAAATGTTGATCTAAAAGTGGATGATATACCTGCTTGGACATGGTCGGTTAGGGTTTTCAGGTTTAAGTTTTAGGGCATTTTCAATAATGTTCAAGCTTTATGCTTAGATTCGTGGAATGGAATGGCGTTAGCATAATTTAATGAAAATATATCTGAAATTTTGATCTATAAGTGGATGATATACCTTCTTGGTCAGGGTTGTTTAGGTGTTTAGGTAATTTTCAACAATGTTCAAGCTTTATGCTTAAATTGATGGAACAGAATGGCGTTACCTCAATTTAATGAAAGCATCTAAGATTTCGATCTATAAGTGCATGATACCATCTTGGTTAGGGTGTATTTGGGTTGAGGGTTTAAGTTTTAGGGGTTGTTTAGGGTTCAGGGTTCGGGGAATTTTCAAAAAATTTCAAGCTTTATGCTTATGTTCGTCTTATATAATGGTGTTACCAAAATTAATAAAAGTATGTGAAACTTTGATCTATAAGTGTGCATATGATAGCTGCTTGGTCAGGGTTTAGGGGTTTAGTGTTTAGGGTTTAGGGGTTTGTGTTTCAGGTTTTAGGGTTTAACTAGGTTTATTTAGAGATTTAAGGTTTTGGGAATTTTCAATAAAGTTCGAGCTTTATGCTTATATTCGTGGAATAGAGTGACTTGGCAACAATTTAACAATGAAAGCATCTAAATTTTTGATCTATAAGTGCATGATACCTGCTTGATCAGGGTTAGGTGTTGAGGTTTTTTGGATCTTAGTGTTTATGGGGATAGGGCTTATGGTTTAGGTTTTAGCGGGCTTATGCTTTAGTAAAATTTCAATAATGTTCGAGCTATATGCTTATTTTCGTGAAATAGAAATGTGTTTGCGCAATTTAATGGAAGTATCTCAATTTTCGATATATAAGTGTATGATTGCTGCTTGGTTCGGGTTTAGGGTCAAAGGGTTTAGGGGTTTAAGGTTTAGGTTTTAGGGCTTTTTCAATAATGTTCAACCTTTATGCTTAGATTCGTGGAATATAATGGCTTTAGCATAATTTAATGAAAGTATATCTCAAATGTTGATCTAAAAGTGGATGATATACCTGCTTGGTCATGGTCGGTTAGGGTTTTCAGGTTTACGTTTTAGGGCATTTTCAATAATGTTCAAGCTTTATGCTTAGATTCGTGGAATGGAATGGCGTTAGCGTAATTTAATGAAAATATATATGAAATGTTGATCTATAAGTGGATGATATACCTTCTTGGTCAGTGTTGTTTAGGTAATTTTCAACAATGTTTAAGCTTTATGCTTAAATTTATGGAATAGAATGGCGTTACCACAATTTAATGAAAGCATCTAAGATTTTGATCTATAAGTGCATGATACCTGCTTGGTTAGGGTGTATGTGGGTTGAGGTTTTAAGTTTTAGGGGTTGTTTACAGTTTAGGGTTTAGGGAATTTTCAATAATGTTCAAGCTTTATGCTTATATTCGTCTTATAGAATGGCGTTACCAAAATTAATAAAAGTATGTGAAAATTTGATCTATAAGTGTGCATATGATAGCTGCTTGGTCAGGGTTTAGGGGTTTAGTGTTTAGGGTTTAGGGGTTTGTGTTTCAGGTTTTAGGGTTTAACTAGGTTTATTTAGGGATTTAGGGGTTTAGGGTTTCGGAAATTTTCAATAAAGTTCGAGCTTGATGCTTATATTCGTGGAATAAAGTGACTTGGCAACAATTTAACAATGAAAGCATCTGAATTTTTGATCTATAAGTGCATGATACCTGCTTAGTCAGGGTTAGGTGCTGAGGTTTTACGGTTTTTAGTGTTTAGGGGCATAGGGCTTATGGTTTAGGTTTTAGGGGGCTTAGGGTTTAGTGAATTTTCAATAATGTTCGAGCTATATGCTTATATTCGTGAAATGGAAATGCGTTAGCGCAATTTAATGGAAGTATCTCAATTTTTGATATATAAGTGTATGGTTCCTGCTTGGTTCGGGTTTAGGTCAAAGGGTTTAGGGGTTTAAGGTTTTAGTGTTTAGGGTTTATGGGTTTTGTGTTTCGGGTTTTAGGGTTTATCTAGGTTTATTTAGGGATTTAGGGGTTTAATGTTTCAGGAATTTTCAATAAAGTTTGAGCTTTATGCTTATATTCGTGGAATAGAGTGACTTGGCAACAATTTAACATTGAAAGCTTCTCAATTTTTGATCTATAAGTGCATGATACCTGCTTGGGCAGGGTTAGGTGATGAGTTTTTACGGTTTTTAGGGCTTAGGTGGATAGGGCTTAGGGTTTAGGTTTTAGGGGGCTTAGGGTTTAGTAAATTTTCAATAATGTTCTAGCTATATGCCTATATTCGTGAAATAGAAAGGCGTTAGCGCAATTTAATGGAAGTATATCAAACTTTGATATATAAGTTCATGATGCCTGCTTGGTTCGGGTTTAGGGTCAAAGGGTCTAGGGTTTAGGGGTTTAAGGTTTAGGTTTTAGGGCTTTTTCAATAATGTTCAACCTTTATGCTTAGATTCATGGAGTGTAATGGCTTTAGCATAATTTAATGAAAGTATATCTCAAATGTTGATCTTAAAGTGGATGATATATCTCCTTGGTCATGGTAGTTTAGGGGTTTAAGGTTTAGGTTTTAGGGCATTTTCAATAATGTTCAAGTTTATGGTTAGATTTGTGGAAAGGAATGGCGTTAGTATAATTTAATGAAAATATATCTCAAATGTTGATCTATAAGTGGATGATATACCTGCTTGGTCAGGGTCGTTTAGGGGTTTAGGGAATTTTCAACAATGTTCAAGGTTTATGATTATATTTGTGGAATAGAATGGCGTTACTGCAATTTAATGAAATTATCTCAGATTTTGATCTATGAGTGTATGAAACCTACTTGGTTAGGGTTTAATTATGGGTTGAGGGATTTAGCGTTTAGGCTTTTAGTATCTAGGGGCCGAGGGTTAGGTTTTAGGGGTTGTTTAGGGTTTAGGGATTTTTTAGTAATGTTCAAGCTTTAAGCATCTATTCGTCGAATAGAATGGGTTTGCCCAATTCAATGGAAGTATCTCAAATTTGATCTACAAGTGCATGATACCTTCTTGGTTAGGGTTTAGGGGTTTATTAGTGTTTAGGGTTATAGGGTTCAGGGGTTTAGTGTTTCAGGAACTTTCAATAATGTTCAAACTTTATGGTTATGTTCGTGGAATACAATGGCGTAACTAATTTTATCACCGCACCAATTTTATGGTTCAAAGACTATATATGGTTCAAAGTCTCACCGCACCAATTTTATCACAACGTATGAATTATTTGATGAATAATCCCAAGTTTCTTAAAATTTTCAAGTTCCCGAGCTAGTTTCGCCGAGTTTAGCGAGTTTATCTCGGTCTAGCGAGTTTAGAATTATTTGATGGGAATCTCTACTTCCCGTAATTCTAGGTCACTGACAAGTGGGTCACTTGCATTGTGGGTCCACAAAGTTAGTGTAAGGCCAGAGGGAGCGGGCAGGTAAATACACTTATTTAAGAAGGACATGAACCAGGTCGATGGGGTGATGCACGTGGGAGAACGCAAAATTACCACCTATATCCCTCTATTATTACGTTGCTCCTCGGGTTCTTGTTTCCGGAGCAGGGATAGAAGAGGAATTTTCATTCTAAAAAAAGGTGAAGTATGTTTGGGGCTGGATGGTTGAATGGATGGGCGGGATATTTCGGCGCTCTCTCAAAATTTTGAATCTGAAGCTTCTAAGGTACGCTACTCCCACTCCCACTTGGGGGGATGCTGTCCCCGTCGGATAGACCTAGATGCCTGTACACTTTTGAGCATTTAATGAGTTGATAGACATCTGCCGTCTTTCAAACAAGATGACTAAGGTCGTAACCATATTTAGTTTTTCTTGACCTGCACAACCATAGTTGCTAATACAGTTTCCATGTTTTGTACTCGGTACATTGGATGCATCTTGGCAAATCAAGATTTTTTTCCAAAGGGAAAATCCTATTTTTATTTTTCCAAGTGACAACATTGCTTTTGGTTGTGAAGCAACTTCAAAGATTATGGCTCAATATGACATCGTGCCAATTGTCACACAAAATGCCCTGTTTAATGGATAAACCCTATTAATCAACTGGCTAAATTTTCGCGATAAATTGACAATATGATAGTTTACTAAAAACATGTCAATTTTGGTAACATGGTCTAGAGAAATGATGGATAAGACTCTAGAACGATGGATACGTGTGTTTTGAGGTTTATGCATAGTGTTTATTGTGCTAAAGACTATCAATAGTATCTTCTAGCATTAGATGCTAATAGAATGGAAAAGAAGATCCGACGGCTAGCAATGTTGGGATTCGCGAGTCTTGATCCAACGGTCAATATTCAAAGTGGTAAGATGAGATAAGATATGGCTCAAAATCCACCTTCCATAATTTCACACAAATTACTAATTTAACGGACAATTCACGAGTTTCATGAATTTTTGCCACGTTAACTAGTTCATCTCGGTTTAGCCAAAATTGTTAATTTATCCCTCCCCACCCCTTCGCGCTATGTTAACATCCACCCTCCGCCGCCTAGACCCTCACCCCCTTGGAAGCCCACAAAACAGACACGCTCACTGCCGTTCCTCATCTCACCACTGTGCGCTCGAAGAAGCTTTCCCTACCCGTCGGTGTTCTTGAGACGCACTGGTGGTCACGTGGATCCCACAGTAGTCCTTATATATCTAGCTCGATCTGGTTGGCAATTTATTTCCATTTCACACGATCCACCTCCTCAAATACGTATTTTAATTTGTTCTCACTCTACATGGTCATAGTTGATTCTAGGCTTGATCTATGTTCTTAAGTACCTTCGCCGATTATTGCTGTCAATATGTTTGTTGAAATGCATGGGCATATATAGTTTATGTACTCCATCTATTTGTTTCCTACTTTTCTTTTACTAATTAACAACCAATCTTGTATGTCATAGTTAAATAGATGGAGATATTTGGGATGCAGGTTGCTCCATTAGGAAACCCTAAACATATCTTTGGTGTTGTACGATTTATTGAGTTTGTTAGAGCTCATTGTGAAAATTAAGAAGTACATTTCCCCTGCCGCATGTGTGTGAATCAGAGGGTGCTACCTTTCAGTATAGTGGAAGACCATACTTATATATTTGGTCAAGCATATGAACCGGGGTAAGAACATCTTTATCATCCAAATCAAGTAGGGGAAGCAGATGTTGATCATTTGTATAAACTGACAGAGGCAGCTCCTAAGTATCTAGATCACCTTGTAGAAGGGGGAAGAGAGAAAAAGCGCAAGCTACATGAAACAGGTTTCATTTCAGGTACTTACGCTATGTCAGATGACAAGGTACTATATCCATAGAACAACAATTTTTCAGGTTGTGTGTCTTTGATGTTTCTTTTTAAATGTATCTGTTAATCTACTAATCGCAGAAGCATACAACTAAAGTGGACATTGATGGTAATGACGATGACCTATTCTGCTTCTAGATGGATTCGATACAGGGTTGCTGATCATAAGGGGTGTAGTTTTGGTGTCGTATGTGCAGTCTCATGACCACTAGCCCAGCTGCAAAACTCTTGGGGTGCACCTAAGATCGCTCTAAATATATGTAGAGCTATCCCATGATTGGTCTGCTACTATCGTAGTAGTATAATATGGATCTACCTTATGATTTTTAGGCCTTTGTTAGCAGATCTGTAACTAGAAACTATTCCGTACATTAGTAGAGTAGTATATGTGTGTCTATGTCTGTTTCCTTCTTTTGAGGCTTCCCAAGCGGATTTCGAGGCATCGAGCTAGTGCCCTATGCTGGAACAAACGCCGTATTTTCCTCTTGTCAAGACCCGGATTTTTAATCCTAGATGCCTGTTAATACATCGCAATCCCAGGATTAACATTTTTGCGAGACATAACATATTGGTACCATAGTTCATCATCCATTACAAACCATAATAAAGGTCTTACAAATGAAGGATCTCATGATCCAGTCTTAATACAATCAACGCAGCGGAATAATATAATAACGGTAGCGTGGTCACGGCTCCATCTTTAGGGTCACTGGCAATGCTGACGATGGGAGATGATCCTACTTGTCATAGACTTCCTGCTGTCCATCATCCTGGTAGTACTCCTCATAGTATGGCCATAGGAATAGCCAGGGACAAAGCCATCAGTACTCTTTAAGTACTCGCAAACTATCGCTAACAAGTAAGTAGTTCGAGTAGGAATCCTAAGCTCTAGGTTTATTTTCAAAAAGCCAGGTTTATCTCTAACTCAGTTTAGAAGTAAAGAAAACTAGTTTAATGTTCTAAAACACCTAAGTGGGAACTTAGTTTTCATATTCACAACCCTGTTGTGGTCAAGTCAAAGTCATAGTTCATTTCACAAGTCATTTTGAAAACATCTGATGACGGAACAATATGGTCACTCCAACTGTCCATAACCACGGACGCGGCTATTCGAATAGTTTGACACTGTGTAGAGGTGGTACACTTTCACCACAACATTTGATACATCCGTCAGGAACAATCCCGAATCACCATACTCAGTATTCGGATAATCAATCCTAACCTTTCAATTACACACCCTAGTATAGGCACCTCCCCTATGAGTTTGGCCTCCCAACCATGACGATTTGTCATCTTGGGAGCTGCACAGGTGGACAATCATCACGAGGTAGCCTCAGCTCAAACCTCTTCCGCAAGGGAACCCATACTAAGATATATAAACTTCCAGTTAAGCCCTACCCAAATTTGGGTATTGTGGTTGTACGGTAAAATTGGAATGGTATCACATCCTAACCCAACCATCAGTTTTATAAAGGGCTAAGGCTCATGCCTCAACATTTTCAGTATCAATTCATCTGGTGTTCATAACACATGTCAAAACATTTCATTAGAATGACTCATCATTCCAAGGTTTTCATAATCATTTTCACCAAGTATTCCCATCTAAAGTGATAAACTTTTATGCTTAGCACTAGCCACTAAAATTGAGGGTAATCACTAATGAGGGGTGCTAATCAAGTGTGACTATCCAAATCCAGATCTCATTCCTCAGTATGACAACTAGTTCTAACCAACTTAGGCCAAGTTTTGTGCTCTTTATGCTACCTATAATATCTTTCCAAAACTCACAAAACACTAAATAGAAGTGATAAAGAACTTTGATAAAGAAATAAAACAATAAAGCTTAAAAGTAAAACTAGGATTTGGTATAATCAAGGTTGCATAACCAAAGAATGCCTAATGCATTGCATAGGTTAACTGGTAGGTTTAGGCTTGCAATGATGGCTTGCATGGTTAATAAACTTGCAAGTGGTAGCTTGCCTTGATTAGTGCAGTGATTGAAGTTCTCTTCTT